>VYXB01001202.1:0-143578 GCA_013397135.1 Pachyramphus minor | reverse complement strand
GGGAGGAGAAAAATAAAAAAAAAAAAAAAAAAAGTGGAATAACTAAATCGGGTGCTTTCATAGAATAAAGGGTGGAGGGAGGGGAGTCTGCGCAGGAGAAGGCGCAGTGTCACGCTGAGGCTGGTGGCCGGCATCACCCACGCACAGCCCTGCAACCCCAGCGCTGACCGGGGATGTTGCTCTGGGAAATGAGTACCTGCTTTGTTTGGACGTGGTCCGGCTGGGAAAGCGGCAGCACAAACTTTCTGCCTCATTTCAGCACTGCTGAAGCCGTTTGGGTCTGCAGAACGAAACAGATCTTCAACTGAAACGCGATCACCCAGGACTCAGGACACGTCCTGAAAGGAAAAAAAAAAAAAAAATACAGAGGTTCCAAATGTCGGCGGAGCTGCTGAACTGACATTTTCCACGGACAAAAATATTTTTAACACATACCGTTTTTAGAACAATGGATCGTACCAAGGACAGCTGTAAGATATGAACCATGGCCAATGTCTTTTGATTTATATTTACAAGAAAACCATTCTCAACATACTGTGAACAAACTAATAATGTGCATATATAATTAATTTTCATTCCTATTATACATTATACTATGAAGTGTGTTGTCAACACTAATAAAATAATGTGAGGATAAAGACACTTCATCTAAAAAAAACCCACCACAAAACAATTGGTTTGGATCAAAAATGATTTTTTAAAAGTAATTTTGATTTCTGAATGTATTTGAATACACAAATGTAGCATGCGTGACTATTTTAATGAATGTAGTATGTAACTTCTCTATTTTGCTTGTCTTTTAGCTTCACTTTCAGATGTGATTTCCAATGTCACCCTTCTAATCAGAGGGAGGCAATTCCAACATCATGGCATTTGTGAACTGAAGAAGTGGTTCAAAGAGAGCAACTAGAAGCAATCTTCATTCTCCAAGTTATGGAGCCTCTGAGTGCATGGGTACAACTTAATAAGATGTATTCAGGCAAGAAAATCTTGAAACATGATTGCACACAGTTGCTTAAGATTGTAATTAAGGATTCTCCTTCTCTTTGTTCTCTTTCCCTCAATCCCCAATTCATCTTTTACAAGTTAATCAAAATAAGACTCTTTGCACTGATCCTTAGAGGACAAGGTTCAAGGACAGATTATCTTTTTTCTTCATCATGAAATATCACAAACACCTCTGCTTTGTCTTCTTTCAAATTCATTTGGAGATGTAACCAGTACTTGGAAAACTTATCATTTTCTACTTAATTCAGTAGTAATGATTTCAATGGTGAAAATAGAACAGTTAAAAACAGAAGCAAAAATCTTTTTTGGGGAAGAGGGTTA
Organism: Pachyramphus minor; assembly: GCA_013397135.1. Lineage (NCBI taxonomy): Eukaryota > Metazoa > Chordata > Aves > Passeriformes > Tyrannidae > Pachyramphus > Pachyramphus minor. Next base: position 142,249 of record VYXB01001202.1, on the reverse strand, counting down.
TATCAAAAAAGGATCTACAAGGGGTCATGACCTTCACAAACTTTGCCTAACATCATTGAACTTTTTTTTTTTTTTCCTCTTCAGGTTCAACTAAATAGTTTTGCAATAATTTAAAATCTTTTTAAAGGAAGGACTCTTTCTTATTAATTTTGATTCTGATCCCGATATTACTAATGGAGAACTGGAGCAGTCAATTATCACCCAATTAAAAAGCTTGTAGACGTTCACACAGTATTTCATGATGTTCTTCCTAGCTGAACAGACCTCTCTCAAGGTTGTGCTTTATGTTCCAAAAATCTAGTCTCAAGCAAAACCTTTCATTAAACTGTGTGTCAATGAAAACATTTGAACTTATTTTTACTATTGTGAAAATAGGATAGATATTTTTGTCTTAATTTTTTTTTCTAAATGCTTATGTTGTCATGTCAATAGAAAATGTATTAAACCCTTTGACTTTCATGGGAGCAAAACAGTGACTCCAAGCAAAACGTATGACTAAGCAGACCAATTTAATTTCATTGCACAGACAGAATGAAATATAAAGAAGCAATTATTCTTAGCCACTTTTGGCAATCTACCATTTTTAGTAACATAAGCAAATGTATATTTTTTTAATACAATTTGTTCCTGACTATCTTGATTGTGGGGTTTTGCCAATGAGTCAGTCCATTCCAGTGCAATGACTGGATCATTTTGGCAGTAATCCATACCTACAGTGATGCTGTATTTCTCTCTAATACGTTTTGTAGTGCATTTACTCATCTTGAGAGGTACGGGTGTACTCTTTCCAGAGGAAAGCCTATGTTTTGTACAAACAAACCTCAGGTCATGCTAGATTTTCTCTTAGCTAGGCTCTGTAAGGACTGACTGCAGGCATCAAAAGGTGCATTGGTACTGGCACCTTTCCCATTTTTTGACTTCTGAAAGTGTCAAGGATGCCTCTTCACAGTACAAGTTACCTTGCTGTTCTGTATAGCTGATCCATAGGCAGATTTAGGACCACAAAACCTGTCTCGAAACATACTCTCAAATGCTTCAGTGAGAGCTTTGGTAGCCACTGCTTATAGACAATTTTGACCTGAAGCAGAAAACAAAAAAGTTTCATGGCTGTATTCAATCCCCTGAGCCTCTGACTGTCTCTTGACATTACCATTTCTATCTATAGAGTCATTATATACATTCTGAAAAAGAGGAATATCTGGTAACTGCTACCTGGGTCCTGGTAACTTACTGTGTGGGAAGAAACGACTTCCATTATGCACTCAGAAACAGCTTGCAGAGTTCCTTCTGTATGAAAATGTATTACTCTCAGAGGCAAAATGCTAACTTTTCCTTATTTGTCTTAAAAAGTTATATGTATATTAGTCTTTTGTGAGGCAAATAGGGGAGTTTACATTTTAGGATTTTTTTAAAGAAAACACCTCTTAACACTATTAGCCCATGGTTTCCCAGTACAAGTGCTAAGGCCTCTATAAGTTACTATTATGTAAGGGCTTCAGCCATCCAGATGTATTATTTACAGGTGGCTACAATTCTGATTCCAACCTAGAATTGAGCATTGTTTTTCTCCAGTTTTCTTTTTTTTTCTCATTTCTACAAATGGCAGAAGACAAAAAAAAAAAAAACCCTGCTGAAATTGAAGACACTCACTGCCTTTAACAAGATACTCAACACAGAAACGTCTTTGCCTTCTGTGTCCTTACAGTCATGGCTAGATACCCTATTACGCTGATTTTTGAAACAATTACATTGTTGTCTATATTCCAGGATTTTTTTTTCCACCCCAGTGTGGAAACACAGTAATATCGGGACCTACCTAATAGCAACTAGATCAACAACCTGTTCTTTAGTATATATTTAGGATAATATCCTCTGAAGATATGACAGCCAAAAAGGCATAATAATATGAGCTAAAGTATAGTAAATAATAGTGGTGATTCAATTGTAGAATTTATGAGGTCTCTTTGTATATTGACAACCCCCTACTCTGCTTAGGAAGTGTTACCTTATCAATTCAACATTGCCATCATGGCTCCATCTGTTCTTCTTTGGTTCCTCTGTATCCCCTTGAGTTTCCACAATCTTTTGATGACATATTTGATCCACATATACTTGAAAATCTGAGTAACTGATATATTTGCAAGAACGGTATTCTTCGAAAGTAAATCTAGTTAATCTAGAGCAAAGTAACTGTAAAAGTCATAAGAAGTTACTGTTGCCTAAGATAATAAATGTGGAATGCAGTTAAAAATGGAGTTTACGTTGTCAGGAAGACTAGAGAAAAGCAACAGAGGCTTTTGAGAACTTGTAAAGTTAAGAAACTGTAAATAGAAAATAGGCTTTTTTAATCATAAGGAAGCTGCAAAATTAAAAGAAAAAGATTCTACCATTGAGTGTAATTTATTAGTCACACAGCAGTAAGAACAGCACAAGAATAAATCAATTGAAAAACAACTGCATGGAAAGAATTTTGAAAATGTCACAAGACTATGGTAGCAAATGGCAGGTAGGCTGTCAGAAGACTGAGAAGAGAAATGGAGAATTTCATTAAGGCCACACAGGAATGGGGTATTTGTACAAGCAAGGATAGATAACTTAAAAAAACCCTAAGACCAGAATGGAGGCTGTGTGGCCAGGCTCCAGATACTATTCATCATATTATAAGTGGATGCACCAAGCTGGCCAGCACTGAGATAGGATACAGCATAACAAAGCTAGCAGTGTGGTGCAGAGAGAACTCTGCAAGAAGTATAGATTACCAATAGGAGAATAAAAAAAAAAATATATCAGCAACAGCCAAAGAAAGGCGCTGAGAATAAAAGGCTAGGAATAAGAGAGATGATTAAAAGGTGAGCAGAATGATTTAAACACCCCTTTTTTCTGTTTCATTCAAAAATGTTTTTCAAACAAAAATGATTGAAAAGACAGAGTTTCGGCAGCAGCAGAAGAAAATCCAGTTTCTAAGAAGTGCAAGCAAAGTGCCAACTACTTGTAGGTCCTTGTACCTGCACTAACATTGCAATGGTACTAAGTTAAACAGTAGCTCTTTATCAGACCTCATATAGATACATTTATGAGCATTTCTTGATGAACACAATCATTCAAATTGAAAAAAACACATTTGGTCTCAGATTGATGCTTCATGCCAGCAAGATTCTGCTGGAGGAAAAGAAACATCACCATTCTTATAATCAGCACTCACTCTCTTTTTTGACATATGCTAAAAAAATAGGTTAGATGCATTTCTGCTGGATATTCAGCTAAATTCTGCAGACCATTCACATTGTGGCACAACTAAGGTCATTTTTTCAGAGCAATTGCAATGTAGAACGAAAACATTTCTCTGATCCTATGAAAAGCTATACATAGAAAGTCCTGTTGATTTCAGGGAGTTTTGCACGCTTCAGGGGTATTGCTACTGTGTAGTAGTCATCTAGAAATCTGCAGCTAAGTTACTTATGAAAAATGCTAATATATATGCAATTAAACCGGGAACTGACCATACATAGCAGGATGTATCTCTTTAGAGTCTCTTCAGACTCTAAAGACTGCACCAAGTATTCAAAATTAATGTGAATAACTAACTCTTCCACTGACCTCTAAACCCAAACCAGATTTCAGTGTTCCAATGTGCTTTGCCAATACAAGCTTGAACACTTGCACAAACAAAATCAGAGATTACAGCTGTAATTTTAGAAGTCTTTTCCAAATAAATGGCTCAAATTATGTATACTTCTGCATCATGACTGGTATTCAAGATGTTCATAAGCTTCCCTATGTGACAACATTAGCTCTAAGCAAGCAATTTTTTTATTATTTTGTATGGTTTTCCCCTGACCCCAGCAATAACTGGACAGGTGGTCTCTGTCTTTCAGAAAAAATCCCTCCTAAAACCAAGGACAAAACCAAGGCAAAAAATCCCCAACGAGTCCAAAACACTATACATTTTCAAAACTGGAAATCTGAGTACTATAAGCACAAACAGCAGTACAAGCAAGAAACAGGCTGCTGACCCTTCTTTTTGCCCTTCAGGCAATCAAATTTTCATGTCTGAATGTTGCCCTAAATGCTAAACTCCTATACCTGAATGTTTATGGAGAAAGACTTTTATATTGGCATGTAAGCAGTTGTATAGGAAGCAGATGGAAATGTCTTCTAAATGAGCTAGACACAAAAATGTCACTGTCTTCATCATCTTGAACTGCCCACTCTCAAAATTACTTGGTGTGAGTGCCAACAGAGAAATAATTTGAATGTCAATTTTCCACCCAGCTAATGTATCCATCAAATTTTTTATTCCTTAGGAATGACAACTCAGGCATTACTTTTATACTTAAAATGTTAAAAACATTATAAATCCCTTGATCCTGTCCAGCTTCTACCTGTTCTTGGAATATATTCTATATTCATTAAAATCAGTAGGAAAACATTGCTCAAGTCAATAAGAGATAAGTTTTATGAAATATCTTGTCATTGTCAGTTTGAAATCTATCTCAGGGTATGAAGCACAGCAATTTGTCCCACTTCTACAGAAGGTGATGGAACTCTTTACCCCTTGCTATGAAGATGCAGATCCCAAGGTGTTACACCAATGGTTGTGTTGCAAGAATAAAGAGAGAGCTGGATCAATCCTTATTTCCTCCTACTTCTACCCATGTCTGTCTATATAAGGAAAAAAAATGGCTGAGGGCAGGTGAAAAAAAATAGCAGTTCTCTTGAACTTGCTTCCTCACACACTTAACTGGTTAATGGTATAAATGTCCTAGCACCAGAAGTTAAAGGCGTTCAATCCCCTTCACTCTCTTAGCATATTTCCTCCAGTTTGGCCTTTGGAGACCAGGCACTGGTCACTAGGATGCTGTGTCTAATCTTCAGCACTATTGGCCTTAGTATTACCCGTTGTGCAAGCCTTGGTCTTTCAACAGAAATACTGCTTTTGTTTCCTCTGAGTCACTGAGGTTTGTCATACATATTTCTGTCGTGAACTTTCTGATATAAGGGTTTTTTTAGGTCAGTCATGGGACATAGAGCACAAGCACCCTGATCTCACTGTGAGGTACTACTGTGCAGATATATATTAATAATTCACTACACACATGCATATGCTACACACATGAGTCAGCTAGTTTAAGACAACCCATGTCATGAAGTTTACGTTCTTCCGTTCGTGTTCATCTTGCTTTGAACTTAATGACCGTGGCTTGATCAAAACAAAATTCAGCAAAACTGGAGCCTCCACAAGATTTCTCCTTGAGAATTCTGGTAGTATCTTCTGTGTCTACAAACGTGTACTTATAACAAGCTCTACTGCTAATATATGTAATTGAATATCTCTAGTAGTCTTCCTTTGAGTAGTTGTTATTTAATTTACTATGATTATCTTCAAAATAGGGAAGGGCTGATAGGAATGGCTTCACGTATGGAATGCAATATACATCCTCTGCCTCAAGGCCAACAAAAGAATAGGTGCCTTTTGAGCAGCAGATGCCTGCAGGAGGATAATATACCCACCAGTTACTCAGCTGCTTCATCTGTCATTTTTATGAAGGCATGTCATGGTTGGACAGAGCAAAATTGCCTGTGAAAAGCTATGTGAAGCAAAAAGGGAGAGAGAAACAGGTAACTGCCTCTTCCTAAGTGCTGGGTGAAATTAATGTTTATGGTGTAAGGGGGGAGAGCACACAGGAAAACAAACATAAGAAATAACTTTATAAAATATATCTTCATACAATATCAGTCATCTCAATAGTGCCAAAATGCTGCAGTTGCTTCACTGCTATTACTAGTCCCTTTAAAAGATAAATTAATGTGAAAATTAGAAAGTAACACATGTGAAACAATCTTAAGCATAAATTCCTTCACACTTCTTAACTGTGGTTAAGATTTTGGTTGTCAAACACCCTTTAGTTCAGAGAATAAAAGCAAATAAGTTAAAATTTGACTGTGCTTCAGTGCTGTAAGCTCACTGAGCTCTGTAACTTGCTGAAGATTTGTTTTCTGACACTTTCACCAGAAAAAGGGGGAATGGGGGAGGGGGTGGAGAAGTGTTTCTCTGAAAGCATTCTGACCCACAAAAAGACCCAACTGTGTGTGTTGGGAAACACGTCCAAACGCTTCTCTATTTAAGGCTTTTTTCTCTTTCAGTAAAGTGTCAGTAGCTCTTTGAATAGCTATTGGCCTTGGCCAAGACCCTAGTGAAAGGCAACAGATGTTGCTAAGATTGTACCCAGGCTATCCTCTATCCTGTTTCATTTATGAAAGGGAAAAAGAGAGAAAGGGAGAAGAAAACTTGCTTTAAATCACTGGACCATTTTGTACTTCAGCAAATCTGTTTGCACATGCTCGACTGGCCTCGCAGAAAAGGCTGAGCCTTTTGCATTCAGCCTGAGGTCAGTCCTAATGCTCTGTTCAGTGGTCCACACTCCTTTCACATGGAGCAGCTGCCTCTGATTGCTAGAACAAATTGAGGTGATTCAGGCCACCAGCAGGGCCACGGTACAAGTGCTTTTCACCAGAAAAGGAGGGAAAGCCTTAGAACAGGACCAACTGGGGCTGCCTACAATAAACCGTAGGATTAGATTTGATACACTCAATATTAAGACATGCTCTTGCTGAAAAGTAGGCCATAGTGACATAAACTACAAGACACTTGGACTGAAAGAAGGAAGAAGAAAATGGTGTTCAAGCATTTATTAAGTTACACCTAATTATTTAATTGGGGGACATTTAAAACAGTAGCACTAACAGTTCAGGCTCAGGAACATCTTGCTGTTTAACCCTTGGCAGAATATTCTTGAAGTAAGTGGGATTCAAGATAAGTTGTGTCATCATCTCCTTCACAATATTGTTTGAAACATTGAAGGTAAGTTCTCTAAACTATTTCTGTGATCAATTTAGAGAGGAATAATCAACAGCACCATTTCCTACCATATTATCAACCTCTTTCAGTGACTGAAGGCGCTATATATTCGTTACCCAAGGGAAAAAAAAAACCCAAAACAACTAAAGACAAAAAAGGGAAAAATAAAGCTTTGGTATTTACTTCTTTATAAATTCTTTCTAATCTACAAAATAAAAGCAAACAGCAAGTATTAGCAGGGAAAGATGAAGGCATAACCCTCCCCTTTCCCTGGTGCAGCCAAGCTCATGCATTACTTGCTTCAGTCCCAGATATCAAATTGCAATATTTTTTGCTGTGTGAAGGATAAGACCAACAGCTCTTGGAGTCTGAAGCCAAACAAAACAATACAGTACCGCATTAAGTCACAATACCAAAGCACTTACAACTTCAAAAGGAAACACACTTTGATGGTCTGAAAGGAAAGCAAAATCTCTACACATACATAAGTAATCTTACCAGATGGGTCAAAAAAATGGATGTTAATGTTAATTCATAAAACTCTGGATTTAAGATCAGGGAAAATTAGAAATTACAGCATTTACTCTGGCTCTGCATTTAGATGGAATGGCTGAGTATAACACATGGCCTTTGAAGTACAGTTATCCGAGAGGTAGCTTAGTAAGCTGAAGAAGAAAGGGAAAAGATCTTACTATTTACTCAATCAGCCAGTATAGAAACAGAATCTAAGGGAAAATATATGCAAAAATCTGACTGTTAACTCAGAAAAATTGATGTCGAAAAGTAAGGCTCCAAATGACATACTAGGATTTGTGATACATGGTTTCACAAAAACAAAAATAAAATTAAAAATATCTTTTAACTCTTAGAATTACAGACACAAAACTGAGGTACATCTCAATGTTTCTTTGTTAGCATTTCATCCTATTACTTGCTCCTGTTGTCACATAGGGAAAAAACAGCTGCACGTTCAAAGAAAAATTTTAAAAGAAGGCCAGGAAGAGCTTGTATCTTCAACAGTAAATTTAGGTGGGCAAGGGGTGGAATTGTGTGTTTTGATGTCACTGGTCACAAAGCCAACTGAGACATTCCTCTTCTCCTTCCTTCTTACCCCTGGGGCTACTACTCACTCTCCTGTGAAATAGGGTGACATTGTGTGTGAGTCTACATTACAAAATTGATCAATTATTCAAATTAAATCAAGCAATAAAAAAAAGAGAAGTTTAAAATTCATTTTATTTAACACAGATTGCTTTCCTGAGCAACTTCACAGGATGAGGCTGTATGTAACTATGCAGAACAAAAACTAGGGGCAAAAGAGCAGAAGAAAGCAAATTAAAACCTCCAGTTTCCTTCAGTAATTTTATACATCCTTCTTTGGGAAGCTGAATGTTAAAGGTATTTGAGCAAATCTGCTCTTATATTGTCTTGATTTTATCTAATTCTTCTACTATGTTCTTGTTGATCCTTTTCCAAGCCTCTACCAGGTCACAGTTGCCTGAGATATAGATATTGAATGAGAAAAGGGAAGGAATTGAACCTTACCAAGTTTTTCAATGTAAGTTTTAGAGATGGAAATGGAGCCTTCTAGGGTTAATCTGGCAGAAAAGATCAGAGTCACTTCAGCATGCCTCTGCCTATACTTGCCAGAGTTATACAGCATGTGAGGAGGAATGTATGACTGACAGTGTCAAATGCTGATGAGGAGAACAGTAGAAAAGGTTTGGGCATTTGCCATTCGTCAGTCTGACGGGATACAGTCTTTAATGAGCTAGGCACCAGGGTGTGGACTGGATTCATGTTTGGCAGAAACAAGTTCTCTTTTGTAACTACACAGTTTCTTCTTGTGCATTAAAAAAAAATAAAAAATAATAGTGAATGTGCAACAGCTTGTGCCTGCTCTTTCTGTATAGCAAACCCTATTTTAAAAAATAATATCAGTTCCCATATATTCATTTTGAGGGTACAGTGGTTAATATGCAGGTGTGTAAAATTGTTGGTGATTTTAAAAAAAGCAATTTTTTTAAAAAGTCATATATATGGCGCATATCAATATATATGCCTCAGCAAGATGTAGCCTAAACCCAGATACTTAAGCTCTCAAAATTTAAGCAGGTAGGCTAATAAAGAAAAGAAATTTAAAAGTCCTCCCCATTAGAGTGAATTCATGGATGGTTATTGCTATGCCATGTTTTAATAAAGGTACTATCCATATCACATTGTTGTACTCCAGGCACTTTCAACACTGAAAGGAACAGGCAAAAACTGTACTGATCTCTGAGTTCCTATATTTGTATGTCTCCTAATTGGTATCACTGACCAAAGGTCTAAAAGAATCTCTGATGAGTACAACATGAAAAGGAAAAAGAACTACAAAGCTTACTGTACAGAGATTTTTACATTGTTAAAGGGTTAGTACTACTTGGGATAGTTAACAAAATACATAATAGAAGCAGGCAATATAACTGATTTAGAATTTCAAGAGCCTTTTTAAAGATTTCTTCTTTTGAGGATATTAAGCAATGAGAGGGGATGATGCACAGTCATGTTATGGATTAAAAACTAATTAGGAGAAAGAACACAGAGTAGGAATGTATTCCAGCTCACAACCCAGAAGTGAGTGATTGTCTTTACACAGCGGTGCCAGAGCAAGCCTTATTTGCACAAAACTGCACTCATTGCTCTCCAGTATCCTTACAAATTAAAGGAAAAACAAATCAAAACACTATTTAAAAACTTCTTTCCTTTTTCACTCTAACTGGTATTGAGTGATCTTCTGGTCCAAAGGATAACACCAATTATAGTTTTGTTCTTGACCATTTACCTGGCAGAAAGAAGTAATAGGGAAATTTCAAGATTAGCAGTCTTTCTACCTGAAGCCGGCTGATGAAAACTGAAGGACGTGTCGAGTGTTGAGATCCAAAGTGGTGTCTTTCTCTTCAGAGGCCTCACTTTTCACTGGCAGTAGATGGCATGTAGGATGATCACCTGCCTAATTTTGTGTTTACATGAGGTGCCTACATTTGGCACATGGGCAATTCCAGGCAAATCAAGGACTGTCAAGAAGACTGGACAACAATTCAGAGATTTAGCCCACTATGGGAACCACCATGGGAACCCTCGAGAGCAACTTATGCTCATTTCATCCCTTTCTAGTCTTTTATGGGGCTCCCTTCAGTAATGATTATTTGCTAACCAGAACCTCCGGCATCCATTAGCATATGGCCATGCTGAAGGGATGGGTGATCCTCCTAACACCATGCTGGCTTCAGAAGATACACCAGTGAGAACTCATTATCTCAGTCTAGTTCACAAGTCTCACTCTGTTTGGTCCTTGAGGCCACAAACTGCAGGTAGCCTCCTAATGAAGATAGGAGCCTAAGGTAATGAAATTCTCTACAAAGTAAAAAGTCTTTTCCTGCACAGGAATCTGCTGTCCTCCTTCTTTTTGAAATTGAATAGAACCCAATAAGAGATACAGTGAATATAGACTGAAATGCCAACAAATTATGAGCACAATCAAGGATTTAGTATCAACTTCAGGCATATTTTCACAGAGCAGGGACTTCGCTCATTTCTACTTGTGCAGTATCATTTTAGTCTTTGGACAGTATCTTTAAGATCTATTAAAAATTTTCCAAATGAAAGACAAAGCAAAAGATTATGAAGGTTTTTGATCTTGATTTAGTTTTAAGCCCAAAATAAAGAAGTGATTTATGAGTGAGAGGATTAGCACATACAGAAAGGTACAGTGCAATATAATCCCCAGGAAGAGAAAAAACATCAGAGAAGTAAAATCAGAACATGGATGCAAAATAGCTGATTGAAAATGAGATCACAGACAGTGGAGGTAATGATGGTTTTAGGTAATGAAAAGCAGCTAAGGGTTGGCATTTTCTTGAACACACCACTATTCTTTAAGCACCCGTTGCATAATTGTGAGGCTTAGGGCAGTCCCTTAGTTCACTCAATTGCTTCTGTGTACAACTGCCAAAAACGTTTCTTCATCCACATCTGCTTGGAGAACTTAATTTTTTTTTGCACACAATATACAAGGTATTAGATTTTTGTATATATAGGCATATTGAAGTACTTAGTGATTCAGGGTTAAATCTCTGCTTGCAGCCAAAAAAATGTCAAAAGTAGGGACAGACTATGTGATATGGAGTGCCTAGGGAAAGGGCTCAAGGACTCCAAAGCATCTGACACTGGCCGCTTTCTCAGACAGTGACTGTTCAGAATAGGCTTTGGATCTGAATCAATATCACAATTCCTGTGTAATAATAGCATAAGGCAGTCACAGAACTAGTCGCAACTTTGCAGGAACATTCCGAAGTGTATATAGTGTGAACATAGTGTCACGTCTTTACCTTTCTAGAACAATTCAGTCATGTGCTTTTTCCCACAAGTTTTGCCTGAGAGGGAAGGCTGTATCAATTACTGAACTGTTTAAAATGATGCATTGTGAAAGTAGGAAATAGCTAAAGGAGTTGCATAATATTGTGGTAAAAAATGTCTCCTTTATGTAATGTCATGCTTCCTCAAAGCACTTTATAAACACGAACAAATTAATACTTACTCAATAGAGTATACATTAACATTATTTTTCATTTGTGAATTACCCTTAACTATTTCACTCGAACAGACAAGACAAACCAATGCTAATAAGTGTCTTCAGCTTCCTTTTTGATGGAACTATATCACCAACACCATGAAATTTATTTCATGCTTTATTAAAGGATGTCACTGTTGTGAATTATATATAGTTCTTACCTGGCAACCAAAATAGTACTATCACCAGTTCTAAAATCTGACACTCACGTTACTTTTTGTTCTTTTTTCATTATCTTTCTTCTTTTTAATTTATTATATTTTGAGATTTGCCTATTCTATATTTATGTATGCATGTTTATGCATCTGTGTGTGCTTCTGCGTATACGTATCTATATTTATGTGAATAGTTCCTTCACTGCTTATTCAGAAAAAACTCTCAGTGAAGTCAAGAAGAATTTTACTAACCATACAGTAACAGATGTCTCTGCAAGGTAAAGTGTTCCATAAAGTAATATTACTAAACTCCTTCAGGCTACTTAGGCTTGAAGATTTGTCACTTGGTTGAGCAACACAAAGTAACCAAGTACAAGCTCCTTCCCAGTCCAGAAGCTTTCATTAACATACTAATCTGCATTGCGTATATTTTGATTTCCCTCCATACCTTATGAAGTACCTTATGGTACCTCTTTTGGTGTTATTCATGTTTAAGAAAAAAAAAAAGTGAGAGAAAAACCAAACACAACAAGGATAACTTGAGACTAAGCCATCTTGAGAGTACACACTTCTTAAAATACTTGAAATGCAATTTTTGACTACTTTTACTCTTTTCAATTGAGAGTAAAACTCAGTTCTCAGTTTGACTAGACCTCAGGTATTTGATGCTTTTCTATTAAGAGATAGTTACAAAGGTTATATAACTACTTACCTGGTTAGAAGCCTCCAATCCATTTTATGCTCTTACTTAGGACATACAAAAGTGTTTGAATGTTGTTTCAAATGATAGATTTATTGATAAATTCCACTTTAAAAGGCAGCTCCTGGCCAAAAACCTACAGTACAAGGTGTATGAAATATGATGTTAATTAATGCAATGCATTTTGTCACTTTGTAGAATAGCTGAGGGATGTACAGGTTAACTGACCTTATCATCAAACACAGTGAAAACATTCAGAGTATAACTGAAGAAGAACTCTAACATAGATCCCCATTCAAATATATTTTGTCCTTAGCAGTCCAATTATTTGGTACACCAGCAGTCGTTATATTTTGGAAAAAAAAAAAAAAAAGAGTAGGAAAAAACTGAAGCGATCATAATGCAGCAAGAGAAACCTATCAAGGAGGAACAGGAATAAGTCATAGTTTAATCATTCTACAATCAGTTAAAACATAAAACATAAACCATGAAAACTTGCATATCCAATTAAATTCACTTAAATTAAGCTTTGGGTTTCTTTTCCTGAAATTCTGAATTTAACTTTGGTCACCCAGGAAATATTTATGAACATCCTGAAATCTTACTATATAGAGAGATTAAGAAGATTTAATTGTATGACATGGAGGAAGAGCTAAAAAATTTAGTTTTCTAACTTCAATTGTTATTTTCCATTGATGAAAAAAATCCCCCTTAAAGAATATAAATCATATTTTTTGTAGCCATTTTATGTTCAGGAAATGCAGCAATTTTAACACAGAAATGAATCCAAAGAGAACACAAACTAAATTCATTCTTCAGAAAAGTCATGAATACACAGAGTTGCTTTGTCCCAAGTATGATCTGCAATTAGAGACTATGGCAAAGGGCATTCTACTACTGCTTGCTACAAGCCCCTTCAAAAGAAAATATATTTTAAAAGACCATTTCTTCTGAAATGAAAAGAAGAAAGAGCCTGCAAAACTGATGTCTGGTGAGTTTACTGCTTTCTTAGAGTAATGAAGGAATTGAACTGGATATCAAATGCCCTTTATACTTTCGAAAATCGTAGTCATCTATCAGACACTCAGATCTATAAAAGGCAATTAAAGCAGTAATCTATTTTGCTGTAATGTGGAATGAAGAAACCTTGAATAAAAATGCATAGCAATACATTTGAGAGATAAAAGAATATCTTAATGCAGTACAGAAAGGGCCAAAAGAAACCTGTATTTGTAAGAAAAAAAAATATTGAATAAAAAAAAAAAGAATCTGAAGGAATGATTCTCTATTTTTTATGTATAAATGAACCCCCTTATTTCTACTGCGAATTTTTAGTCCCCTGGGGATAAAGTAATAATCAGTGTAAACTGGGAAGACACTCCACCTCTCAGTCTCATGGCTGGCTGGAATGACCATCACAGCATTACACCTCAAACTGTGCAACAATCATGATTCCTAAAACTAATTTTAACTGTATGGAACACTGGGCTGATTTGTTAAACCTGAGTATAACTCCCTAGCAAAGCACTCCATACTCAGATGAGCTCGTTGACAGTAAGCATGTCAATACTGTAAGATTCGCAGGTTTATGAAGATGTATGTGATACTTCATTTATTAAAATAAAAATGCCTTGATCATACTAGCTTTATTTCTTAAAGCAGTTTCTTTGTATCTGAGGGATATACTGTGAACACTACTATCACAGTATGGCATGTAAATATGCACTGAAAATAAGAAGTACAAGAATATGACAAATTCAGTTACTTGCTCGGTTCATCACCAGTAGTTCTGAGATGTAATCAGAAACAAAAATGTAAATTCACTTTTCAAGTCAATTCAATTTACAAGTCAATTCACTTATTTTGGCAGAAAAAATGCATTGGACTTATCTGCTAGGACACTGCAAGTTAAATCAATAAACCCACACTTTGGAATTACTGTAGATGCTGAATCAACACAAGCCCGAGTGTTAAAGGGTTAAATTGCAATACATTATATATATTTAAATGCATTCAATAGTCTGCATGTATAGCTTCTCAAATGAATGAGTGGTATGCAATTTGTATACTGAACCAACTCTGCAAATAAAGGAAGTCCTCTGAAGTCATAATATTTTTAGTTGTAGAACATCTAAACTTAGACATTGAATGTTTTTATATTTTGATACATTAGCCTTTCTTTCTTGTCTAGAGAGACCCTCTACTTCACTCTGGGTACTTGTCTGTATAACTGATGAACAATCTCTCAAAACATAAAATGTTCTGCTGGGCAGAGATCCCAAGTAAGGAATCACAGCAACCGAAGGATTCAATGACTGATTGAACTGTGTTTCAAGTCATCCATGGGGTCAGTTGTCTGTGGCACAGCAGCAAAGATTGATATGAATAAAATGTATTCTCCACTCGGCTCTCATTTGCTTGAGCCTGAGAATCACGATTGCCGTTCCATAAATTTATTGAATATCCTCTTAAAAGAGAATTGCATAAGCTGAGTTTAACCTGGCCTTGGTTTTCTTTAGAGATTGCTCAATAACTGATTTGCCCTCTATATCTGTTTTGACCTTTATTTTGTGTTGATTTGAGGGCATTCTGCTGACAAATTTGCACCAACACTTTTTTGCATCAGCTTGTGCTGTAGCTGAACTCAGCGGAGAGACTGCATAAGGTATAGGGCTGATATTCTTATTCTGCTAAAGTGCACATAAACTGCTTTGAAATAGATTTAATGTCCTTGTCACAAGTTTTTGAATGGCTTAACCAGGACCACCCTTGCTTATGGGAAATATCAATGGCAACAAAAAAAGTGGCAAAAAAACTAAAAGAAAATGGCAACAAAATCTTCTTAAGAAACATTATCTTAGGCAGAATGTTACTTACCTTAGTTTCTACTATATCATCAAAACAGGTTACCCCAGACCTGGGTACAAAACAGGGAAAATCCAACTGTGTTTCAATAGTTATTTTTGAAGTTCATGATGTTCTTCTGGCTTGTGATGCCTTTAGAACAGTTTGGGTACCCTCTAAATCTCATTTTTTTTAAAGTTTTACCAAATAAAAGTAGTAGGACATTTGTAAAGAAGCCTCAGCAACATCCTCCACATCATCAAAATCAAATCAATTTTACTGAGTGGGTCTAGCAGTGAGATATTGATGTAGAGTTGTTTGTTCCAGAGAAAGCATTTCAAACTATAAATGGCATTCAGCAAAAGTTTTTATATTAGCAAGTTTGTTTAAAATCAGGAGTGCCCCTGAAGGTTTGTCTTCTCTGGGTTGTCCAATATGTTGTTACATTTCTCCCTTAAAAATATTTTCCACTGTATATGCGATTGACCCTAGAAAACTTTGTGCAGTGATTCTCTAAGTCGTATGAATAGCAAAAGGATGACTGGCTTTTTTTTCCACAAGTGTAGTTTTTGAGACACAGTACTGGTGGCTACATTGTCAGACGGGACCCTCTTTAATAGTGATCTTTAGTCATTTAACAAGGTATTTGAAATTAGTACCAGTTAAAAAAAAATGAACAAGTCATGCTTAATATTAATTATGCATGTTAGTGTGATTTCATTCAGTAATTGCTCCCACTAGAAATTTCTAGAATTTAATTAGTTATAGTTGAAGCACACAACTTCAACAGAAATTACTTGCTTGTCTTATGTAGAACCGTATGAACTATTTTGCTGCAGAAAATTGCTTTTCACAAACTTGCTTTGAGCTGCAGAATCATTTATAGACTTCAGAAAATAAAAAGACAGTTTCCACTTGTGTGAAACTTTCTACCTGAGGCTCACAAAGTGCATCCCGACATTTTTATTTCACAATGTTTGCAATACAGAATAGCACAATTATGATCTTAGAGATAGGGAAAATCAGGAAAAAAACTCCTCAGATAACTTAGGTGATAATAGAAGTCCTTAGCAGAAATACCCACTGGACAATGGAGTAAATTATTAATATTGATATAAGCTAGGCGACCATGCAAGTAGATTTCCATGTAGTTATTAACAAAACTTGAAGTTTTTTCACATTTGTCAGGAAAATTTAAACATAACTTCGAGCATACAAAAAATACAGGATGTCTGATACATCCTGAACCCAGTGTTACAGCCAATGCTGCAAAACATTTCTCTCTTCATCTTCCTACACAGACGCACAGCAGGCAGGGCAGGGTCCCAGGAGGACCAGTGGACACCTACTGGGAGTTCAACCCACTCACTTTAAATCTAGGAAGTGGCTATCTAATGTATTGATCGCTTAGTTACTGCACCTTGTTAAGCAGCAGCAACTTTGTCTTTGGAGCATGTTATGGCCATGAACTTCAGTAAGAAAACAGAGGGAAAAAAGACATCTTATGCTGCATTTTAACTCATTGTTTATGCAGTGTTCACAGGATTGCACGATGAGCTGTAGAGGAAGTCAGAGCAAGCTAACCTGTGCCGTAATCCAGATAACTTATCTAGTTGTGTGGGTTTAAGTGTAAGTTTGGATATTATTTTGAAACACATGTAGATCAATAGATTAACAGATTGTGAAATGTTTGTTGTTGTTGTTGTTTTTATTTTGCCTCTAGAAAGAAAAATATTGCGGTGAAAGCACGCCAAAGGAGGGACCTCTGGGCTACCATGAGATTTCAAACATGTTGGTGTCTATTCAGGAAAATTCCAGTGAAGTCATAAATATTATCCTGTTTTCATACAGTCTAATTGAATCCAATAATATTCCTAAATTTCTCTGCTATCACTCAGAACAAGAGAAAGTTGAAAATATTCAACAGTGTTCTGTAAGAGAAATACATTACAATATATTTTTCCTACTACAGGAAGGAGTAATTCACATGCAATGCACCAGCAAGCTATATTTTACATTCCCACTCAGAAATATACACATGTACTCACTCTCACAAGAGTATACAGTAGCTGCAGTCAGATTTATGTCTCTGTGGAGCAATTTGAAAGAGTGTGATCCAGAGACTAAGCTGAACATTAAGCCTGGAGGAGCTGTTAAGCAACAAGGCTTTACTGATTAAAACATGAACTTTATTTTAGTTTATTTAATTCATTTTGCATTCAGCTGTTTTATGTTAATTAACTCTTATGCAATTTTTATTAAATTTACTTTAGGCTCTAAATGAATATATCAAGTTGCTATTGACAATTGTATTGACTATGGAACCCACCTTGAATGTATTGCCGCATTTAATTCACGACACAATTATGAAAAAGAAGAGCTTCTCAGTGGTCAAAAATAGAAAGTCAGGAGGTATAAATCCAAATGGAAATCTGCAGTACATTCACTATGTAGGCTGGAAGGTTACAACTATTTTAAACAGGGATGATGGCTGATTTTTGGAAGAGTACAACTCTCAACCTTTCAATGTTTGGAAGAAGATACCTTGGAAGACCTAGCTAAAGTGTGCTCAAGCCAATAGTAGGCCGAAAAAATTAATTTGAAAGACTCTGTTTTGTACAGCAGTGGTGGATAGGGAGAGTTCCCTGAAGGAAAATCCAAAACTTGTGTTTCAATCTCTGCAATTGTATAAGGTCATGGTTACCTGCATGTTTGAAGTGCTTCAAATTTTATAATGCCTTATGAAACAGATTCAGCTCTGGTATAAGCAGATACAGTTTGACTGGCAGTTGTACTACGACACTGGATAATCTTTTAAGTAATAAGTACTATCAGTAATGACATTATTAAAAAGCATTACTATCTTAGCTTTGCAGTACAAGGCAGAGTGGAAAGATGATCATGTTGTTACAGGACAGAAGTTATGAGTTCAATATCTACTTGCTTGGCAAGCCAGGGTAGGTTCTCCATATTTTAGTAATCCCCTTTTCTGAAAAACTACCTAAACTGTTGGGATTAACTGTTTTTTATTTCTGTGTTTAGCACCACCACAATAGGAAAATTAAAAGGTATTCTGAGACATTAGCAGAGGGATTTTTGTTTGCTGTGCTGTATTGTCTGAAACACTCGAAGCAGTTCAGGTACTGCTATCTGTGAGTATGCTTGCTTTTCCTCAAGTTAGTTTTTAATATTTGGAAAAATGTAAAGCTGGCAACAATAGAGAACAAAGTTAATTTATCCACAGGGTAGGAACATTAAGAAAGTGGTGTGCATTAGACCATTTCACATCTGGAAATTTCTGCAAGGTAGTTCAGCTCTCCAGTGTCTTCTCTTTTAAAGCCACTTAAAGATAGTAACATCTGTTTTAATGGTTTTTGCTGATTGGTATGCCTGATGAACCGGAAATGGGCTGAAATCAGCAGTTCGTTTTGTAGGCCAAGTACTGCAAGTAGAAACATGTCCAGGCAGTCAGTTTCTCTAAAAAGAGTGAGGTGAAATGGTCCTCTCCAGGGGCAGAAGGACTTGCAAGCCCTGGCAGATGGCTGTTTTAGTCACAGGAAGTAGCTCTAATACGGATGTTTGTAGAAAGATGTAAGGTCAGTGAAAAAGGATGCCAGCCGTTGAGTTAAATGACTGAGGAGGTATAATGGCTTTTATCACCTTGCTTAAGTCTTTGTGCTGAAAATAAGAAACAGTGTTCTTTTCTCCCTGCAGAAAATGGTACTGTATTATAAGCTGTCCTGTTCACTTGTGTCCTATGACACAAGTGATAACAGTCACTGAGTTCACCAATGTGAGAAGTCTTGATGGATACAGCCATGAAAATGTAGGAAGATGAAAAATAAATTAAAAAAAATATTTTCATAGCCTTCTCTAAAGAGAAAAGGCAATACTCTAGCTTGGATTTGGTGCTTCAACAACTACATATAGAACACTTGCTAATCTAGAAAATGGCAGTAGTGTTATAAAGACAATGAGGATTACATTATTTGTTTGTTTTCTGATCACTGTTCAGGAATAAGTCTGGGAGAAAAATCTTAGAAAAGTCTGTAATACTTCCTTCCTTCTTCCTTATGTCTTCCTTTTTAAGGACTTTATGAAATCAAGCCAACAGTTTTCCATCCCACAGGAAAATATGAAAAGAAAAACAGTACTATGGGAAGAAACCTCTTCAAGGACTTCAAGCAAAGCAATTACATTATGGCAGAAAACAGATGGCAGATCTGAGTATGGGTAAGAGGATATACAAGAAGTTAAGATCATATACAGTGTGATTTTTTTTCCACTCAGCTACTGGTTTCTCTCCTATGTTTCTGGTACACTAGCTGAACATGAATGACTGATATCCTGAGGTCCATTCCCTTATTAGTGTTGCTAACTACAAGAGGAAAAAATGCTGGTTTGTGTTAAAATCATGTTAATCCTTAGAAGCGTATAATATTCTTTCAGGTTCTCCAGCTATTAAACTAAGAAATAGGACAAATGAAATTTGTTAAAATATCACACTCTGTGAAAATTGTGATAAAGTCAAATTCCTACTTAACATTATGATCTGATAAGGCTTTCCTCATCTGGTTGCACAAAGGCAAAAGATAAACAGCATGTACTTTAGATGCTTGCAGTCCCTGAAAGAAAGAGCCATAACCATTTACAGTGGGGGTTTAAATGTTTATTTTATGTGTGAGTGTAAATCCCCCCTAGAAAAAGCACTGGGATGATGGCAGATTACAGGGTGCGATTTACTCACATCCATATCCTGAGAGACAAAATGCCTTGAAATGGTCCCCTGTGTAATCTGATGTAAATTACTGTGGAAGTAATAAAAGTAATGAAGAATGTGTATTGTTTCGTGTGTATAAACTATTATTTCACATATTTGAGAATCTCCTGGCCACCCCAAAAAAAGTGGTGCTTTTGACTGCCCTGTTATTTCCAACACATCACCCACAGGGGTTTTTTTTGACTTTTTGTTTTAATGAGGTGCACTTTTGCCCCACCCAGTGGTCTTTACCTAAATTGCTAGCTCTGCTTCTTTTTTAGAGGCGTTTTCTCCCCTCCACCCCAGTTTGGAAGGTGGATCTGCCACTGAAAACTGAACAAAAGCAGCATCTGTCCCCTGTTGCTACCCTGAGTATATTAGGCTATCATTATCTGCAATGACACTACCATCTGTAATGTGCTCTGGGGCAAACACAGGCGCTGCCAGTAGCTTCAGCACCACAGGCAGATGCTTCATCATGCAAGATACATGAAGCCAAAATACGCTATACATGAATCCAAGTGCTTGAGAAGAGAGAGAAGGAGAGGGAAGCCAGGAAAGAAATGCTATTCATGTGTCTCATCAATAAAGACAGAAACAAGGAAGCATAGGCTAGGTCAGGTACATTACTCAGTCTAAAGGAATAACAGGTATAAAAAGGAGACTTGTTTTATTGCAGTAGGAACCTGGGAGTCTATAGCTTTTTATGGACTTTTGTATTGTCCCAGTTTTTACAAAGAACTTATAAAAAATTGGTCTCAAACTAAAGTAATGGAAGGAGGTCTTTTTCTTAAAATTCCTGCTTTCACTCATTTGTAATAAAAACCAAAACACACACACAGATGAAAAATAAAGACAGAGAAAGGACTTACATTTTTTTTCTTTTAATTTTGTTACTTCCTTCTCTCTAAATCACAGAACTTTTATCTTTATCTTAGAACTTTATCTTCCTCTCCCTGAACCAATGTCTCTGTCATTAAGTTCTCAAGGAAACAGAATTCTCCTCCTGTACCTCCTTGTCACATGTGAAGACACTAGTGCAAAACAGAGAAAAAATAAATCTTTTCACAAACTGCAAGCATTCTGGCCAATACTCATTTGTTTGGTCAGTTTTTTACACTGTCTTCACAGGGGGGAATGCAATTTTATAAGAGCCCCATGTATTTCAACCCATTTCCTGATTTCTCTACCTGCAAGACACAGATTCAAAGAGCACAGTCATCTTCTTTTTATACACCAGATGCTTAGTAAGTATGTGTGTTATATGTCTATTATAACATTAGCTAGGTCTCTTGGCCAAGATTTTGCCTTCAACATCATCTATTCTGTATTCATACAGCAAAAGAGAGCCACTATCAGTAAAAATGTACTTTCCTTACAGAATGAAATGTCTCTACAAAAGCTACTTCAGTACTCTGTAAAGATGTTAAAAACATCAATATCCATAAGTGCCCTAACACATGAGTAGCAGAAGATCTGCATTTTGGTGTCATTTTTTCCCCTCCCTCTGTCTCCCTTCCCCCATATATGGTCTCAGAAATTTTCTTCGAATGTTCCAGAAATTAACTGCTTTGCTGCAGGCAAAATTCTTCTCCAGAAATATGCAAAATGCACACAATCTTACATGATTGTACACATCACATGCATATATTAGCAATGTTTTTCCTGCTATTTCATTTGCTTCATCAAAAAAATTAGTCTTTAAGGAGTGCATTATTTTCACAGAAGTAGAGACAAATATTTTTTGGTAAATATTACACAATCAGCTTTAATCACAGTTAGGTATGGAAGAGAGGATTATAATAATTCTACATTGGACAGAAAAAGGCCAAAGGATTCTGGCTTCCCAATCCACAAATTGTTGTACCCTCCAGTCACTCTGATTGAACCACAAAGACACCATCTTGTTGCGGCAGAGGAGGTATCAAATGATGCCTTTGCACTGGTGGTCCAGTGCAACCTCAGTCAAGATTAAGCAGGTAATTTATAAGAGCCCCAGCACACACTGTATTTTGCAGTAGGAGTTTGAAGTTTAACAGACAAGCAGCCATACAGGCACCAGACCCGATCACACTGTATACAAGACAACATTTTTCTCAGAAACTCTCCTTCTAAATAAGCACAAAGTATCTTGTACATGTCTAGAGAGAAAATGGTGCTTTCACTATGTTTTCTCATATGGTAAATATTTTGCGGGCATTGTTTACACATCATCATGAGAAATCTATGGTGATTTTCTGGGTATTTGTACAGGTTTTTTAGAGTATTCCATATATTGTTGCTTCTAAAAAGAGCCTACTTAAAAATACAGTCACAAAGAGTTAAACCAGTTGAAGCTGTTCTAAACTTGCCACATTTGTCTAGGGGAAGTTTCAGGGGGTTTGTCAATTTTAATTAGAAATGGCACAACGATTGTGCACAATGCAGCAGATTATCAGGGCTACTTGTTAAATTATAAAAGCCTGGCTAAGCTTCAGAGTGAAGCTAGTGTCCAAATTAGCAAATTTGATAGTTTATAGTTTATGCTCACAAAAATAATTCCTTTTTCCTCCTTTCTTTGCGGATTGTGTTCTTTATCTGAGAAAAATACCAAGCCTATAGATCTCTAGCTAATTTATCTGAATTAAACCTGTGTTCGCAACAATAAAACCAAGTAAAATGCCATGCCCTTTCATAAGCCTTATCTCTTTTTAACATTTCCTATTTTTATGTTAAATTCATAATATACCCTTTACTGAAGTATAGCATGTTTTCACTGCAGAAGGTCATATATTGTGAATTCTGAGAACACATGTTGAACTAAAGAAAACAAAAAATCTATGTCATATGCGTGGATGGAACCTTTTCTATTAGGACTCTCTGACATGAGAGACATCTCCCCCTGCCACAGCACTGATGCAGAAAGTGTGTATTCCTCTACCAATATGGCCTGCAGAACAGGCAGTGGACACACATGAAGTTGAAGCATGGGCTCCTGCATCATCCCCCATCATCCTTAGATGATTTGCAGTGCTGTTTGAACTTGACTTGTGAAACAATTCTGATTTAATGCCCAAGGTAATATGATGATTTTCTTGCCTGTAGAGCTAACTCTGGAGGCAATACAGTTTTTATGAAAGCTAGTCAAAAGAAAGATAAGGATCAAACTCTCCAGTTGCTAAAGTCTCAAATGATAATCCATGATGCATCAACCATCTAATAACTCTGTTGATAGCCACTGGAAAACTGCAAGACATTTCTTCTTTTAATTGTTAAATATTACTTTGTTTTCAAACACAGTTAAGAATACATTGAGTAGGAAGCAAACTATATTTGCAAAAAAGCAAGATAGGTTTCAGGGAAGTCTGTCAGTAGCGTATGATCTGAAGCTTGACTAGAATTAGTTTTTAAGGTGTTGTAAGCAGTTATAACTATTCTCCATCTTGGATTCAACAATTTATTTTTTCATTTTTCTAAAACAAAGGTCTTCCTAGTTGTACAATTACATGTAAACTCAAGCTCAATAGACAGTGCACTATTAAAAAAACTAAAAAAAAAAAAAGTTCAAGTCCTATACTCTGAAGAGAGAAGTGAACCAATGACTCTCTGGTTCTGAAAAAAAAATACTAAGGGATAAAATAGGAACAGGAGTTAAAATCCAATTTCTCCGTATCAAGTCCGGCCTCTCTACTGATTATTTGAATTGAATTGACACCTATGGGTCACAATAAAGACAGCTTAAAAATGTACCAAACTTGCTACACTGTAGAATACATCTTCCCTCTTTGCAGTCATTCAGTCTTCTTCCATCTATCATGCGATCAACAACAAGGTCAACAACCAGATGGTTTGCTGAGGTCAAATGATTCCCCGTGCAAGTTAAGGGAGCAAGAGAAAGGGATGGTAAAGAGCTATTTCTTCTTTTCTTCCTCTTTCAGCCCTCTCTTTCCTC
The DNA here is from genome assembly GCA_013397135.1 of Pachyramphus minor. Taxonomy (NCBI): domain Eukaryota; kingdom Metazoa; phylum Chordata; class Aves; order Passeriformes; family Tyrannidae; genus Pachyramphus; species Pachyramphus minor. Next base: position 118,389 of record VYXB01001202.1, on the reverse strand, counting down.
CTCTCCTCTCCTCTCTCCTTCCTTCCTATCTTCTCTCCTACTCTCTCTCTTTCTCGTATGTTGTGGTGACTGTCAAAGCAGCATATCTGCACTAATATATTCCATCTAGAAAGAATCTCTTACAAAGTACCTTATTAAAGAGCAAACCTGCATAATGATTAATTTCATTAGGCAACATTCTTCCCTGAAGGCTCCTGTTTGTAATGAAATCTTCAGACAATCACTACCTCGGGAAGCAATATGACTACTAAGAGCATTGCAAAATAATTATCAGATGACAAAATGTGACATACCAACCTATTTAGATAATTGAGTAATAATATTCTAAAGAACACCACCCCCACCTCCCCACGCTCCTTGTTTTCATATACATACAAGTTGTTTACATTCCATAGTGAAAAATGACCATTAACTTAACTAAAACTTCACAATACCACTCTCACCAGAGCACACTGTCGACATGCAGAACAAAGACAATGAACAAGACAATCCTTAATTTTAAAATATTGCCATACGCTGTGTATTCCAGAACTGAGTATGTTCAGTGACTGTATTTATTTATGGCATTTCTATATGTCACAGTAATTTAATGAAATCCTAATGGTTTTGTTTACAAATTTAATCAAATATAAGAAATGTGAAAACTGCCCAACATGCACACAAAATAAGCTTTTCTTAAAAATGTCATCTAGAGACCTGAATAAAGCCCTTCGTGGAATTTGTAATAAGGAGCTTGCTTATACATATTTATTGTATGAAAATATCTTGATGCCAGGACTTGAGAAAGACTTGTTTCAAATTAGAATTAGCTTCATTTTGGAGCAAGAGATAAAGAGTACAGTGGACAATGTGTTTTTTTTCTTTTCTCTTCACAGACAGCTATCTTGTATTGACAATGAGCTATACTGAAGAGGCCTTGCTCTGAAGGAATAAAGAATGTCTGCATTGTGCACACATTCTTGTGCTGAATATTTACATTTGCCTACAAGAGTTTAGACTTTAGTAAATAAGGATTATACAGTGGATCTGCCCTTATAAAGGTTTGCTTACTATATGAAAAAGCTAACTTCCTCTCTTGCTCCCTTTATTGATGATTTTCTTTTCAGACCTCAAGAATTCAGAGATAAAACATTTTTTTGAACCCATTTTAGACAAAATTGCCTCATGCCCACAATGTACCCTGTATCTCAACCTCTGCATTTTGCTAGCTTGTTATAATTTATTTAAATGTAAGCATCTTTCACTGCAGTTTTCTTCTGTTCTATATTAAAATGATTGCAAAGATATTAAATTTTCAGTATAGTGTATTAACTCAGACTACAGAATGGGTATACTTGTAGAAAAATTCTGATTATTCAGCAATGCAACTCATACTTCTAGTGTTCTGCATAGGTCAGATGATGTCATCCCAGTTGCCCTACTGTTGTGACTGTCTGAGCTAGGAGTTGAGGAAAAGAAAGAAGATAAGCAGGAGAAAAGTGTCTTTATTATAATATTTTTTTTTCCAATTATTTTACTTTATGTTTTAAATAAAATTATCACTCTCACCAAAGTGTTAGCTTTCACTATTTTTTTTCATCACTTTCAGAAAACAAGATTCTTTTTTCTTTAGTTCATGTTTATTTTATTTTTAACATTTGAAAAGTTACAAAGTGTTTGCAATTTACTATTATGTGCAATATAATTTATTCAATAATTAAAATGCAGTAATTGCCATTATGAGTTCAATATTTGCTCACAGTTGTTGCATGTTGATCTCAGAGACAATTTGAAATTACACTTTCCTTACCATGGAAAGGTATGGCCTCATTCATATCCCATGCAGAGCACTGCATTAACCACCACTGATACTCTCATTAACTACTAAATCTTTGTTTTAGAGCTATATTTGGTATGCCGTGTAGGATCATCTTTCATGTATACTCTCACCATTCTGTGTAGATACATTTGTCTTTTACCTTTCATTTCCCCTTTTTTATCATCTCCAAACGATGGGGAGAAATGGAAGCCATTTCAGTGAAGAATACAGTTATCACTCCTTAGCAATGCCTCGACTACCTGAGATTTTCACATGATGTCTGTAATCTTTGAATGGACACAGAAAGGCTCTGTTTCTGGGTTCAGGCAAGAGCTCAGGTCTGCTCCCGCCATTACAGTAAACAGAGTGCTTAATTGCTATGGTAATTTATCTGCTCATTTTAGCATATACTAGAGTATTCCAATCAAATGGTTAGTACCAAAACTAAGTCTTCCCTAGTTGGTTTCAGGCACTGTTTTCTGCTTTGAAAATGTGTCTTGGGTGTGTCCTGCCCAGGGATTCAGAGATCTGTCAGTTGCTGGCGATGACCCCACTCCAGGGGAAGGAGAGAAGGTGACCTTTCAAACAGGTCTTCTTCCTAACTTTCTAAGGAAACAGATTGTTGAAATTACTTTTGTCAAAACTGTGTGTGCTGGGTTTGCAATGGCAAGGTTTTTGTAGTGGGGGTGGGCTTCTGTGAACACTTCTAGAAGCTTCCCTCATGACTAACAGAGCCAATGTGAGCTGGATCACCACTGGCCAAGGCCTGGCCTTATCAGTGATGGTGGTAGCACCTGTGGGATAGCATAGCTAAAAGGGAATAGCAATAGCATCTGGAAGGAAGAGTGAGAATATGTGAGAGAGAGACACCAAAGCCACTGAAGAAGAGTGAGGAGGTGCTGTATCCTGAAAATAAAGCATGCTGCAATAGCCTGCACTGAGCATGGAAGGAGAAACACAGGTACTAGAATGGGAGTCCTGCTGTAAACAGCTGCATTGCACACCCTGAACTTACTGTGATTGTGCTCTCCCTGCCCGCTCACCCTCCTCTCTGCTCCACTAAATTCAATTTCAGCCTATTAAGCTTGAGAGTCAAGCAAAAGAGCCTTATAAAGACAGTTACTTCATATGAGTTTGAATTCCAAGGTAAACCATTAAAGGAAAAAAATTCAATTATGTTAAGATGTACAATATTTTGCATAATAAGTAAAAATGAAAAGAAAGTTCAGTATCTTATTCTGAAAGCCTGTAAAATCTGTTAAAAGAACTGTTTGGTAAATATATTCATAGCCCTTCCCACCAAGCCCACAGTACACAAAATTATATATACAAGATATTTTTAAATACTATGTATAAAATGCAAGAAAAGATATAACATTTATAATTTGATGAATAATATAATAAGTCATCAACAGAAGCTATTCTTTGGCATGCATATTGAGAGTTATGGTGTATGAATGGTTATTACTAATTAGATTTCCACGGTTAAAGTTGAGTTTATTCCTTCTCTGGATACTGCTAGGTGAGCTTTTGCAACTGCTTGTTGTTCAAGATCTTTAAAAAGAAGAATAGTTATTTAATTTTATTTGAACTTGATGAACTCTGACATGTTTAAAAAATCCTTTAGTAAATGATGTTTAGAGATGACAAATTTGCCCCATCAAAATGATTAAATTTTATTCTTGCTGCTGTATTTTTTAAAAATTAAAGCTTACTCATATGAAAGTTCATATGATTACAAGATATATGATTAAAATATGCTCAGGATTGGTTGGATCCTTTGAACTTGATTTTAATCTGCTCTTCATGTTAGATGCTGGGTTTTTTTGATAAACTTAACACATAGCAAGTGCATTCACCATACAATTATATGAGAAATTAAATAACCAAATTGTCCTCTACGCATCCTCACTACTTTCCATCAGTTATACCAGGAGAAAATTAAACTTTTAAAGTATGGTGTAACTAATCTTGGATTCAGTGCAATCAAGGGCGGAAATCACTGAATCGGATCCAAAGAAATCTGTGGTGGTTTTTTCTCGTCAACATATTTCCTGGATCCTTAGAGATTTCAGAACATCACTTCTAATCTGGGAATTATTCTGACTCTTTGAATTACAAAGAATGGCATGCAGTTAGACAGCATAGAGCAGGGAAGGCAGATTTATGTCAGCATATTTGAATGCAGGATTAACAGAATCATGGAAACATTTAGGTTGGAAAAGACCTTTAAGATCATTGACTCCAACCGTAATGGACTTAATTCAATAGACTAAAACCTTTTTCTGTGTTACAAATCAGTGGACAAACAATTTTTGTGATTGTTCTTGAAAGCGAAAGTAAATTTTTTTTCCAAAAACGTTCAGTTTTCTGCAATACCAACCTATATCAGGGAGTAGTTCAGGTTGGAATCCCAGACTCCTGGTTAGCTAGTTGGCTGGTACTGTACTCTGTAACACTGGATCTTTGTAATAGCAAGATTACAAATAAAGCTTCCTGAGAAGTAGGTTGTTTTCTGTCTGAGAAGGTAGGTTGTTTCTATATGTAAAATATCTGAATTTTTTCAATGATAGTTTCAAGTTTCAGCAAATAGATATATTTTTCCCCTAGGAGCTGAAAACTCAGTACATTAAAATAATAGTCATGTTACATGTTGGCCAAAAGTGCATCAAGGGGAAAAATCTTTGCTAATGAACCAAACCTACTGAGAATAGTGGCATGAGACTTCCCAAGAATTCCCATGGGGCATTATTATCAGCAGATGTGAATAAAATGTTTCATCTAAATATTTTTGACATTCAGGTATTTTGTTTCTGTTGAGCAGATGCAATTATTTGCAGAGGGCAGACACATCTTTCTAATTTTTATTTTTGTCAAAATCTATTAAATGTGTTTCAAGAAAATATTTTGATGACGTATTTGTGTACATACATCCTTCTTTTCCCCTGTACCCTACCTCAAACCCAAGACTTATTACATTACAGTTGCATTTGTTTTGCTTCCTTGCTCTCACAGAGACAGTGTGCTTGACAGAGAGCAGCTTTTCAAACACAATATGCACTTTGATATTAACAAAAATAGTAAGAAAATACAATAAAAACAAAAATGTAATTGCTTTTACTGCATGACTGATTGCTTCCACAATACAATTAAGCAGAAGGGAAAAATTATTGCATCTTTGGCAGTTAATTCAGGTTGTAGCACACCACTAATCCTCAGAGGACTTAATTTTCTGCCAAAACTAAAGAAAGTAAATTAAATTCTGATCACCTGAAAAGACAATTTAAACAATTGTTTGTAGATATTGGGACTGGCGCTGCTTAACATCTTTGTCAGTCACATGGACAACATGAACAGTGGGATTGAGTGGACCCCCATCAAGTTTGCCAATGACACCAAATTGTGTGGTGCAGTCGACATGCTGGAGGGAAGAGATGTTATTCAAAAGGTCCTTGACAGGCTTGTGGAGTGGTTATGTGTAAACCTCGCGAGGTTCAGCAAAGCCAAGTGCAAGGTCCTGCACATGGGTTGGGCTAATCCCAAGCATAAATACAGACTGAGAAGAGAATGGCTTGAGACCGGCTCTGAGAAGAGGAACTTGAGGATGTTAGTTGATGAGAAGCTCAACTTGACCCAGCAATGTGTGCTTGCAGTCCAGAAAGCCAATCATATTCTGGGCTGCATCAAAAGCAGTGTGGCCAGCAGGTTGAGGGAGGTGGTTCTGCTCCTCTACTCTGCTCTCATGAGACTCCACCTGGAGTACTGTGGGTTCCCCAACATAAGAAGGACATGAGCCTGCTGGAGTGAGTCTAGAGAAGGGCCATGAAGTTGATCAGAGGGCTGGACTACCTCTTCTGTGAAGACAGGCTGAGAGAGCTGGGGTTGCTCAGACTGGAGAAGAGACTGGTCCAGGGCCTTGTTACAGCATCCTTCCAGTACTTAAAATGGGCCTACAAGAAAGCTGAGAGGACTTTTTACAAGGGTATGTAGTGATCGGACATGGGGAAAATGGCTTTAAACTGAAAGAGGGGGGGTTTAGCTTAGATATTAGGAAGAAATCCTTTACTGTGAGTGTGGTGAAGCACTGGAACAGGTTGCCCAGAGAAGTAGTTGTGGATACTATGTCCCTGGAAATGTTCAAGGCCAGGATGGAGGGGCTTTGAGCAATCTGGTGTAGTGGAAGGTGTCCCTGCCCATAGTGGGGATGGGAGTTGGAATTAGATAATCTTTAAGGTCCTTTCCCACCTAAACCAGTCTACAATTACTTGATTCTATGAAGGAGAGAACAAATGTATATGTTGCAAATCAGCTTCAGACCACAGATTGTTTTAACTAAAGCCATTCCTACCTTGAATTGAAGTGCTTTACTTACAGAAAGTAGTTTTGCCTCCAACAGAGGGGTTTTTTTTCTGCTAACTAAACCATCATTACATTTTGCCTCAAAACATTATTTCTTTATTTTTATGGAGGAATAGCTTTGACAGATCAAAATGTTTAATCTTGCTGTAAGATTTCTAGGTTTCTAAAACAAACTCATCTGTATGAGTAAAAGTGTGTGTATATTTCCATATATTTATATATATAAGTATGTTTATAGACAAAATTAAATACACACACTCACATATAAAGCCATTTGGCTCATGTCAATCTACTGTTACTCTTTAGGTGGCTACAGTTTCATTCACCTATGAATGTAATATTGCCTAGATGCACTCTATAGTGATTTCACTATCCAAATATTTTGTAGCACATTTTTGGGGGCACAAAAAACCATCAGATAATGGTGATATTTTAATAGATTAACTACTGACATTTGAACGTCAGTTAATTTCCTTTTTTGACTTTAAATTATCTGATCTGTTTCAATAACACATGGCTAAAGTTTGTGCTGCCTGCAATGGAGGTCATTTTCTTTTCAGATTTTTTGTTTGTTTGTTTAGATTTTTTAGAAATTTATATACAACAACAAATCTGCTTAATACTAGTAGCAGGAGTAGAGGAAGGAGCATAATAAGAACTGTAACAATAGTAATTGCAAAATCTTGCAAAAGCACTTTTCCACCAAGGTATTAGCATTCTCTTGAAAATTTAACTAACTCTTGCAACATGCGCCTCCCCTCCTCTTCCACCCCCTGCCCCCTCGCCAGCAAAAACCCACAACCAACAAAAACAACAACCCCCCCCAAAAAAACCAACTAAACAAAACAAGAACATCCAAACCCTGAATCAAAGACACAGCCAAGAATGAACTCAAAAGTCCTCTTTTTCAGGCAATTGCCCTAACCAAACTACTCTACCTCTTCCCAGTGTGCTGTCATATACTGAAGAAATTTAGTCATAGGCCTTAGAATGAGAAATCTAGCTCTGCTTCCTCCAGGTGGCAGAGGTGAAATCAAATTGACATTTCTATATGCTCAGAACAATACAATTTTTGTGAGTGTTCTGCTATTTCTGTTTTCATATCTTATCCTTTTATTTTGTTATAAAAATGCCAATTTTAAAGCCAGTTGACATTATAACTAAAGAAAACTATGCATTTCTGCAGGTAAAGCCCCAGCTCTGCAAGTATGAGTGTAGTGGAAAAAGTCTGAGACACTGAGTGAAGCAAATATATAATTACTGTTTGGTTTAAACCATTATTTATTTATTGTTAATGCAGGCTTTTGAAGGAAAGTGCTTTCCATGTTCATTTATTTAGCTAATTGAAAGTTACTTATAGCAGTCAGGCAGCAAATAATTGAGCAATTGATAAAGGCATTATAACTGCATCACCTGTTCTGTCATGTATTTCTTTTGGTAAATGAGAAAATACTAATTCAATCTCAATTACTTGCATTTAATTTTTTCTTGAAAAAGTTTGATCTGCTACATTATCACTAAAAAAAAAAAAAATTGTGCTTGTCTTCTATGTTTTCTGACATTTTATGCAAGCATAAGTGTGTCCAGTAACTGTCTCATGCTCCGAGCCTCTGCTTAATAAGAAAATTATTAATAGCTCACCTTATTCTTAAACTATAATAATGGCTAATAATAAGTCAAATATTTTGTTAAATCCTTTCCACTGATTCAGTTGGAGAGATCTGAAAGTATTTCTGCAGTCAGATGTGTGAGGATCCTCTTTACAACAGCGAGATGATAGTATGCTGAAGGATCTTAATCACTCCTCTTAAATACATTGTAAGAGAAATACAAATTAAGATAGAACAAGAATAGAAAATGTATCCAGCTGTCTTCTTTCTGTTGTTTTTTTAATTAATTTTTGCTTGTTATCCAAAGGAAAAAGTGTCTAAGCTTTGACTGTACCTAAAAAATTCCCAAACAAGTAGTTCTGTATAACAGTTGATCTCAACAACAAAAGAATTTTGATGGAGTTGGCAAAGAATTCCATTATTAAAATTTTAGCCTTTTTAAAACCAATGATATGATAAAAGACATAATTGATATTCAATGAATTTTATGTTGAGAATTTATATAAAGTAATCAGTCATTTCTCTCAAAATTTTGAACAATATTTTAAGGCAATCATGTTCCTGTGATCCCATATCCTGACGAATCAGACAAAAGCAAAAAATAGCCAGACATAAAAAATATAGAATATGGTAATTACAAAAGAGTTGTGTTAGGAATTAAGCAAATTGGCTCAGGACATAATAATTCATAATTATATGTGGGTGTCTGAATATAGGAATGAACTACTGCATACATATACGCACATGGGGTCAAACTGAGAAAAAAATCTATGTAATTGAGCAAGCAGTAAAGATAGGAATAGATAAAGAATAAATAGGATAGGAATAGATGGGATATAGATATATAATGAATGCAACTTCATGTGCTAAATAACACTGAACTGTATTTTCTCTTTGCATCTTTTTTCCCTCTCCTTGTCAAATAAAATATACATGGAAATAGACTTATGATATCTACTTAAGAGAATAGCTACTAAAAATAACAAAGCTTTCAAACATACCAGTGGGATCTAACTTGCTGAATGTACATTTGCTATGTAGAAAGGATAAGTTTAAGCCAAAGAACCAGCTTAACAAATAAATATATATATGGAAATTAAAAAAAAAAAAAGGTTAAAATATTTCAATTTGATTATGGTTTTGTTTGTATTTTAAATAATTAAAGTGTACTAGCATCTGCAATGTAACCCTGAATAGCTGGAATTCCCCACTGAAGGCATATGGAAATATTAGAAATCTGAAAGAAGACTCACAATTTTCAAAACTGGGAAAATTTTTAATATTCCAGCATCTACACGGGTATTGTCCCTAAGTCACTTACATGGTAAATTACCATTAGACACTGATGGAAATAAGCTAAAATACACCAATAGAACATGCCAACATTTTGTACATGGGGACTATGATTTTCTACAGGATGAAGGCAGGATAGAAAAGGCTTATGAAGACATTTCTTGCAGCATACTACACGGGTACTCCATAGCCCAGACATACTCAGTATACACACACACAAATCCTTAGTGAGACCCAGCAACTGAGTGAGCTTTGGATCCAAATTTTATCTAAGTCTACTACCTTTTGATCAAGAGTTCTGGTGCAGATCACTCTCTAACACCACTTAAAAGAAGCTTGTACTTTAAAAGGATTTCTAGTAACCAGACATAGGGGAATTCAGTGATTTTTTTTATTTTTTTCTCTGTGTGTGCATGCATGTTGATATCCATCCTGATTTTGCAAAAACTACTACATTTTGCAGTCTGAAAATGAACACATTTGTATAACATCTGCACTGCAGGGAGGGTTGAGACACTACAGCAATTAGATCCATGCTCTATAACACTCACTTCCAATTCAGGCAACTACTATAGTTGAGCTAGTTTTATGTTTATTTTTATTTTTCCTTTTCTTATCGATGCTATATCAAAAACCTTTTAATAAACTGTTTTATTTTTAAGCAGGTAGCTATAAAAATATTTTCGTCTATATTTTTAAAATGAAAGAAACTCTGAAGGATAGTAATTTAATCCATTTAATATGTGACTGTTTGCATCTATACTGTGTGTTCTGATCTGACTGATTTTACACAGCTGTCATTCTACAGCCTATAATCTGTATGAATATGATATAAGCATAACCTTTAATGAACAGGATTCACATGCAAAAGTTGCTAATATAATGCTAGCATAGCAGCACCTGCCAACACCTCTACAATTAGAAGTCTGTGTCAGCATTTCAATTATAAAACAACTTCTAATTTAGAGGATCATAACTTGACAGTAAAAATTCCTTCTGTGTTGCAAGTTGACATGCAAGGTCTCAGTTCAAAGCATTTTTATTAATACAGGTTTAAATTGGTTTAGATATTATGAAGTTAGAGAAGACGAAAATGGAAAATGAAGACACTCTGTAGATGTTTTTTCATCATCACTGTAGCTCAAATGCTTTGAAAGGGAAATCTGCAAATGTTACAGTTGTTTATGTGTAACTAGGATCAGTGACTGGTTATTCTCCTATTAATTCAGCAGATCTAAGCTTTAAAACTCCCCAGTTCTGTGTTTCTTTTTAGAGTTTTTTTAGGGTGCATATTTGTCATTAACATTAAATATGATGTATTAATTGCTTAATATATTAATTTTTTAAGGCACCAATTCACCACTAAAACAGACCATGGCAGTACATGTGGGAACCTATGGACTAGAGGTCTCTCCATAGTGACATATCACTTCCTAGTAGCATTTCCATGAGTTAGAAACTTCCCAAGTGTGTATTGACAGAATTGTTCCAGCTGAGAAATTACTATGTACTGTGTCAATAAGCTACTTATCAGAGTTGCCTATTGCTTTGCACTGACACAGTAACTACTAACTACTGCTCAGATATAGCACTATTTATTGTGGAAAGGAAATAATTTTCAGTCTGTGACAGGGTTAGGATCCACTGAGGGAGATAAATGACAAGGATTTCATTCTATTCTTAGATGGGTGGTTGTAAGAGGCAAAAATGTCAATAACAACTAGATCATTTCCGTGACCTTGCCAAGAATATTCGCCTCCACCCTATTTCTAGCTCTTTCATGCTGTTTTCAAAGCCCTAAAGGACTGAAAAGCATTGTGAGGAGCTCCTGGAGTTCAACAGTTACAGCAAATAGTGTGCAAAGGGTTGCACTGCATTCCTTTGGTGCCTTATGGAAAAAAGCATCTGAGCTTGACAGGGAAAGTAAAGAGAACTACCTCTGAGGAAGGTCAGAACACTTTGGGCAACCTGAGGTGCTAGAGGAAGGGTAACTTTCAAGCGACAGCAGCAGGGGAAGCTTCTGGGTAAAAGCTAGATGCCAGCTCATGGGGCCAGAGCATCACACAGAGCTGCTCTTCATCTGGGGCATATTTCTACATGAACATGTCCATGTAGCAGCTGCTCCCTGGCAGAAGATGGACCAAGAGAACCCACTTCATAAAGACTTTTTAACCTGAAAGTTCAGACCTGCATTTTCTACAAACATTAAACTAAATACTACAGTTATCTTATAATACATTAGAAAACAACTTTGCAGCACCCTCTAGTGACACATCAGCAAATCAGAATGTTCTGGAAAATGAAGCAGCCAACAGGACAACCTTGTTCTGAAGAAAGTCACAAAAACGTGACCATGGTGGCAAAAGGTGTTTACTTTCATTTTTCTGATCTCATAAGGTAAATTACAAAGACCTGATTTCTCCAAGTTACTTTAACAAAAATGCATTTTCTTGACCTTAAATAGTTCAGTATAGGAAATGGATTTATTCTGTGTTTGAAGCCACTCTGTTAATATAAAATCAAACAATTTTTTTTGTATCTGTTAAGAAGCTAAATTTGCACATGCAGAATTCCTATATCTCCTTTATTCCTGATGACTTAGATCTGTCATTGTTCAGTGCTTCCTGTGTCAGTGTGTTCCTACAGCATGAAGAAGTGACAGCAGACACCTGACAGCTGAAAGATTTGCTTCGCTGCATGCAAGTCTTTGAGCATGACTTTTGGAGTTTAGTATAATTTGGCTCCTAAGCATTTAAAATCAGCTTAAGATCAACTCATATCTTAAGATTATAAATAATTTCTTCCCCTTATGAGCACCATAGCCCAGCTGCTAATAAAAAACCCATGCATCTATGTATAAATATCAGACTTCATCACTGATTTATATCTAATATTGTGGCAACCTAATTTAGGAAACAGTACACTACTTAATGAATTTGTTTAGTAAGGTATTGGCGGTTTTTGGTGATTTTGTTACTGCATTAATATTTATGTTGCTGTAAAAGGAAAGTATGCACATGACGGACTAATCTATCCGTATTTTACCATATTGTGTAATACAAAGGTTGGTTTATGGGATTTTGTATTAGTTTTTTCCTCTCCAATAAAAGAGCATACATCTCAAATTAATAAGGAACATAACTTTTTCCTTTTTTTTTTGTGCTTCTTTGCCTTTAGAATTTAACTGCTTGTAAATGCTGACATTCAGCTTCTCATTCTGTTAAATGATGCTTTTCCATGTGAGCTATGACACTTCTGTCTTTCCTAAATCTAGCTATATAATACCCAGAGAGATATAATTTAAGTATAATGATCTAGCAGAGATCTTAAGGAGTTGTGATATCTTGAGTTGTTTTGCTGCATTTTGAACTGTGCCACTTTAGCTTGTTGTGGAAAGGTAGTAACATAGTTTTCTAGGAAAAAGAAAAATTACTACTTTCCTTCTCCGGCTTGCTCCTTTAAAATAAGGGTTCCATACTGTTATATACATAGATAAAAATGACAGCATAGATTAATGGCAACTTTTTTGGCATTGGTACATACTGTGAAACCTAAAATCCTCTTGTCTTCTGTCATCAACTTATAAACAAATACTCATCAGTATTCATAAAAAATAAAAAAGTTCATCTATCCTTTTACTTTCCCAATCTGATAGCAAAATAATTTAAAAGAAGATTTTCTTTGTAAAGGTTCCTTGAATTCAGCATTTCTTGCATCACATATATTGTTTACATACATCACATATATTGTTTACATATGCCACATATGTTGTTTATATGAGTAACTGTCAGTTAGAGCAATTAATCACAGACTTTCTTGGAAAAACATATTTTTCAGGTGCGATGCTTTATTCGTTTTCCTCTGCACGCACCCTCACAGAGTTTAAAACCATCTTCAGTACTTATTGTTCTTAGTTGGTTTTTAATTGTCCAGAAATAAATGATATGTACAGAAAATTAATGTCCCTTCTTTTAACGTAAACACCTGTGGTTTGAAACATCAGAGTTGTACAGCAATTTTGAAGAAAAAAATTATCAAAAGAGCATTTAATAGAATAGCTAATAACTACTGTATTTAGCATATAGGTAATAACTGTAACTTTCTTGAGGAAAGACAACTACAAATAAAAAGGCATAAAAGCATTACTTTTAGTATGTTTATCAAGAGAATAGAAAATAATGGTATGCAATATGTAAATACATGTAACAGCAAAAGAGCTATCTCTTCAGGAAAAAGAACTACTATTTTTTCCAACAGATTGTATTTTCCCTTTGAGGGCCTAGAAATAAAGTAAAAGGCCTGCTTAAACCCCTACCACTTCAGGTTTATACAAGTAGTACACATTGACAGAGCTAGATACTGTACCTAAAATCAAACTTAAGACCATTTGTCATGAAAAATAAAATGATTGTTACAAAAACAATTTTATGGAAATAGCATTAAAAAGTGTCTGAAAATCAATTGTAAATGTCTAATACAAGTCTCTATTTCCTTTATGACCTGAGTGGTGCATTTCATACCAGGACCATATCAGATCTTTGCATGATTCTGCCTATATTATAGTTGACTCACATTAAAATTTCTCCTTGCTTTTCCTATTCTACAGTTCTTTCTCTTGAGTAAGTTCACCTAGCTCCAGAAAACATTTATTCACAATGTAGAATAAGCCACTACAGAATCAGTCACCTCATAAGTGTAGGAACAAAATAATACATTAATCTTTAAAATTCTTTTATATGCTGACACACATACTACCTTACCTATTCTTTAGAGTCATTATTATATGACATATAATAATGGATATTATATAACAACTCATTTTTGTCAAAGAAATTATTTCTCATTTCTGATAATTCACCTTAAAAAGCTTCTTTGCATTCACCAGCAGCTTATTACTAGATGTAGAAAGGCATCGTATTCCATTGTTTTCCTTAATTTCCTTCTTCATTAAAAACATAGACGTTTCAAAAAACTCATTGAGATGTCTGAATGTTGGTTTTCTTTAACTTACTTAAAGAAATCTCTATACCTTTAGAGGTACACATAGATCCAAATTTTGCTAGTTTTAAATGCCTCATCCACAAATAGTTCAGGGCAGGGCACATCAATTCCTTCCATCCCAGGAATTTTGAAAAGATCAGATCTCCTGAAAGATCATGGTAAAGATCATATTAGTTCCTTTGCTCACATTTAAGAATTCAAGAGAAAGTGTGCCTTTTTACATTAATTCAATACTAATTCATTATCACAGATTTGTTGACTCTTTCATTGCAATGCAAATGTCATGTCAAGACTGAATTTTTTGCTGCTTTGAAAAGAATAAATTCAAATTTCATTTTCGTAGAGGAGACTACTGAGATAGAAATTTATGCTTCATGTTAAAGCTCCATGGGTTTTAGTAGCTGACTAAATGTAGCTCCACTACAATGGCAGCATGGTTATCAGAGGTAGGACTTTATAAATTATAAAGACTTAGAAGTAGTAAAACACATTTCGTTCCATTTCTCTTGTCTTCCAGTGTTGAAGAAACGACAGAAATTAACAAACAATGAAATAAAGTGATAATGTCTGACGAATTCTTTGTTTCTGATTATAATTCGGTGGGTATCTTATTGCTATTTAGCGTTGCATCATTCCCAAGCATATGGATAGTTTTAAAAATTTCTTTGGAGTTCGACTCTCTGAAGAAAGTCATACACCATTGCTGATGTTCTCTATTTAGTAAAGTATTGATTTTATATACTGATCTGAAGTTCTTAGTACTCACATACTATACCACACTTTCAGGAAATGCAAAAGTATGATATTGTGTTGTAAGTCATACAGGTGTTATCATTTTGTTCAGCATGAGACTGAATTTGTTCTACAAGACATGATCCAACCCATGAAAATGTTTCTAGTTGCCTGTGGTAGAAAAGGAGGATCCTGGAAATTACTGACCTGTCAGCCTCACTGAAACAGAAGAAGCTATGCTAAGGCCCAGGGAGGACAGGGAGGTGAGTAAAGACATCCAGCATGACTTCACCAAGGCAAGTCCTTTCTGACCAACATTGAGGTCTTCTATGATGGAGAGACTGCATCAGTGGACACAGGAAGGGCTACAAGTGCCATTTATCCAAGGTCTATAGGGCCCTTGACCTAGTCAAAATCTCTCCAAATTGGGGAGAGATAGATTTGATGAGTAGACTATTTGGCAGATAAGGAATTGGTTGGACAGTCGCATCCAGAAGGTAGTGTTTGATGGTTCAGTGTCCTGATGGACGTTGGTGAAAAATGATGCCTTTCAGGAGTCTGTACTGGGACAGTGCTATTCAATTAATGCTGCTCAATTGATCAATGACCTAGACAAAGGGATTAGATGCACCCTCAGCAACTTCGCAAACAAAACCATGCATAGCTTGTTTGCAGGTATGTCAACTGCACCACATGAATGGTGCAGTTGACATACCTGAGGGCTGGGATGCCATCCAGAGGGATCTGGACAAGCTCAAGAAGAGGACCTATGAGAATCTCATGAGGTTTAACAAGACCAAGTGCAAAGTCCTGCACAAGGGCCAGGGTGACTTCTAGTACCATTACAGGCTGGGGGGGGGGTGAACAGATCAAGAGCAGCCCTTACAAGAAGGACTTGAAGTTACTGGTGGATGAAAGACTGAATATGAGCTAGTAGTTTGCACACACAGCCTGGAAAGCTAGTTGTGTCCTGGGCTGCATCAAAAACAGTGTGGCCAGTGGGTTGAGGGAGGTGATTCTATCCTTCTACTCCCTCTGAGGAGACCCCACCTGGAGTACTGCATCCAGCTCTGAGGTCCTCAGCACAGGAAGGACACAGAGCTGTTGGAGTAAGTACAGAGGAGGGCCATGAAGATGATAGGAGGGCTGAAGCACATCTTCAAGAAGAAAGGCTGAAAGAATTGGGATTATTTAACCTGGAGAGAAGTCTCTGGGACAATTTATTATGTCCTTTCGGTACCTAAAAGGGGACCTATGAGAAAGCTGAGAGGGAGTTTTTACAAGGGCATATAGTGACAGGACATGGAGGAATGGCTTTAAGTTGACAGAAGGTAGGTTTAAATTATATATAAAAAAGGAATTCTTTACTGTGTGGGTGGTGAGACACTGAAACAAGCTGCCCAGAGAAGTTGTAGATGACCCATCTCTGGAATTGTTCAAGGACAAGTTGGATGAGGTTCTGAGCAAACAGGTGTAGTGGAAGATTTTCTCCAACACCTGGGATCCCTCTCCATACTTAGTATTACTCAGAAATTCTACAGTGTGTCTGTGCAATATTAGTTTATTTGAGTTATGAATTGTAGCATTTTTAAAAGGATGTTACTGATTCCACTACCATTTCTCTATATAGCAGGTTTCTACTCTTTTTGTTGTTACCTTAATTTTTTTTCCCCACTTTGCATTGTAGTCATTCAAACAAACATTTTTTGTGTTCTTTGGTAACTTATAGTCTACTTATTTCACTGTTTAATAACATGTTTTTTCATCCTATGTTTTCTTTTTGTGAGCTAAAATCTCGATATAGGCAGTTTTGTGCCACTTTTCTTTCACACTCATATCATAGATTAGCTCAATGGTAGAAGTCGTCAACAGCGGCAGATAATGTAACACCACTTCTGATAAAGTGCTTTCCTATTTCAAGCTTTGTAGCATCGCCCTCCTCGTGTATAAAACCGGAGTGATTATTTCTAAAGATAACAAATTCACACTGTTTTATAAAAGAGTAGAAGCACAAAGATTGATTTTCTGCCTCTTTTTTTTGTATAAAATCTGTGAAAATATCATATCTAACCACTTGCTGAACCCTGTTGGATATTCTACAATCAAACATGAATGTATAGACATCTAAAGCACTGTTAAAAATAGAAAGTATGCTTGTTTGTATGAAGGTTATGCTGAATTCACAGAGTGGTTATTCTTGGCAGAAATACGCTTAATTTACCCTTGTATATATAACTCTGGCATGAATTTGGACATAAAGAAAATACTGCTTAATGCAGTCCCAATGAATATCATAATGGTTTTTTCCATAACAATACAGAAAATGTTGCTTATCGCTTGCTTTGTGGTGGAAACCTCTCAAGTCCCCAGTGTATCATGTCTTGTACTCTACAGAATATTTACACTACCTCTCTTAAAAAAGCAAAATTCTATGATGGATTTACATTCCTTTACCATTCCTGAGTGGTTACTCCAAAGGGCAAAAGCTATGATGAACAAACCCAATAAAAATAATATTGATTATCTTAGTGGCTGGATTAGATAATGCTAATTATGACAAGTACTGAACTATATTTTATTGTGATATTTAGAGAAGGAAATTTTATATTACATGGCATACATTTCTAATATACCTCATTCATACATCTTGAAACTTGAGTGGAAGCCATTAGAATTCAACAAAAAACTACCCAAAATTTCAGAGAAAAATAAAACAAAGTATGGAAAAATGGATTTGGACTGCCAGAAGAATCCTGAAAATGCTCCTTGGGTGTGTTCTGTACAGTTCTGAAAACAAAAGGAACATAGGCTTTCATCACTGATATGGGTGACATACCAGCAGAGAGGCATGAGTGATATCATAGTGGGGGTCTTCTGTAGGCTGCCTGATCAGCAAGAACAAGTGGATGAGGCCTTCCAGCAAGTTCGTTTACATTACAAAGCTGGGTTGATAAACCAGAGGCTTGTGATGCCCTCAAGGGAGATCTCAACAGGCTGGAAGAATTTGCTGACAGGAACCTCATCAAGGGCACTTCCTCAAGGGAAAGTGCAAATTTCTGCATCTGAGTAGGAACAAGTCCATGTACCGGTATATATGCTGAGGGTCACCCAGCTGGAAATCAGTTTTGCAGAAAAGAACCTGGGGGTCCTGAGGGACACCAAGCTGAACATGAACCAGTAATGTGCCTTTGCAGTAAAGAAGTCTAATGGTATCGTGCTGGTTCAGGAAAAGTGCTGCCAGCACATCAAGAAAGGTGATTCTTCTCCTCTACTTAATGCTGGTGAGGCCACACTCATAGTGTTCCATCCAGTTTTGGGCTCCTCAGTACAAGAGAGACTTGGACATACATGGGAGAGTCCAGCAAAGGGCCACAAAGATGAAGAAGGAAATGGAGCATTTCTCTTATGAGCAAAGGATGAGAGAGTTGGGGCTGTTCAGCCTAGAGATGAGAAGGCTCAGGGGATCTCATCAATGTATATTAATATCTGAAGGGAAGGTATAGAGAAGACAGAGCCAGGCTCTCAATATGTGACAGGACCAGAGGTAATGGGTGCACAGTGAAACACAAGGTTCCCTCCGAACATCAGAAAGCACTTTTTCAGTGTAAGGTTGACCAAACCCTGGCATAGATTGCCCAGAAAGATTGTGGATTATCCATCTTTGGAGATATTCAAAAGCCAGCTTGACACAGTCTAGGGCAATTTCTTCTGGGTGAATCTGTAGGGAAGTTTGATCATGTGACCTCCAGATATCCTTTCCAGTCTCAACCACTCTGTGGTTTTGTGATTCTATGATCACTGCATAAATTCTTCAGTGAATCTAAGCCCCTATTAAAACATTTATCAGTCAATCGTTAGTGTAAGAGATCAGAATTCAAACTAGAAAATCTTATTAATGACACAAAAAATACTGGACAGATTGCAGTATTTGATGAACCTGCCATTTATATAGAATATACTAAACTACTTCAAGGTGATATGGGGCCAAAAGTAAAATATGTAAACTATGTATTTTCCCCCCGTAACTGTTGATGAATAATAGAGCTATATATTTTATAATTCTTTGACCTGAAGTGAATGCTGATGATAAACTATAAAGTTTGCATTTAATGGTACTGAATGTTTAAATTACTGAAAAAAACCTTCTTTTATTTTATATGACATTAATGTAATATTTTCTTTATTTATCAGTGTTAACAAGACTTCACTAACTGTTATGCTTTTTTTCTTTTATCCACAGTCTCATTTATGGACCAGGAACTCAGCACCCAAGGCACTTTCCAAACTTGTAGCAAAAATCCCAGACTTTTAAGTTAAGCCTTAAATTATTTTTCTTGTATTTGTTCCTGTTCAAAGTTCTGTATTATACCAGTTTAGAAATATACATAATCAGGGTTTACTTATTATTTAATTTTATTGTCATCATCTCTGGTAACATAGAAATTGGATTAAAGTCTGCAGAGATTTTTGCTTCACCTTTCTTAGATCACTGTATGTTTTGGCTGACTTGTATTTTTATCTGCATCAAAGGGAGAAAAAAAGAAGAAATATGTACTTACTGCTTCCATATAACTCATGCATAAGGAAAGGAAATACTTGAATAACAAACATTCACAGCATCTTATTCTTCCACTGAAATTTTACTGATGCCTCCCCAAAGACTCTTCAGTGTGGTCTGATTTAAAATGTACTTTGAAGCAGCTTCAAGCTTGTCTTGAACTAATTATCAAGTAACAACACACTACCATACTTGACAAGTTGCATCATTTCTAAGTAAAGTAACTCTCCTGGTTTGTTTTTTTCCTTTTAGATTGTAAAACTAATCCTGACCTTAAGGCATGCAAATAAATCTCACCTCCAACAGTTTGCTGGAGCAGCTTCTGGAAAGACACCCAGTCATTTATCATCTTCATAACTGATAATATCTCCTGTGAAATTATATCAATTAAAGACAAGTAAATAAAATAGTGCAGTAAGAAAGCCTTTTAGCATTTCAGCATAATTAAGAAATGAGGAGGAAAAGGAGAACACTGAGGTAAGTCTGAACCACTTGTCTGTACTTACAGGAAGATGAATTAAGGACTCGTCAAATTTACAGATCTGTTTAGTACTGATGAGAGTCAGATTAGCATGCCCATTGGTTTTAGTAGAGTCAGTACATAAAGTAAGGTTTAACTCAGGAAGAATGAAGGTTGGTAACAACATACACCCAATTAAGGGCTGTAAACAGCTATGACTTGTGCCTCACTCTCTCTGTTGTATGACCACATCCTTAATAGATCATTCTTTTGGATAAATCCTCCAGGATTTATCTTTCGGGGTTTGTGGGGGAATATGTTTTCTTTTTTTTTTCCTAGAGTTGCTTCCTCTTCTGTTTGCAAGCAGCTGAATACCTTTCCCTTAAAGAAGCCCCTTTTTCCAAAAAGTCACTCAGCAATTTGACTGACATGAAGTTCATTTTGATGTAGCTCAAGCATTTAAATGCATTTTAATCTTTATCTTTCTCATAGTACGTCATATGCAAAAGTGTAAGGCATCATTTAACAATGTGTCTTTTAAAAATTAGGCTTTATGAGGAGGGTACTAAATTTCTACCTTTATTTATCATTGTTTAAATCAAGATAACATAACATAAAAAACGTGTAGAAGTTTCAGAAGTTCCTGGCAAGCTTAAGATGCTGAGGCAGACCATATTGACCTAGGGCACACAGAACATGGTGAAGAGATAGTTCTGACTGCTTTCAGCACAGGAGAATATTAGAAATTTTAAACAACACAGAGGAAAATTCATCCTTGTGCTTCCATTGTTGCTGAAGAAGCATAACCAGAAAGAAGACAGAGTGTTACTTTAACTGTTTGCTTTAATCAAATGTACCTGTGAGATTGTATTTCCCTAATTCTCACAGCTGGCATTAAAATGGATTTAGCTAGCTAGCTGGAGATTTAAATGTAGCCTTTCAAGTTCACCTTTAAGGAGCTATATTAGCTTTGCTTAGTAACCTGTTTAGTAATGCAGCATACAACATACCTGGCTTTAGACAGGACTAGAGATCAAATCTAACCTCATAAATCTCCCACTTCATGACTACAGGAACCTGTCAAAAACTAGATGTTGTTTCATTCTCCAGGGGCTGGTGTACTGCTCTAGAGCTCTCTTAAGTGCCCTCTAGCAGTTGATCACCAAATGTGTAATAGCCTTGGGAAGGACTACACTACCCTTTTGACCCCAGAGGTAATATTTTGATAGGGTTTGACCTTAATAAGACTACCAGCATAAAAGCCTAACAGTAAGAGCAAAGGAAACCTTTTCTG
Organism: Pachyramphus minor; assembly: GCA_013397135.1. Classification (NCBI taxonomy): domain Eukaryota; kingdom Metazoa; phylum Chordata; class Aves; order Passeriformes; family Tyrannidae; genus Pachyramphus; species Pachyramphus minor. Next base: position 97,284 of record VYXB01001202.1, on the reverse strand, counting down.
AATAGCAAATAGCTGCAGAAAACATTTTCTGCACACTCCATAAATTATTACATTTACCTCTGGCAAGTGCATTTAGAGAAAATCGTGTTCTGAATCACATTTTGGAACACTCAGATTCAACACCAGTTTCTAACCCAAAAAGATTAGCTTGTAAACAGTTGCTGGGCAAAATTCTATCACTTTCACTCAAATGATTATTTGACAAACAAATCCTACTGGATACTAATGCCTAGATTTCTCCCCCTTTCTGATTTACTCTTTTACATTTATTCTCCTGTTTAACTAATTTCATTACTATGTAAGTCAAAAGACAAGGATTTCAGATGTTTTAGGGTGCCAGAGTGTTGGGGGGGGGAAGGAAGTGGGGAAGGGGGTAGGAAGAGGGGTTTCCATTATAATGAAAGAAAAAGAATAACCTTACCAGTTTTACTGACAATAAATTCTGAATTAGCATTTGTAACCCTTGACCATTTTTAACCTCGCTTGTCCTCTACAAATATAATCTGACAAATCACTTTCTTCTTCCATTCTCTTTACAGCCACGTGTCACAGGTAGTGTGTTCTTTCCTTTGAGCTTTACCGCTAATACGGTTCCCTGCTGTACCTTGTGGAAAAGTGTTGTCATCTGGGCCACTGGGTCCATGATGAGCTTAATTTCTGTAGGATGCCAGAGAAGTTAAGTGGTTTACATAGTGTGAAGAAACAATTAAGCTACCTAGAAGCTATATGATGCATAGAAAAATAATAGGCAAGAGGAGGACAGAAGCTTCAGATGAGCTAGATTTGCTGTCCGGACAAGCAATTTGGAATGGCTGAAGTGATGATGAAGGGCACACTGATGTAAAGTTTCACTGTAGCAAAACCCTTTCAGCAATGACACTGACACACTGCTTCTTCAATGCTGATTTTTTCTCAATATCACTGTACTCTAAAAGCACTTGCATATATATAAGTACATATTTCCTCATGCAGATTTACTTCATTTTTTTCTATAGACTAAATGCAGGTTTCACTCTAGATTAAAAAGTTCAGGGAAATTTCTCAGGCTGCAACCTGGGGGGAATGCAGCTTGAGAGTCTTAGTGTCCTTGAAAACAACTGAGCCACTTTCTGCAAATTCTGTCCCTGATTTAAGAGTAGTGTTTTCTTTTCCCACTAAAAGCCATGATGCAAAAGCCACAAAAATGAGCTCCAGTTACTTTGGCAACTGCTGAGAGTGCTTTTGTGAGTAAATTCTGCACAAACTTCCGTAACTTGTAGAAGTGGAATCTAGATTTTGAAGAATTGGTACTTGTTAAAAGTTCCAAAATTATTTTAGGAATTTGAATATATTTTCTCTTCACTGAAACAGCAACAGAGTGTCTAAGTGGTTTACTGATTTCATTATAGCTCATAAATTAATTCTACTAATTTTTCCATGACAACGAATATTCAGGCTATGGCACGCTTATATACATGTGACCCTTTAGATAAGCATTTTGTTTGTTCTGCTTATTACTCATGAAAATCATAAGCAAAAGAATGGTGAAATGTCTGCATAATCCTTTTTGTGGCTGAAGTGTAAATCATGCTTTTCAGAGTTTTTATTGATTTCAGTTCTATAATATCTAAGTGTTTCCCAGGCTAATTAGATTAGCATAGTAAGGCTCCTAGTGGAATCTTCAGCTCTGCTCCTTCAGTCATCTTGTGAAACTAATTGGGGAAGTTTTGTTTGTTTATGTTTGTAGGGAAAATGGTAGCTGTTATTGTGAATGTCATCCTAATTATGGCAAGGAAAAAAATGTCAGAGAGGATATATGGAGATGTGGAGAGACTTTCAATTATTCTAGCCTTCCCTGAAAACTCATTCTACACCAAGACCTTTCTGCATCTTCTATTCAATTGTCATAAATATCTCTCTCCTCTACTGTGATCTGAGGTATCAACAATGAAGATAAGATGATTACTAATAAAGTCTCCAAAAGAAAAACAAGAGTATTTTGGAAGATACTTTCTAGTAGAGAATCAGGCTTTGTTTGCTTATGGTAACTTACATCTGTGAGAGCAGAGTCTTGAGACAGTAAGGAAATAGTGTACAACTCTCTCTTTCTTATATAAAAAATAATAGTAACTGCATTCTAGAACATAGATCAATGTTCAGAGATACTTATCTAATGCAAAGAATATTTTGGAAAACATTAAAGTTATCCTCAAAATAAAAAAGGTTATCTATCAAATTGTTCAGGAAGAAACAAAAGCAATGTAACCTAGTTTTCAATGTGTCCCAGTGTTTCATCATGAAAGGTTCATCTGAGGAGAAATAGTCCTGAAAAGTTATTATGGACCTTAATATACCTATGTGTGTTCTTTGTCCAACGTACATACACTCTGTTAGCAATCTGGCTACTCTCAAATGGAAGTTATGAGGCTGAGTTCTACTTATTTTTTTTCTCATTAGTTGCATTAATTTCATTCTCTTATGTATACTTAACAAATATTTTACTGACTAATGGTCTTTTTGCTGCTCTTTCAAATCTGGTTGAAAATAATGAAAGAACTTACAAGTAGTTACGGAGGAAACTGGTTGACAGATAAGGAAAAAGACAAATGGCAATGGACAAAAATGAGACAAATAGATAGCATAATTGGCTAAGACTTATTTTCATATGAAACCAAGCAGGGGAAAAAAAAAAAAGCTATATTCCTACTCAAACCTAATACTGTTTCATCCTCTTAGTGTGATAATAAAGCAACTACTGAAGCTCTGTATCTCTTTGATGAAAAGGAGCTGCCACTTCCAGTGGAAGTATATGACACTGCTTTGGAGAGTTCAAGTTAAACTGTGTGTGAGACACCTGCTCTTCACTAAAGAATTTTGCCTGAAATATACTGACAATTTGATTCAGACACTGGCAGCTAAAATCACTGATATATAGAGGATATTATCTTTTACAAAATATATATATATATATATTAAAGTGCTATGAAAACGGTTCAAATGCAGATGAACAGCAGACGTGCTTGCTATTTCTTTAAAATCATTCAGTAAAAGGTGTTTATACCTATATAGCACATTTGAAGGTATCTGAGAAGATGGGTGTTATTATTTGATTTCACGGTTTAGAGAACTAAGACACTGAGAAATTAAATGACTTAGGTAGTGGTCATCTGAAGAGGCACCGTGGAAGAGCCTGCATGTACTCCTGGAACTTGTACTGCCTGTTCAGCAACACAGCATGACTGAATTCTGTAATATCATCTGATAATTTAGATTATTACTCTATGAAAACAAAGTGTGCCCATTACCCTAGTGTCTCTGGATGAACTAAGCAAGAAGGTCCAAAGATAGGATCTTCCCCATGCGGAAGATCAGAAGCAGCATCTGCCGAGTTTTGACAATGTCATAACAATAGGGAAAAAGTATCCAAAATCACGGGCTTCTGCCGCACACCTGACCACCACAGAGCCTCATGGAGACACCTCCATCAGATCAGGGAATACTGTGATAAACCAAATAGTAGACAGTGACAAAGGAGAGAAGCAACAAGCCTATCCCTTGGGATTGGGGATGTGTGTTTGCATTTGTTCGTGCATGTTTACAGGTGTTCGTGCATGTTTACAGGTGTTCATGCATGTTTAGACATGCATGGCTAGAGGTTAATGTTAAAACCTCACATATGAAGCTGAAAGCAACAGACATATTTATTGTGTAAGTATGCCCATGCCCTGATGAGTGATTCTGCCATGATTCCATTGCCCTTACCTGCTGCTGTTGCGAAGGGAATTAATTTCATCTATGTTTTCCCAGTTATGTATTTAGGTTTTCTGAGTAATTCCTTTTTCAAGTAGTATCTATAGAGCTACAGGATTGACTCTGGAGACTGATCCTATGTGTGACATGTGAGGACTTGGGATCCTGTGGCTCATGCAATCACTGAGAAGAGTGAACAGGGAGCAGGCATCCTAAGGGCCAAAGAAGACTGAGGAGAATTTTTTATGACTAGAAATTCACTGTCTCAGGCATATATAAGCCCACAAGCAAATGTCAGGATTATAACTGACAGTTGGAGAGTTGTTTATGAATATATATATATGCTTCCATATGGGTCTTTACCAGTTTTTGCTCGTTCAGGGATTAATCTAGGAAGCATTATAATTCAATATGGCTTCTGCTATCTGAAGTGTTTGGCACAAATACCTTCAGTGGTATCATATCTCTTGATATCACCTCAGATCTATAAGAATTGTGGACAAAAGAAAGCCCCCTGAGAGGGATTTTTCCTTGTCATTAGTACTAGAAGGCTGTGGGTTTGGATTTTTCTGGTTTGTTTTTTAGTTTAGTTTATTTATTGTGTGGGAATAGGACCAGTTGCAAACTTTGCTTCTCTCTACAAATCTTCTTGCACTTCAAAATACATGAGGCTTTTTTCCTACAAATCAGACCCCATATAAAAGTAAGATGTAATTTTTAAATAATTGACTTTTTTAATGAGCAGACAGTATTGAGGCACTTTTTTGGTTATCTGTTTCATAAATATTTTTAATAAAATTTTGATATGATAAATTATTATTACTAAATCCTTCAGGTAATGACCAACTTTGAAGATTTCTCACTAGACCTCTGTGTGGAAGACTTTACTATAGATGGAGTTCTCTGACTCAATAGAGTCTACTGCAAAAACTACAGAAGAAAAATCTCATTAGACAAAATTGTTATAATATGAAGGGTCTCAACAGCGTAGAGGCAAAGGTGATTCCTTTCTCTCTCCTGAAATACTGAGACCAATCAGGCAAATGATTGTTTGATAATGTATATCAACAAGCAACGAATAAATAGGATAAATAAAGGACATCAGAAGAAATGAGATAATGAAAGAATGTAAAGGTTTCTGGGCAGGGCTAAAGAGAATTCTGCAGCCTGCCTCATGCTTGTGAAAAGGCAAGACGTGCAGAATACAATTACACAGGTAGTCATGGTGGTGTATTATGACAATATGCTACCTATAAAGTAAGGTTTAGGAGTCTTATAGAGTACCTAAATCATTACACCTGGAAGGTATTTATTTTCACAAAGCAAGGCAAGTTGCTTAGAAGTGTCTGAGGATGATAGAAAAACTTGCAGTAGTGGAAAGGATGTAATTACACATTCATCCACTGTATAATTTCAGTGTGTGTCAGCATCTTCGATGTTATGTGCAGTTCTGGTTCCTTCATCTCAAAATGAATATAGCAGAATAGGAAAAAGCTCAGAGACAGCAACAAGAAAAATAAAAGGTATGGAACAACTTCTGAACAAGCAAAGATTGAATGGACTAAGTCTTCTCAGGTAGGCAAAGAAATGACTGAGGGGTTGTATGATGGAGCTGTATAAATATTGTGATTTGCATTGAGCCAGAAAAGAGGGAATCATTTTTCTTTGTGTCTTTGTAAAAGAATTTAAGGCCATAATTAAACTAACAAGTGCTATTTTTTGAAACAAAAAAATATGTTCTCACATTATGTAGGTAGACACAACTAGCCACAGGACACTGTAGATGTGGAAAAAATTGAGAAACCAAAAAAACTTGATCCTTTGGATCAGGAAAGCCAAGAGCTACAGACTGCTGGATAACTAAATTTATATGCTTGCCTTTTCCTTTTGTTTTTCTGTGGGCAGCTGGTGCTGGTGAAAGTTAGAAACAGAGCTCTGCATTTTGCTCACTGGCTCCATGCAGCCACTCTTATACCCTTGATTAGTTTTCACCCTTGGCTTTAGGTGGTGAGACTTTTGTCTTACCCTGCAGCTAAGAAATGCATCAGATTGGGTGAAGTTGCAGTCATAAACGACTTACCTTATATCTAGTCTTCCCAGCCAAGGTAAGTCCAATAATGTTGGAAAATGCAGTTGTGTTTACTCATTTCTGACATGACAATAAAATAATAATTCATCCTCCATAAAGTTCAATGAAATGTCAACAGCAATAAGATCATTCTAAAGGTATATCGAGCCAAATTTTTTCAGTCCCTGGTCAGCATGATGCAGCAGAACACGGCATGCCAGAAAAAGGGTTTTTTTCTATTATTACTTCACACACCACTAAGTACATATTTATCAAAGGTTTTGTTTCCTAACCTCATGTTTTCTCTGCCAAGGATAAAGCATGCAGATGAAAAATGTGTCATGGAAATTACAAATGGGTGTATAGGCTATGGGGAAATGATGTATGTAATGAATTAAATCTTCAGATTAGATAGAGAATACTAATGAGTTTAAACAATATCAGATCAGAGTACTCAGATTCACCAGAATCACTCAGCCAGAGCAGACAAGTTTGTGTTCTCTCATTCTTTCTCTCTCCCTTTCTTCTTCCTCTGCAGCCTGAACAGATTAATTGCTGGTTCAGTGCAAGGTTAATAATCACTACCAACTGCCAGATTCACTTAAGGGTTTGCAGAAGAGATATTAACAACACACTGATATTGCAAAGCTTTGGACTTCTGAGAAGTTGTCTCTGCCAGGAAAAGAGGGAATTGAGACTCAGAGGATATTTCATGCAGACAGACCCAGGTCTACCACAGGAATTTAGCTAGTTTACAAAAAACAAAACCAAAACAAACAAACAAACAAACCACAACCAACTAAAAACCTTTAAAAATTATGCTGCTTCATTGTCCTAAAGTAACTGAGTGCAGAAACAGGTTTAGAGAGAAAGACTGGAAGGGTGACATACAGATTTCATTTTTTGTTCTGAAATATTTTTAGTGAAGTTATTAATCACTTGAAATATTTTAGTGAAGGTATTAATATTCAGTGGTTGATTTTGTAGAGGTACCTGAATTAGGAAAAGTTGTAGAAATGAGGTCACAGAAGTAAAATGTGTGTGTATGTGTTCAAATGAGGGGTAGAAGAATAAGGGATATTATGGAGTGTTGGACTGCCAGAGAGTAAACATCGAAAAGTGTAGAACACGAATAAGTCAGACATAAGCTGCACTTTTTTTAATAGCTATAAAAAAAAATTCTTTTTTTTGTTTAGGAAGTAAAATAATTTAAAATAATTAACTTAGAATCTGACAATTCCAAGGATAACATCCTGCAGTGATTAAGACAGACCTGTGCTTATTTCAGACACATAATCCAGGAATCTGAAATGACTCACTGAAGGGAAAAACAAACAAAACACATAAACCTTATTGTCTTCTTACTGATGTATTCCTGTTTACAGTAACAACTGCTGAGGTGATGAAGGTTAGTACATCTTTGAATACCAGCACCTTGCTTGGCTGACTGGAGATTTTCTAGAACAAAGAAGACAGTAAGCTACATTCTTGTCTCATGTACCCACTTCCTTGACTTTCTGTGGAGAGGTGACTGTTGCACTGGGCCAGTTGGGCAGAAAGCCATGTTAGTCCCTGCTGTGTCATCTCTCAGTGTTGCCCGCCTCAGGCATTAGTGGTCATGGCTCCTGATCTGCTTCAGCATTGATCTCTGTTCATCTGACCCATCTTCAGGAGGTTCCTCCATTTCTAGGAGCCTGCCTCCACTCAGAAGCTTCGTCTTCATCTTTCTGAAACCAATTCTGCTTTTGGGGAACCCTGGGCACCAGGCCCCTGAAAGTGTCCCTCTTTCCAGTTCAATTGTTTATGTGCAGAAGTGTGATACGTGATGAGCCTTCAAATTGGTGATTCTGTCTTGTGCCTCTGTACTATGTGGAGGACTCAGGATGTGCCACCTTTTTTTTTTAATCTATTATCAAAATTTACCACAAGCCTATCCTGGTCACAGCCAGGAAGTAGCAGGCTTTTCTCAGGAAATTCAAAAGTTCAGTTTTGTACTTTGATCACTAGCACTCACACATTCAATTATTAGCCACCTGTTGGAATTCAAAATTTTTTTGATTTCTTTTTTGCTTATGAAACCTTTATGGGAAAATCTTTAGGACTTTAGTTCTACTCATATGAGGGAGACCAGAAAATACACATTATGCCCCACAGTACCACTCCATGTACTTGCACCATCACCAAAGACAGACCTTTTGTAGAAAAGGCTCACAAACCCTTCTCTTATACTTCTATATATTCACATCATAACCAGGTATCTTAAATCCTGCCTAAACCAATGCACTTAGAGTTTTGTTAAGGTGAGAGAGCTTTAGCAGTCTAAAAGCAGCCAGGGTTAGGAAGATATAAGCTGATAAAGCCCTTACTCTCACTGCAGCATAAAAGGGAACTGTGTTGCAGAAAAGTCATCTCTCTTAAATGACCTTAAAGGTACTCCTCAGCAATGCCTCAAGAGGCTTTATACATTCTCAATTCTCCCATACTTAAGACAACACCTAAAAGCAGCATTTAAGCTTGAATCAGGCTTTAACTTTAAATCTAGTAAAATGTACCTTCTTGAAACATCTTTGACTGTCTCCCTGCTAGAGTGACAAAGATAGGTCTTTGTTCTTCTGCCTTATCACTGAGGATTTCACTCAATGAGAGCTATCATTGAGTGACCAATGAGCCACTGTCTCGGTCAGCATCACTGATACTTTTTGTGCTTCAATTCCTCCTAACATTAAATGCAATGATGTGGGAAATAACTACAATAAATAAATAAAAAGAAAGGTAAAGTTTTTCTTAAGTCACTTTGTTAAGTTTCTTTTAAAGCACAGTCCTGCTCAGAGAACTAGTTCTTAACTTTTGGCCTTGCAGTCTTACACACTTCAGTCCTTTATTTTTTAGCAAGGGAATTCTTTTTCCCTAGCAATTTAATACACAGTAGAGGTGGAGATCAAGTCATGCCATGCCCAGCTTCATAACCATTTGATGAAATCTGATTCCAGAGAAAGCATTGATTTTGTTTTGTTGCTATATTGGTATATGAATCTGAGGAAATAAAACAGAAACCTTAGAATTTTGCAAATTGATCTTGTTTGACCTTCTCTCCAGATCAGTATGGAATATATGTGTATATATATATATGTACACACATAATTATTTATAGACATATAATTATATATATAGACATATAAATATATATATAAAAGATGTATATATATATATATGTAATTCTATTTATTATTCAGTGACATATTTTTATCATAAACCATCATAGGTCACCATCTACAAGCAGTTAAAGTACTTTCTAATACTCATCTTGTCAAACAGGGGGTCTTTATGAGTTTCTAGAAGAATTTTCTCCCCTAGATACAGCAAGTCTAAAACCTATACCTCAAGAGAGTTCAGGATTTAGGAATATAAAACCACCAGAGTTACTCCCATATATACCATACCTCATTTTCCTGTGGGAAGCACAGTCAGCCTTGACACCCCTACTACAAAGCAGAAGAAAACAGCAGATCTATCTTTGACATGTCACACAGGAAAAGACTGTTTTTCTGAAAGGACCAACCTTTCTGACTGCTGTGTGACACATTGCTGCATTTCTGTTCCTCTTTTAGTATAGTAAGGAGCATCCTGGAATTATGCAAACAGATACCTTTTTAAGGCTGAAAGTCCACTATATCTACATAAATGAGCAGTATCCAGCAGTGGGATTGGACAAATAATACCAGCTTGCTTTTTTAATACCTGCAAGTATATAAGCAGAAAAGGGAGTGTATTCAGAGTTAGACAGAAGCTCGGCATAAAAGAGTGAATTATGTCATGAAGAGTTAAATATACTACTGAGGAATCTAATTAGGATTGGAATTGCCCTGGATCACTACGTGGTACATTGACACTGGTAAACACCTTCAACACCCTGAAGATTTAAATAATCTTCTGAACAGTGTGATTTATCTTTTCATTGATCATATGGCATGCTTATTGTGGCCACCTCTCTTACATGGCATCTCAGAGAGGTGGATACAATTAGATAATAGTAACAACAAAAAATCAAGTGCAAATTCCCTTGTAGTAGGAAGTTTGCACACCTAGACAGCATTGAGGTCTCTGAGACATTTTACCCCATTGTTTTTCTGTAGAAAATCCTTCCTCAAGTTTATCATGTGCCCAGAAACATTTTCTTTATAATATTTTGCATTCCTTTAAAAATAAATTTAAATTAAGAGCTGAATCTTCAATTTCTTGATCACATATGAATTTTAATATGTGCATTTAAGATTCCTAGTTCATCTATGCAAGGGATGTGTTTACAGTGTGACCTGAAAGAAATTAATTTAAGTTACTGGAATACTTGTCAATAGGACACCACTGTCCTGTTCAATATACTTTCTGGTAAAGTAAATGTACATTTTTGACATTTTCTCAGTAAACTGTGAAAGTGAAAAACATTAAAAAATTATTTTCAAATATGTACTAAATACAGAAATCAAAAAATAATACTTGTTATGCACTGTGTTTGTGTGTCTTCAATAGCACCTCATTTTGTCATATCTCAACCCTTGCTATTGCTTAACAATTTTTTACTGTTTCTGCAAATTGTTACTGGCAGAAATGTAAAGTTCCAAACCAGAACTTTAACTTTTCCATCTTTACCTTCTCTCTCCATATATTTTTAAAAATTCCAAGGGAATTAAACATTAATTTCTTCTGTTTCTTTTCCATTTCATATCTTTTTCACCCAATGTTAGTGTTTAATATCCTTCATTTGCTCCAGGATGAGTAAATGGTCTATGATACATTGGCTTGTAAAGGCTTATTATAACCAGAGCATGTGTAGCTCTATAACTAAAAGGGTACCAAGTTCTAAAATCATAAACTGAAAATCATGATAAAATGTGATATCATAAGTGAGTTTTGGAATGCTTTTCTGTAATTCAAAGACTTTTGTGTGTTATGAACAGATAATCAGCAAATTTGAAAATACATATTTCAGTATAGATCTCTGTCTTTATATGCAACATTATATAACAAATTTAAAACTAACAGAGAGATTTTGTGCTGGAATCAATCCCTTTTTGTTGTTTATGTTACCTTATCTTCCTATTCCTGAGTTCTTAGTGTGGTGAATACTGACACTTTGAAGAGAATTGTTAGAAAAATTCATGAGAGCTTGCATTAGCATAAAGAATTGGAATATAAACCTAGGTATAATTTGGACCCTGATCCTGCAAGCATTATCTGCAAGATGAACTAAAAAGTGTACATAAGACTGACTTGAATGGTTCCTGACTTTATTGTGATCTGTTTGATTTTCCAAGCTATTTTCAACTTTTAGCCCTCAGCACTGAAAGATGGGAATAGAATAGAATAGAATAGAATAGAATAGAATAGAATAGAATAGAATAGAATAGAATAGAATAGAATAGAATAGAATAGAATAGAATAGAATAGAATAGAATAGCAAAATGTGTCATCAACCCTAAAAAAGACACACCTCATTGTCTTGTGTATATATATATATAAGTAAAGATCATCGGATATTTATTCTAAACAAATCTGAGCACCATACTCTGTCATACAAGAATGATGAAAAAGCTCTTTTCAAATCAGATGGTAGTCTGGGTTTAGTAAACATCTCTTTGGTCTAATCATTGCTATTGATCACTCATATGATTGAATAATCAGAAATGAATGAAGAGAGTTTTATTCGACTCTGATCAAGTAAAGAGAAAAAGACCAAAAAACCCTAGTAAAGAGGAAAAAAACCCAAAGAAACCAATCTCAACTGTTCAGGAAAAAATACTTATTTCCCAATGATTGTAGTGAAAATAGTGAAAACACTTTATTGAATCGTATTCTCAAGAGGAACCTGAGCTGCTCCTCTTGTTTTGAAGTACTTCCTATTATCAAGACTTTAAAATCCTAGTATTTCTGCACTGGACCTGTTTGGTGATGCTTATTATTTCTACAGCTCTATGACTCTTTGACTAAAACTGAAGGGGTTCGGTTTCTGAGAGAGACTTCTGAATGCATTTCTCACAGTTACTTTACATCCTAATTCACTATGAGATTACTGTTAAAAATAAAATATCAGTTTTCTCATACTGCTTGGCTTTACATAGAAGTGTTACATGCCTCACTCATATTCAAGCCATATATTTTGAATGTGGCCTGTAAAGTTAGACAGAAATATGACATTTCATATTAGCAACACTTTGGATTCAATCTAAAATGAACATAAAAGGATCTTACACTCTTTCTCTTATTTGGAGTTTTATGTGCTTATATTTTTCACTGTCTTAGACCCTCTTAGTTAACCCACTCTATTAATCATTCAGCATTTGTCAAGGACGAAGCCTGGTCTGCTGCTTTTGAGAGTAATTTCCGACTGAATTACCTTTCTTTACATGGAATTACCAATGTGATTCCTTGGAGACAAACGGGACTGGCAGACTGTAGGTGGTGAGCAGCAGGCAAGGGCCCCTGCTGTTACTACACATCTACAGAGAACTAAGAGCATGCCACATGTAGTTATGATTGATGCTGGTACAGTCTTGGTAAACATGCTCCATAGGTAGACAGTGCACAAGTGTACTTAAGAATCACAGACCCTGCTAGGTAGCATGTGGTCTCTTGAACAAAGAAAAAAAAAATCAATATTGGAAGGAAATTTGTACTGTAAATTGCAGATTCTCATTAACCTTTTCAGTTTCATCATGGCAGAAAAAGGACTAATTTACCAATGAAATGTCGAATCAGTCTAGAATTAATCTGTTACTGAAACCTGATTTAAGAACTCTGGGTCTCACTTTATCAAAACTCCTTTTTTTAAATGCATAGAATCGTAAAATAGTTTGGGTTTGGAGGGATCTTAAAGATCATCTAATTCCAACACCCCTGCAGTGAGTAAGGACACCTCCCTCCAGACCAGGTTGCTCAGAGCCCGTTCCAGCCTGGCCTTGAACCCTTCCAGGGACAGGGCATCCACAACTTCTCTGGCAAACCTGTGCCACCCCCAAGGTAAAGAACTTCTTTTTTATATCTAATCTAAACCTACTCTCTTTCATTTTAAAGCCATTATAGCTAGTCCTATCACTACATTCTGTTGTTGAACGTCCCTCTGCAGCTTTCTTATAGGTCCTCTTCAGGTACCACTTCAGCTCTCTCAGGCTGTCTTCATAGGAGAGATGCTCCAACCCTCTGATCATCTTCCTGGCCCTCCTCTGAACTCACTCCTGCAGCTCCCTGTTCTTCTTATGTTGAAGGCCTCAGAGCTGGATGCAGCACTCCAGCTGGGCTTTCACAAGAGTGGAGTAGAGGGGCAGAATCACCACCCTTGACCTGCTGGCCACACTTCTTTTGATGCAGTCCAGGATGCAGTTGAATTTCTGGGCTGTATATATTCTTGTTGAACTTCATGAGGTTTGCAAAGTACCAGTTCTCAAGCCTGTCAAGGCCCCACTGTATGGCATCCAGTGTATTGACAGCACCACACAGCTCAGTGTTGTCAGCAAACTTTCTGAGGGTGCACTTGATCCCATTGTCATGTCACTGACAAAGATGTTAAAACGTGCCAGTTCCAACACTAAACCTGGAGAAGCACTATTTATCGCTGGTCTCTACTTGAATATTGAGCCTTTGACAGCTCATGAGTGTGACCATCCAGTGGTCCATCTGACAAATCCATGTGTTTCCATCTCAGAGACAAGGTTGTCATGTGTTTGCACAGAGGCATTTAAGTTGGGCCTGTGATGAAGCTGGTTTATTGATTGGAGTGTCTCTAATTCTATCTCAGGGCTCTGGGCATGTCTCGCTGCTACTGGCATCAGAATGGTAGGACTGGGACAGACTGAGGTTCCCCTTCTCCAGTAATTTTAAAACTTTCTTCACCAGCTTGGCAAGCCCAGACAAGACAGACCCCATCAGCCCCCAGTAGAGAAAGTTTCTCAAAGTCCCATGGTCTAAGTAGTCAAATCCCTGGCTGTGGCATCAGTACATAATAATTTGTTGATTTGCCTGCACTTGCATACTCTGACTTTTATTGCTTCATTAGAATCATAGAATCATAGAATTAACTGGGTTGGAAGAGGCCTCTGAGATCATCAAGTCCAAACCCTTGATCCAACCCCACTGAGATTACCAGATCATGGCACTCAGTGCCATATCCAGCCTCATCTTAAAAACCTCCAGGGACGGTGAATTCACCCCCTCTCTGGGCAGCCCATTCCAATGTCTGATCACTCTCTCTGTAAAGAACTTCTTTCTAATATCCAACCTAAACCTCCCCTGGCAAAGCTTAAGCCTGTGCCCTCTTGTCCTACTGCTGATTGCCTGGGAGATATACTATAGCTTAGTATAACTTGAAAAGCAAGCTTTAAACTGCAATGTGAATGGGGAGGTGGGAAGATTTTCTTGGAAACAAGAGGGTAAAGGAAGGACAAGCTAGCTTTTGCATTAAATTCTGCACTAGTATGGTTTTATTACTTCAACCTAGCTCTTTGGTTAATTATTCATCAAATAATGCAATACATGTCTTAGTGTGTTTCAAGCAGAAATCTAGATTTCAAAATCACATTGAACCTGGTATTATGAATAATTATAAGTGCTTTCATCTGTGGCACTTGAAAATGCTGATTTATTTAGAAAGTTCTGTTCAGAATTTATGTAGAACTAAGAACATCTAATAATAACCTGGTGGTAGGTAAATGAGCACTACTGTCCCAGTGACAAAGCCACTGGATGAAGATTGATGAAATAAAATTTAAAAAAATGAGTTGAGCAATTCCTCTGTTGCCGTCATCTACTCCTGAATGTGCTCCTACTGAGTCTGTTATTGCAAAGTCTGGCAGATGTTGCTTATGCTGATTACAAACTTCTTATTTATACTACATAAAATGTGCAATTTCAGGTCAGTTTCTCGGATTTCAACTGAGCCAGATTTCTAAGCATATGCTTAACCTCAAAGTGACTTAGAACAACAAAAATGAGACTGCCATAAATAGCAAATAGAGGTGGCAAAACACCTTGGTGAACTGAAGCCTTGGAAAGAGGTAGAATTCAGCACAAGTATTGATTCACAATTCAGCATACTGTATTGAGGCCTCTTATGTGATCCTGACTGGGTGGCACAACGTCTCCTATATAACTCTTCACAGGAATCTAATACTGCCTATAAAAATGTACCATCAAATGATTGACCAGATTAGGGAAGCAAAACCAGAAAACGGCCCCTATTTAATTGGTAATATTTGAAAGCTGTGGATGGAGAACGGTCATTATGGCTGGTAACAAATAATCCAGTGTTAACACACAGCTATGGGGTGTTAGGAGAAATGTATTGTACTTTTGTTATGTATGTACTTTCATCCTACATGAACTTAGTGCATTTCTCATCTGTGATATGTTCATGACAAACAACCTCAGTCCTCTCTTCTGACAGGATTTTTTATTTTTGCTGCCTTTTTTAAATTTTTTTTTTAAAGAGAACTCTTTTTCCTGAAATCCTTAGTTTTCAGTTATCACGTTGTAACCTTTTTAAAAAATCATCATTCAAAGTACCTATAATGCAAACAGTGACTCCCATAAAATTGTGGTTTTCTAGCCCACTGTTATATTTTTCAATTGTATTTCTCCTTAGTGCTATATTACACATGAAGCTCTTTCCTAGGACTAAATATGAAGTGTTTGATATTTCTTTTCATTTTGAATGAGGTTGCATAGTTGACTTACCAAGCAACAATTTTCATTCTATAAATATTTTTAATTCAAAAACATGAAAACCTTTGTCACAGTTTATTACCCCTCTGACAATACACTGAAATGTATTAAAGGAAAATCTCTACATAAAATGTTCTGCAGTTTGGTGAATAGCAAACTCTCCCGCTATGATGAAATTCCTAATGCCTCAGTACAAGCATGACAAAGAAGCTGATCTTTCACCTCCTGGGTTGCCACTGTCATGGTAGGTGATTACACAGAAATTGACAATAACTCTACAGCCTTTTAATAATAACACACTGTCTAGCTGCTAGACCCACAATGAGCTTTCAGAATCAGCTTTTAGTTTTTAAGGCATATTGCCTGCATATATTTATATGTTAAGTGTGAGAAGAGTAAAGGATCTTTCCTTTCCTGTTCTTATAAAGGATTCTTTGTGTATTCCTTTATATTTATTGAGTGTTACCTTAATTTAAGTCTGCTTTCTCTGCATTTTTTATTTTTAAACACAGAGGACTTAATAAACTATTAAATGGAAAAATAATGAATAAGATAGGATAGAATTAATGATAGAATTTAGAATAAGCTTGTAAAAGAACCATGCTATGCATGTTGAACGTATATATTCAACATTTAACATAAAAAAATAATTTTAAAAGCTACAGGAAATCTTCTGCCATAAATCTTACAAACAATATAGTATATGGAGCCAGAGATCCAAATTTTATGGAAAAAACTTTTTTTCATGTAGCTCTTTCAAGTTCTCATGATCTTCTTCTGTTTCTCTTCCCAGCTATAATAGATTTAGCTTCCATCATTCATTCAGAGCAAATGCAGTATTAGAAGATCGCCTGAGGTTAATGCTTCTCTTATTTAAAGCCTTTTGCTCTGTTTCATTCCCTACACTCCCTTCACAGCTCCATGAGTGTGTGATAGTACCAGCTAGTCATTCAAAATGCCAGAAGTGAATAATTTAAATTTTTATGAATTATAATATTTCATTTGAGACAATAAAATATTAATTTTACGTGTGCTATTAAATCTTTTAACACTGTTTCATTGACAAGCCTTATAGTCTTATGTATTCAATTAAAAGCAAGAAGCCTGTAATTATTCTCTGGTCCTGAAACCAAGCAGCCTACACTGGCATCATCCACAATGTACAACACTTGGTACTGAGTCTCCACTGAACCCTATATAATCTACTCCTATCCCTAAAACAGTATTATTTTGTGTGAGTCCTATTCAAAACACATAAAATAAGACAATGGCTGTGTTGCATGTCATCAGAATAATAATTTCGTAGCAACCAACAGAGAGGGTGAGTTATTCGTGCTGAAGCATAACATGAAAGTGTCTGAGTGAGTAAAGTTTGCTGGGTAATGTTGGCAGAACTTACAGGAAGTGATCTACTACAGTTCTTTCAAAATCATATATTCATCGTGATTGCTGCTGCATCCTACCCCCCCAAAAATCTCTGCACATTGCCTCGTACCACACAAACTAGGGCAGGCCAATAAACAACAAGTGACCCCTTTGGGCACACTGTTAAACAAATTGTCACCTACAAGACTAAAAATCTTGCCCGTATGTGTCTCAGTGAAAACTGCAACCTTTCAGAAAGTCTGTTTCTCAAGAAATAAGGATAGTATTTAGACTACGTGTAAGTTATTCATAGTGTTTTATCTCTTAAATATCCCCAGATAGAGCTCTCTGCTCAAACAGTTGTCAGAACTGACTAGCTCTACTGAAACTAAAAGCATTAGTTTAAATGCATGTGCAGATAGAAGCTGTGCACCACCTTAAAAAAATAAAACTTTAACGAAAGATCTTTTTCAACTAAATCAGTAGGAAAGAGGAAATATTAATGTGAAAAATTTTATAAATGGTTCAAAAAAATTGTGAGATTTTTTTTAATTCTTTAAAAGCATGCTGATTTTGTGGGCAGACTTCATGCTTTTGAATTTTAGAAATTTGCTTACAAAAACGTAATCAAATAGAAGCCAAAATTCCTATGCCGTCTTTTTTTTATTCTGAAATCTTGGATTTGAAAACAGACTTTTAATATTAAAGCTTTAATAAAAAAATCTCAGCACTTGCAAAATCCTGTGGAGATTGATTTTCAGAACTCTGATGAGACCCAGAACGCTTGGAATAATGTTTAATGATAATGTAAAAAATGCAAGGTTTATGTAGAAAAAAACCCAAGAGGTTCACACTGCTTTATTCCACTGTCATTCTAGTATGGAACACCGGCTTTTCTCATTGGTTTTGGAGAATGAAGCCTTGCACACAGCCAATTATCTCAGAGAACGCAGGTCGTACTCCTGTGGCAGTCCATAATGGAAGTTCACATACAGCTCCAGAAGAATTAATAGAGATGTGATGGAAATGTTCAGAAGACACAGAAGAATTTTATAAGCCCATTTAATTCCTTATCCATGACCTTCTACTACAATATTTTCTTCTTTTTTATTTTCTCTTCCAAGTGCCTTTTATGTCTTATTCTCTGGTGTGTCCTTGTAAGAGAGCTCTGGGACTAAGCACCACTCTGAATCTATAACTCTGGACATCTACACAGTGTTTAAAGGAAGGTTATCTAAAGAACTATGAAAGAGCTTGGCACTGGATGGGATCAAACTCAAAAAAGAGTTAATCAAAGCCCAATTTCCTAAATTTATTTTAAGTGTGCCTTTTGCAGTAGTAGAAATCAAATTTCTTGAGGATGTATAACAAGGTTGGCAAGGCTAATTTCCTATCAATAAAAGATTTGGACATTGTAGGAAGTCTAATACAATATACATTTAAATGTATGGAGCCCAAGTAGTAAATCTCTCCTTCTTCCTCTTGGATATTTTAGTGCAGTTTATTTGTAGACAGAACTCCAAATAAAGACTGACAAAGAAACATTGGTGACTGTAGCTTCTGTTTTCATGTGGAGTGGATTCTTTGCACAATGCAACCTTTTTCAAGGTCGTCTTTTCTCTTTTATTTATGGTTTTTGTTTGTAATTAGTCAGATCACAATGACTACCATATAAAACATAGGAACTTAACACAAGAAGACAGCTGAATAGATGAAGTCTGGTACTTTTTTAATGACTTCTTTGTCATTAAACGTGCAACTTGGAAGAAATAAAATTTTTAGTGAGAATCATATCTAGGAATGTTATGTTCACATTTGCATTCTAAAAATTAAGATTTTCAGGGCAAACTCTCTTTTTCTTTGATTTTAAATCCTGATTAATAACTAAGTTAAATGAGCTACATGTATCTAAAATAAGGGCAGACAGTTCAAATACACAAATAAAATGGCAAAGGGTTGTGGGTTTGCTTTTTTATTTTTTACTCATGTAGGAGTTTGTGCAGCTCTTTAGACTCCACTGGAGTTATCTTCATTTACAAATAGGTGGAAGTTTTTATTTTATTTCATCCTCACACACACACATGCAATAATTACTGGGAATAGAAGTGACATTCATATAAGAAGAAAGAGGGTGGCTAAACTGAGATTTTAGTCTGCATGTACACTGAGAATTCACAGGCATATATTTAACTGTCCCTACATATTTTAAGGGGTTGTGTCCTTAATTCATATAGCAAACAATCCATTAAAACCAATGTTATTCCTACTTGCTTGTACATAAAGACGACATTAAACATAAGTTCCACTGAAAGAGGAATGAAAAGTTGCGAAGTGTTTAAGGCCAAACATGGTATAATTTTTCTATGTGGACAGGAATTCTCCACCAAACAATATCAGATTCACTGGCATAGCATTTGCAGAAAATAACTTGGGCATTGTAAACATGGGAATTTTTCTGCGTAGTAAGGGACTGCATCTCAGATCCAGATTTTGAATGTTTTAAGATCTTTTTTGTTTTATCCCCTATTTACACAAATTCTTCCTAGAGAGAACTCTGTCTGTAAAAAATTGGGAAAATGAGGAAAAAGTCATACCTTCATGAGATCATTACATTTTGATAGTGCTAAAGTTTTCTAAATCAATTTCCATAATTTCATGTACTTATATGGAAGATCACAGAGTGAACTAACACCACTACAATTTTGTAAATAGAACCTCCAAGAGGAATGAAAAATATGTATTTGCTAAAAATCTCCAAACAAACCCAAACCTCACCATCACCTCCCTTCCCCCAAAAAAATTTATATTCCAGAAAAGACCAAAAGAAAAACCTTGAAAGACTTGCATCAGATCCCCAAAGTTCTATCCTAAATCAAGACATGCATAAATATTTCTATGAAATGAACTGACTTATAAAAAGAAACTTGAATAGGAAACCAGTGAGTTTTGCTCTGGGGTGAGCTAGGCTAAACAGAAGCTGATTCACAGCAAATACACGGTACATAACAGATGATGACATGTCAGAAATAAAAAAGTCCCATCAAAGAGTCCGTATGCAGTCTCCAGAGTTTATGGACAGTTGTAATAACATCCATTATCCACATATTTCATTCTTTGCCTTTCTTGTTTCCCTACACATTCTTTCCTGGTTTCTATCACTAGTGTCTTTCCTTCTTCTCAAAGACAAATCTGTAGCATTATTAACTGTCAGATTTTCCTCTTTTTTTAGACTTATATCTAGCCTTGAAAGTAGCAGTCTATATCCACTGTTTACATCCCATACATGTGCATGTCGTGGGTTTACTCGGGACCAATTTTTTTCAAACTTCCCCCACTCACAATTGCTGCAAGTTGAGAGAGGTTTTATACAGACAAGAGAGAGGCTTGATGTGGGGGAATAATACTAGGATTTATTACTAGCAAGATAAAGACTAAGGCATAATATATAAACAATTCTCTAGAAAGACTCTGCTTCATCTTAGGCTTCCCGCAAAGGGTCACAGCCTCCTCAGACACTCATCTGCTTTGGCACAAGTTCCTTCATTATCTACTGGGGGGTCTTTGCACCCCAATAATCTTCTACAGGTAGCAGGCATTTTCAACTTTCAGTCTTTCCCCTGCTGGAGAGAGAGAGAGGCAGGGGCTCCCCCACACTTCTCTACTCTCTCCTGCTAGACTGACGGAGCAATAGTTATGTCAAATCCTCCTCTGCTCTCCACCGGGGCTGGAATTCCTTCTGCAGCATGTTTCAGGCAGGGCAGCTTCCCTCTGGAGTTTTTCTTCTCCCTTCTGTTACACATTCTGTCTGGGGGGAGCTTCAGTGCTACACCTACCCATGGCCCAGGGCCAGGGGAGAGGGTGCCTGGCCCCCACTTCAGGGACTCCTTAATTTCTTCTGCACAATTCACCTTCTTTTCCTTTTTCTTAAATATGTCATTAGTAGAGGCATTACTAAAACTTTTGATTGGCTCTGCTCCGGAAATCCACCTGGACCTGACTATTTCAACCCAGGGGGGCTGCTAAACACACGACAGTGCATTTTTCATGACCAGGACCATTTAATAAAATGTAGGTTGATTTCTTCCTATATTTAATGTAATTAACTGTTTTAATAAGTAATTGCTCAATAATGACTTTCCTTCTTATTTCAACCTAGGATTTCTGTGAGAGCTTCTTCAGTTCGTTTTTATTATATCTCTGGTGCTTTCTCTTTCAAGAGTTCCAAATGGATATTATTAAGGAGTAGTATATGTTTCTGGTATCAGTTTTTACTGGTTTTGGAGAAGCAGGAAATTCTATACAGCTACAAATTGTAATTAAGTCGAAGTATAAATGTTAGTGTTTAAAATCATCTGTTGGAGCTGTCCTCTTTTCCTAAATGCTTAAACAGGCAGAGTTGAAACATTTCGGTGTTGTTTTCACAGTATATATGGGCTGTTAATCATTTAGTCTTCTTAATCCTAATCAATAAAGTAATTGAGCTATGGCCTTTGAAAATTGCTTTTCCAATGTTTATTTCATATTCAGACTAATAGTCACCTGGTAATTCAATTTATAATTTTTGTCTGTAATATTCCCCCTGTGAAACTGATCTTAGAGTCAGCTAGAATTGGTAATGATTGTTCCATTTTAGCTTTTGCTCAGTATAGAACCTCTCCAGATTTTGATAAATCTGGTCATTAGATTTATTTGCTGATAATTTTAATTGGCTTTTCTATGTAATTCCTCAATTATCTTCAGATTAATTAACCATAGTTCCAGGATTACTATTTTTTAAAAAATTATTTATTCACTTTTTTTAAAGTATATTTTGGTAAATTCCTTGACAATACTAGTCCTCATTTGAAAAACAAATATTTTGAAAGAAGTCTTTTCCATTTTGCCATTGCTTGTAGTCACAAACAAAAGACTTGAGAAGGGAATGGCATTAGGCAGCCCTTTAGAGATAAAATAACTTTTGGATTTATTATACTGATGAATGTGATAGTGAGTTTTTGTGTGAGATTCCTTACCCTCAGTGAGATCTCTTACCCTCAGCTACAAGGCCTTATGTGTTCCAAATAAATGGAATTGCTACATCTGATCTGGCACTGCAGGACTTGGAGAAAAACAACAACAATAACTTAAATCATATTATAAGTAAGGCAATAATTGCGCCTCTCATTACATCCTTTGGCTTCACTGGCAAAAGCACGTACTTCACTTACGCTCATTTTACCAGTCATCCTCTTATGGCATTTCTTTGTCTATTTTCAGTTGCTTGTATCTGGGGCTCTCAGGCAAGGGGCTCCACAGGTAAGAGAAGTCTTTTGTATTACCTTGATGTCTGAAATGACACTGCACTGGAAATTGCTTTAAGGAGATTCAGTCCAGAGTTTTCCTTTTATAAAGAACTGTTCTGAAAGACTGTGAAGCTTTTGAAATTAAGAAAATAAATGGCTGAATTAAAACAAGGTGCTATTTTTTTTTTAATAGAGCAAATTTAAAGCAAATAAAGGAGACCAAAAGTATAGAGGTTTGCTCACCTCACTTCAAACCCACCATTTGTCTGCTTAGAGGATTCCTGTTCCTCACTGTCATAGCTGTTAGACCCATCACTTTCCCTTGGCTACCTGTACAGTTTATTGACCCTTCCTTTCCCCAGTGTGCTCAGTAACTCTCCATCTCACCTGTTAACCACAAAATAACATAACACATTCTTGAAAAATATAGTGCTGCATTTTAGGACTTTAAAATTATAGCAAAATAAGCTTAAATTAAAAGTGGAAAGGATTTAGCTGAGCCTTGCAAATAACTTTCTACAATAAAATCCTTTAAGCTTGGTGAGGGTTTCTAGGGAAAGCATTAATGTGACACAATAAACAGCAAAACAAAACACTAATAAGTGCACAATGAACTACAAAGCTGTGTTTGCAGAAAAATAGACAAAGGGTTCATTTTTTCAAAATGCATAATGAATGAGAAGGATCATTCCCATTTTCAGATATAACATCAGAATCTTGGGCTTAATCTCCTGGCAAATTATTGAGGTTACAACAATCAAATCAAGTCAGCATTCCTGAAGATAAGCTAAAATGACAAATTAGGCTTTTTTTTCTTTCAGCATCTGTGATAGCATTAATCATGTAACTGTGGCTTATTTATGATCCTTTCTTTGATGTTCACAATGCATATCTACTGGGAGAGTTGAAAGCAACAAAGATAATTTTGATGTATTTTTGGAAGGTGCACTATTTTTATGTGAAAATGTAAGAGTAATGATAGAATATGACTAATACTGAAAAAATACAGTCTTTGTTTCCTTCCTAGGTGGAGGATTAGTTTAGAATTATCATTCAGGAACTTCTTAAGAATAGAGAGAAGTAATTCAGCAGCATCATAAAAAGAGAGAATACCAATGTTACTAGAAATTGCCATTCCATGAAGGGAATAAAAAAGTAAAAGAGTAAGACCACTGCATCATTCCTTTATTTAGTAATAAAACCCTAAAGTATAAAACCAAAGTTCACAAAGCATTGCATATTCTACAACAAAAAAGAACTAAAATGATCCAGTGAATGAGTTTCACTGATTCTGTAAAATGGCATAAGGGCATTGTTTAGTACAGCCAAACTGAAAATCTGAACACATTTCTTTTTCCCAAGCCCTAGAATACAAACTGGGACATTGAGGTTTTGTATTTATTTAATATCTATTATACAAAAAGGGAACATAAGTCAACCTCATTGTTCTGCTTCAGTGTCCCAAGCTAACTACAGAAAGGAAATGTATGCAGTTACAATCCAGTCAATGATCCTCATTTTTCGTCTCTGTGGAAAATATTGTGAATTATTCATAAAAAAAGCTTCATCAGAAGGGGAAAAGAAGGAAGATGGGTTATTTTTTACAACATTTCACTTATGTATTTTCAAAGGGGGAAATGTAATGCTAGGTTTGGATTTTTCAATATTTATGTAGCCAAGCATGTAGTTATGATTATACGTGTATATTCTCAGAGACTCAGTTTACAAAGGAATGTGCACTGTGATCCAACATAGAATACAACATCTCAAAAGAATGCATGACTTACTAGACTTGATGAATTCAGTACTTCAACTCTTTTTCCACCTGGACTTTTATTATTCTGCAGTACATTTGAGAACAAATTGGGATTTTACTTTGATAACATGATATTTCATATAATTTATAAAGAGATTTTTCATTTTGAAGAATCTTTGATTAATGTCTTTGTTTGCCCAATTCCTTCTGCTGGCTCTTAATTGTTTCCCATACTAACATTTTCAATGAATTTAGAACCAAAGTCTATTAAAAATAAATCTTTCATTCCACAGTAATAGTTGTTGGAGTCTGGGTTTTTCTAATCCCTTTAGCTGTTCGATTCCCAGGATTCCTGGTTGGCAGCAATTTTTTGGTTCAATTTCCTATGAGAAAATCCAAATTTCCCTCATTACGCCTATCCAGGACCTTGAGTAAAATGATAATAAAATATTTCTCTACTTATAGAACATTTCACACATTCAAAGCTTTAGGGACATAGTAACTAATTAAATGAGTTGGACCTTCTTATTGTTAATGGTATTCACAGAGCATGCTCATTTCTGTCATAATTGCTCTTCCAGTACTAATACAAAAATGCATTTACTGCACCTTGATAGAATATTTCTCAATATAGAAATAGCTGAGAAAACCTTGAAGCCAACAAACTAAAGGAAAACATAAGAAATCAGTTGTAAATCTCAAGGACTTGTATCTAGCAGTGCTACGTTAGTCCGGTCACATTCATGATTACAGACCATGTATGGACATCTTAAATATTACGGTAACAAAGTGAAATAATTTCAGCTATGACAGAGCTAATTTCTTCTTAGTAGTTGGTACAGTGCTGTGTTTTGGATTCAGAATGAGAGTGGTGTTGATAATACACTGATATTTTGGATTTTTGCTAGGTCAAAGACTTTTTTTCTTGTCTTATGCTCTGCCAGTAAGGAGGTATGCAAAAGAAACTGAGAGGGAGCATAGCCAGAACAGGTGACCAGATGACCTGAACTGACCAAAAGGATATTCCATTCCACATCATAGAACATCCTGCCCAGTATATAAACTAGGGGGAGTTACCTGGAAGGACAGTCAGTCCAGGTTTGAGAAGGGGGCTCTAGCGTCAGTCAGTGGGTGGTGAGCAACAGTATTGTGTACCATTTATTTTTTTCCTTTATTATTATCATCATTATCATTGTAATTTACCATTATTATTGTATTTTTACTGTATTTTTGACAATTAAATTGTTCTTATCTCAATTTACAAGTTTTGCTTTGATTCTCCTCCCCATTCCACCAGGTTGGGAGGGGGGGTAGAGGGCAGCTGACTGAACAGATGTGTGGTGCTTAATTTCCAACCGGGGTTAAATCATGAAGCAAAGATAGTGTCCAGTAGTGACTCAATGTTTATTACCTGTTAGGCTTTTATCTATTGCACCTAAGTGTAATTAATTGTATTTCAAATAAAAGGAACACTAAAGACTTGACACACTAAAAAGCAGGTTGTTCTGTTTGGAGCTAAAATAAAGCATTCAATTTTAGGGGTAGAGCACATGTGGCTGTTAATTTAGAGTTCTGCCCAAACATATAACCCCAAAACCAAGGCAGTATTGTGGAACACAGAAGATGTAAAGAATTATTTTTTAAAAAATGGTAAAATATTTCCATCATAACATTCTGAGACACCTTAAGGAGGCTTGTTTTCATTTCTGCTTCAAATATCAAAAATTATTGTGATTCCAACTCTTTTGCACCCCTGAGAGATTTATGTGTAAGGACCTGCGTGTGAGTTTCATGTTGGCATGTGATACCATTATTACCATAAAACATTTGGATCCATATGTATAAAACAGTGGTGAAAGAAATAGAATTGAAAAACATAAAAGCTACTGTTCTAGTTTTGCTTTTTCATTAGGAAAGGAAAAGAAGAAAACAAATAATATATGAAAGTATATAAAAGGATGTAAAAATATAAAAGTGAAGCTCACAAAATGGTTACAAATGATCCTGTATGCTTTTGTTGTTGTGTATAAAAATAAATAAATTGTTACATTAAATCTCTGCATTTTAAAATAATGCTCAGTGTGGAAAATTACACCTTACTAACAGAGATGGCATATTTATAAATGCTTCCAAGAGTATTACTGAGGAAAGCTTTAGGCAGCATAACTATAGACATGATTATACTCTCTACAACAGTAACGAGTATAATCCTCTACCTGTAAGTAGGAGGATTGGACAACTACATAAAAACAGTACTATTTTTTTCATCAAGTTTTGCCTCTACACTAAGAAATGTAAACGTTTTTGAAATTAACTAGCCGAACTAATTTCAAGGTGACTTTTTAAAAAAAAAAGAAAAAAGTACATAAAATTAAGAAAGAATAATGGTAGCTAAACCAACTTTTTAATGAAATGAATGGCTCCTTGCTGAAATATGTCTTAAATATTATTTTAAGTCATCTGAAGATAGATAAACTTCTGTTTTAAAAGAATGTGTCTTCCAAAGTCTCAAAACACATCCTATTTTATGATTTTATCCACAAGTGTTTTTTACTGTGTTTTAAAACTGTTTTTTTTTGTAAATCAATATTTCTGTTATTAACCAGGGAGATGAGCTTGGAAATGAGAATGCAATTATACATACCCAAGAAAAAAACATTTTCTTTCACACAGAATAGATGTGTTCTGATTCTCTTGCTGGTATACTCACATTATTCTCAGACTACTGAACTATACTTAAAAATAGAAAAACTACAGTGAAATTGAATTGAAATCACATAGCTGGTCAAGCAGGCATTGAAATGTTGCCACAAAATTTCTACAGAAATAAAACTGTAGTTAAGAAAACCAGTGGAGAACCTGTGGAAGAAGTATTCATCTTTTATTTTCAGAATTGATGCTTAGTGTTAGAAAAATATGCTGAGTGATATTTTTAGGTCATTCAGAATTAAGGTCAGACATGACAGTACCACAACATAGTTCAAGGACCTAAGTATCTCTTTCATGTCAATAGTTAGCAGACCCTATTAAAAATTAGATCATTTTAACAAGATCCTACATACTGTTTAAACATTTGGCAAGAAGCACTGGAGATGGCTATCCTATTTCCCCATTCATATTCAAATTCCTGACAAATCTGAATCTCAACATGAGCAGTATTTCCCTTTTTTTTTTCTTTTGTTTCTTTATAAGATTAATATGATCCTTGTCTTCAAGCAGGACAAATATTTAGAAACATGACCTTTCTTATAAGCAGGTATCATTCATCCTTGCTTAAAGACTTCCAAAGAAAAGAAATATGAGAAGGGTAGACTGTGAGTCAGAGGCACAGATCACCTTGTTATTATTCAGATACAGTAAACAAAATTTTAAAAGTGAGATCTTTGAAGCTATAGTGTAGGAATTCAGAAGCCACCAGCCTAATGAAAGTAGCCATTCAGCTTTTACTGGTCCATCTGCACACTTTTCACCAACCTTTTTAGACCTCTTATACCAATCAGTCATTATGTATAAGTCTGTTTTGTAATATTTCACCTCTTTCTGATCTTCATACATCATTCTTCGTAATACAAAAGGCCAGTCCACACACAATGAGTGTAATGAAGTCACAGAAAACTTCTTACTCTAACATATGAAGTAACTAACCTTGCGTTGTAAGGTATTAGTCATCACACATTCTGATTTTGTAGGTGTAAATCATAAAGGCCAATTTGTCCTACCTACTTCACACACAGAGACTGAGCTTTGACTGCTCTTTACAAGTAGTCCTGTTGAAACATCCCTAATCCTGGTCTAAGTCACATGTCCCTGACTATCACAAGGCTTTAGCATTTCCCTCTCTCCCTCCAACTCAAGGCAGGGTTGCAGACAACTCTGAGACCCAGACATCTGAGACACCCCATGTATCCAGATGGCTCTCCAGTCAGGCAGCTGATGTACTCAGCACATACTCTTCTCCTTTCCCTCTCGTATTTCTTTTTCCCAATTCTACTGCAAAACAAAACAAGAGCAAATAGTAAGAAAAAACAAAGCAAAGCAAAACAAAACAAAACAAAAAAAAAACCAGAGGCCCACAAAACTGAGACTTTATCCCCTTTTTTCAAGGAACTAACTCAGATTCAAAGACAGTAAGATGCAGAAAATTACACAAAAAGTTAACTTAGTGTTAATTTAGCTGTCTCTCTTTCAGATATTCCCTCCTGACACCGTTTCTGCTCAGCATTAATATCACCAGAAATGTCATCATACCAAAAAAATTGTAAGGCAGCAAGCTAATTTAGACACTCTTGGATATACTGAGATGTGGAATTAAGGTGACAATATAGAGAGTAACATGCTTTACTTACAGTGGCAGTGTCTAATATGCGCTTGTATTATTTTCCCGGAAGGAATATGTCTATCATTTAAAGACATTTATCCTTCAGAGTCACACATATCTAGTTAAAAAATATATCCATAAAGGGTTGTATTGAATTATTCACAGCTGTGGTTAGCAAATATATTTCCAAATTCTAAAAAGAAATTGCATATTATCATAATTATTCTTGTTAATTTTCATTAATAATTAAACAGTACTAGATGATTTTCAAATACTGATAAAGAAGCGCAGTTTTACAGGATCAATCCTAGTTTTTACATCAATGTTGCAAAAATTGGCAAAATATGAATAAAGGAAACTTTACAGACAGTCTCATTGGTGACATATATAATGCAATTTGTTCTAGAAATTTACTTACTGTGTCAAAAATGTTTCTGTTCACGCTATGAATACCATTCTTGCCCCCTGGAGTTACATTAGTGTTTGATTTATTTATATTTTCCTGTCTCATTTAAATGTAGTGATTGAATCAACTATTGAGACATTTCACAAAAAGTAAATAACTTTTTGACTTCTTTAAAAGAAGTGAGCAGTAAGGAAAATTGCCAGAGAGAAACAGCTTTCACTAGAGAATCTATGTTGGTTATGGGATAATTCCAAGATAAAAACAATTCCAGTTTCAAAGACATTAACAACAAAGACCTGTCTCATCAAACAGTGCTAATCATCACATAATCTGAAAGCAGCCTCTGGCATGGAAGATGATATCACATACGCAGTTGTAAGAACATTTGGAGTATCAGCAACACAATTTACAGGCAGTGATACTGAAGTTAGTAGTAAATGATATCATGTCACAAACATTAGTGGCAACAATGCAACATGTAGTTTGGAACCACTAATTCAAGTTTTGAACATCAGCTACATTCTTGTGACACATATCGAGGTGAGTTGCCCAGGTTATATACCGGCATTCAAACCACAACAATGTCTCAGGAACAAAGTTTTGATGCCAAGGTAAAAGCTGAATTGTAGTTTTAGTAATATGACCAAAACACTTCAACCAGCCCACAACTGCCTCCTGACTCACACTGCCCTTGTTCCCCAAGATCTACTACAGTCAAACATGTAGTATCTGTCTTTTTCTGTCCCGGGAACCACAGATGTCAATAACGAATCTGTATCATGGATTTTAAAGTGAAAGGATGTTTAAAGAAAGGATCTGGTTCCTGCCCCTCGTTTAATTAAATTCTCTTAATCTTGGACCAGAGTAGACCATTCATGAGACACAGCCCAAGTTCAACTGTATAAGCTGTTTTTGGTCTCCTAAGCTATAGTAATTACTCCCATATTCAATATAGGACAGGAGCAGCTATTACTGGTTAGATTGTTGTTTCTCTCTTCTCCTCCCCATCAAAGGTAAAAGCTTGAGAATACTTTGCTGGTGCTTCACAGCAAAATTCCTGTGAATATTTCCTAACAAATTGGGCTACAATGCTGCAGAAGAAAGGGATTGTAAACTATGACAAAGGGAAAAGTAACATCTCTGACCAGGTAGTTGTAAAACTGCAGTCAGCACATCACAGTGATTAAGAAAATAAGCCTGTCGAGTAGACTTTACTAGCTCAACCACACTATGTGTTTTCTGGGCCAGAAATATGAGCCCTAATGTCTTGCTACATTAAAAGAGTTTACTCGTAACTATCAAAAAAAACCCTCTAAACCCAACCCATAAATATACCCTAATCTCTTTTCTTTATGCCATGGAAATGTAGATTGCCACTTGGCATCAACATAGATGGCTGTGAACCATAATTTCAAGTGAGATACCACAATCAGTTTTGTCAAGAATTAATGTTTAGTGTTGTTCAACATAGAATGCTGTATCTGTGAAGGAACACTAATTCATCCATTTTCATCCCTTTCACAAAAGTTGCTTAGTATTTATTTAGCTTAGAAATAGCCAAAGGACTTCTGTCCCTGGTCTGACAAATGTGCTACAGACTATCATACAGTAGCTTTTGGCATTTATAGGAAAACACCAATTTCTAATTCCTTCAAAGAGAAGATCCAAATCTGCAATTAAAATGGATTGCATTAAACAAATGGAAAGTAGCAAGAGTATCCTTTTGCAATAACTAGAAATATATTAGGTAGAACCACATTATTTTGGTGTGAAAATGTCAAAATGGCCTCAGGAAATCAATCAGGGCTTTCACTGTCAAAGAAAGCAAATGACATACTGGGGATGTGGGCAGATTGACATGTTGCTAGCTTCCAATTCAGAAGATCACTTTGAAGTGGCTGCAGGTTAATTTCCAGGAGTACAGAACATCATCAGAAGCTGTAGTTTTTTATCTTTCTTAAAATCATGACTAATGTGCTTCAGCAAGCCAGTGCCTGAGTGAGCCAAAGCTGAGGTGTTCCAAATTGCTGTCATCTCTGAAACAAATAAGTAACTTGAAAAAATATTAAAGTCTGAAGGTTTCGGTAATGGTAAGGCTATGGTAACGTAGTTTGATTACTAAAATATATAGACCATATCCTTAAGTTGCTTCATCCTTGGAAATACTGTCTTGATTTCAAAAATGTCCTAACTTGTTACTGAACACTTTACCAGTCATGGACATAATTTAGTATCCACAGTTGAACACAGAGTCAGAATATGCTATTCATTGGGCCAAATGCAAGTTTCTTCATCTAAACTAATAGTCTAAGCAATTTCTGCAGTCAGTAGAGAGAAGTTAGCTCATGTTTGTATTGATGTTTGAAATAGATCTTCTAAATCATAGTCTAAAATCACTGTTTAACTCAATTGAATATTGAAGTTACTTTCAAGGGAATTCCTGGGATACTGATTTCTGCAAAGTAGACTTCCAACTTTAGTTGAGGTAAAACACAATCTTTACTATAATTTCTGCCTTAAATTTTCACTCTTTAAATTGTGTCATTAACGGTGTTCTACGAAAACTTGGTTGTTTCCTTCTGACCGTTTGAACAAATGAATAAAAACTAAGAAAGAGAAAAAAAGATGTATTCTTGGTGAAAAAAAAAATTTAAAAAACCAAAGTCTGACAGCAGGATGTAATCACTTCTTTCCAATATACATGAGGCAATGATGAGGAAAGTACTAAAAGTCAGAGGAAAATTAGCAGGCCAGATGGCTGGTGAAACAGTGACAAAATGACAGGAAAACGAAAAACCTAATAAAAATGAGCAAGTGACTATTGGGAGTGCATGCAAGGCATTAGAAATTAAATCATAAAGAACCAGATAAAATAAAGAGTACAATTGGAAGATACAGAAGCCAGAAAATCAGAAGATTTTGTATAGGGTAAGAGCCAAGAAAGGTGACATGTAGCAACAGATGTTTCCCTGTGGCAAAGTGATGAAGAGCCACATGAGTAAGGTATAAAGTTACTAAATATATAACTTACTCACATTATTGATACGTGATTTTTAGGCTTTATTTTGTAGAAGGGATCAAGAACTCCTGGAGACAAAGAGAGAAATTAGCGTGAACTATTGTAAATAGTAACAGTGGTAGCAATGATAATGGTATTCCACCCTCTGCAGTGACTGTCATTATAGACTTCAAAGGATTACAGAAACGTTAATTAACCCTTATGTGATGTCTCTGAAGTAGGTGAGGTTTTACATACTTCTTACACATAAGCAGATTGAGCATATAAAATTTGACATAAAATTATACCACAAATTAATAGAAAATACAGAAATAACTTATTTTAAATAAATAAATAAATAAATAAAAATCTGGTGCCCTGTACTCTAGTTTAGCTAACAGGAAGTGCTTATAAAATATTGCAGAGTTTTTTCAAGTGGCTACAAAACCTGTTTGCAAGGGGATAATTTCCATTTTCAGCAACGTCAACAAGAATTTTCACTTGCTTTTAGTGCAGCAGAATACAAAGATCCTGATACATCTGACATACAATTTGGGCAATTGGGTTAAAGCTGTTAGAGTGTGAAATAGATAAATGGTACATTGCAAAGGGCATTTATCATGAATTTAGCATTTTGTCCCAAGAACAGTACTTCAGTCACACATTTTGTTCTTTATCGGGTGGGATCTCATTATAAAACATGCAGAATTTTAATACAGGGCTGAATTCAGACTGGAATATGAATCTGCTCACCAAATCAGAGGAGATTAAAAAGCAGACAAACACTAACCCCTCAAAACCCAATGCAAAATTTTCTTACTAATTAAAGAACAATGTTTCAGTGTTTCATTTCACTGTTCAATCTATTACTCAGCTAAAAAAAAATAAAATTCTGGTTCAACTGATGACTGGAAACTTTATTCATCCTCACACTGAAATATTCTTAGTTTGGATCTGTAGGCCTATGAAATCCACACAGACTCACAAATCTTTATCTTAAAAGTGTTTCATTATTTGGCTGTAAACAGTTCTGATATCTGTAAAGACCACAGATGCCTTCATATACGTACTCAGTATATGAAAGTATAGTGTATAAAAGTAATGTGTTATCATCACTAGAAGTAAAGATTCTGCAGATAAGCAAGTTGTCCTTTGCAATGTTTTTCCCTCGTATAGCTTTGAAATATGTGTAGCATGATAAATACAGCAAAAAATGCCTGTGTCCAAATGAGAAAAATGGAAATGAGCTATTTTGCAGTAAATATACAGGTGAACTCAAAGCTACAACATGTTTGGTTCAAGCTGGGGCTTATCAAGAGCTACCAGTGACAGCACATAGCAAGGAGGCATTCAGCTGTCGTGTTTCCCTGTCAGAGGGGCAAATTCAGCACTTAGGTGCAGAGCACAACCTGAATTTGCTGATGGAGGGGTGTTATCAATAGTCGAATTAGAGCATGTCAATGGTGTTTTAAGGTACTTTGCAAATGCATTTTATTCAAATTGAGAAGACTTTTTTAGGAAGTGGTTCCAGACTATACACTTGACTTAATTTTCTTACATTTTGTGGTTAACTTTTTTTTTTTCAAGTCAGTCAAAATATACACTTTTCTGGGGTCTTTTTGTCCAAAATTTCCCAATTATCCCCACTTTCTCTGCTTTCACTCCCAGTCTGGAGCTATTTCAGAGCACATGACCTCAATATATTCTGGATGAAATTAAGGAACAAAACAAATTCCCAGTGCACCCCTGGTTGCGCATTCTCCACACGCAAACAGAAGACAGCTAGTCTCAAGGAGGAGCTGGAAATGTTGAGTGCAGCTGCCAGGTCTTCTGCACCACCTGCTGTCTTCTAAAAGTCACTCTTTTGGCTGCTGTTTGCTAGGTTTGTACTGCTACTGTGGGCAAAGCTGGAACCAAACTTACTTAATTCTGTCTTTGATTCAGTGATATGACACCTGCAAGTATTTTGTTGGAAACATAGGTCTATAGTTTAGCAAAAATACAATTATTAATTAAAATGTTTTTAAAATTAAAGCAGTAGACAAAATGTTACTACTTACATCTATGACAAAGAACATTTTTTGCTCCTCTTATTTTTAGAGAGTAAAAAATGGTGTTTGAACTAAGAATATTTGTGTTCATTTTCCAGTTGAATAGACATGTTAGGGAGATGGATACCAACATGATTCTTATGTTATTTAGGGTCACAAAGTAGAAATACCCCATTGCAAAGAGCAAACTGGCCATATAGTTCTTCCACTTAGGCTTATAATACAAACAATCAATAGCACAATGTCTATCCTCAAGTCTTTCAATTTAATTACACTATCTGTAGAACAATAAATCTGGGAATAACTTATCAAAAAGAGAAAGTCCAACCATATCAAGAATAGAAGAAATTAGATTAAAACAAGTCTAAGAAAGAACAATTTTTTGCACACTTACACAGTGGAACAAATAGGAACACTAATGATGAAGATTCAATGAATTTACTCATCTTTCTCCTTGTGAAAAGGTGATTAAAGAGTTTTCCAAATTCGTCTGGTATTAGAACATATTTGATAAATCTTGTTCTTGGTGTTAAGTCCATTTACTTAAGTCACTGATGTATGAATTGGCATTCTCCCCCATCCCTTGTTCGGTTTATGTAGAATCAGTTTCAAAATTCTGAAGTAATAATAAAAGCTATACATGGGGTAGCTTGAAATGTTGTACAAAGCTACATTAAGAGGTTCGTTTCAGAATAAGTTGTCAGAAATAGAAACAACTAGGGGAGAAATAAAAGGATCACTAATCACCTAATGAGAAAAAAAACCTCACAAAAATTAGACTGCATATTGTCTTTCAATAGTTGCAAGCAGCATGTCTGACTGAAATTAAAGAAACTGTTTTAACCTACAGAAGTGTCCTGGGGAAAAATCTTAATATAAACAGTAATAAATCTAGGGGACAGTTTTATATGAATGAAAATTTACTGAAGAAAGGTGGTCTGGCAAAAAAGAAGTGCTTTTGTAGATTATATGACTTTTTTTGTAAAATACATGAACAAATTGGAATCAAACTGATTCTTGAAAGTGAAAGAAAGAAAATGTATCTAGTGTTGGTCATAGTTGGTAAGAGTAAATGAGAAGGGCTGGAAAGAAGCCAGAGGAGACTGAAGACTGGGAAG
Source organism: Pachyramphus minor (assembly GCA_013397135.1). Classification (NCBI taxonomy): domain Eukaryota; kingdom Metazoa; phylum Chordata; class Aves; order Passeriformes; family Tyrannidae; genus Pachyramphus; species Pachyramphus minor. The sequence continues at coordinate 62,482 of VYXB01001202.1, read as the reverse complement.
GGTAAGAATAGGAATGACTTCCTGTGGAACATAGCATCAGGAACTTGGAAGATCATAGGCCCCTCAGATCTTGGCAAATTTACATCTTCCAGAAAGTCAGCTGGATTTAACAGCATGGCAACATCCTGCACAGCTGGGGGCAACAAAAAGAAATTTGAAGCTGGTGTTCCTTTCCTGCTGGGTTTTTAGATCTCCAGTTGAGAGGCAGCAGGCAGCCCCAGCAGAGTACCTTTATGTGTGTACTTGTTTCATGTCAAAATAGGGAATAAACTGTTGGAGTAGTGCAACAAAAGAGAGGAAGCTTGAGGTTTTTTGAAGGAGGCTCACCAGCTGCACACATAAAAATGTTCTGCTGGGAAAACAGAGAACTAATATTCCAAGGACATTTATGGGAAAACAGAAACAATATAATGAGCAAAGAATGGGTAAAACAAGTAGATAATGAGTCGATACTATGGTAGTCATTACAGGAGAATTGAGACACTGCAGAAAAAGCTGGGGAGAAGAGGAATAAGGGCATGCCATCAGGGACAAATCAAAAATTTAATGGTCTATAGGAAGTAGAAAGTTTATTTCTAAAAGGGCATATTGGGCAATTAGAGACCCGTCAACTAGGTGCGAAGGAAAAGACTAAAGCAACATAAAACCTTATCTATATGAGAGCAAAAGATAACACATTCATTTCTCTGTCATTAAAGCCAGAAATTTTTGAGGTATTGAAAAGTAGCTGAATTACTTTCTAGTTTGTTGATGGCTTTTGTGTATTCGTTTATTTGTACTATTAAATTCACTCTTAATGAAATTTTATTTCTATTTATCTTAACATTTCTTAATACAATATGCACATAAACTCAGGGAATACATTCCAAGAAAGATTTGTCCATCATATCCAAAGTAAGCGGCAACTCAAGATACTGCATCCTTCCAAATTCAGCTTTATCTTCTCTTTATGGCATCTTCCTTCTTGGAAGTTCTGAAAAGAAATGTTTCCAATGATAGGATGGCATTTAAATGGTAAACAAGACAGTTTATATCATCAGAAGTTTAGGTAATACTATAAGATACTATAATTGTGGGAGACAAACCTATAGTAAGGAATGTAAATTTCCACAACACAATTGCTTATTGCATTCAATTTAATTGAAACAGTAACAAATTTCATACCATTTTAAGAAAATAAATTTTGCAATAAGTTTGAATATACCTGCATTTTATTCTGTTTGTTTTCATGATGAAAAGTCCAGACAAGCACAGAAGAAGATATGAAGTTGGTTGAAATTATATCTTCCAGTCTTGATATGTTCCACCTCGAACATTCTCTGCTAGTATTTTTTAATATTTGTAAATTACATTACTTCTTGTTTGAAATATGTACCAAAAAGAATAAATCTTGCAGTTATGTGTCAGGTCAGGAGATTTGCAGCTACCAGTAAGGAATGCAACTCAAAAGAGATTCTTCTCTAAGACATATTTTATATCTAAGATCTACATTTCTTATTAAAGAGTGCATGTAAACAGCAATTAGGTCATTAAGATCAGAAAAACACAAGAGGTGAAGTTGATGCAGTAATTAAGTCAATATAGTCAGGAAGGAGGAGACAGTGATATGACTCAATTTAGCATAGCCAGAAATAGAAATTATCTCTTTCCATATATTAGAGGGGATATAGGGAGAACATAGATGAGGAGGAATATATAGTAAAAAACAGTACTGAGGCACAGAAAGAGAATAGAAAATATAAAGCAAAAACTGATATTTATAAAATATAACAGGTATTATTTCCTTGTTCTTTCCTAATTGTGTAAATCCTAAAATTAATATTTTAATTTATTTCTTCTTCCATTTTTTTACTGCTTCTGCTATTTAATAACAGTTCCACAAGTCCTAATAATTAATTTCATTTGATTTGAATTGTCAATGAGATTTTAATTACATTAAAAGCTAATAATTAATATCCAAAATGAGAATTCTTTTAGTGATCTACAAAGATAACTATTTCTTGTATGAGAAATAGTCATTAAGGGAGAAATGTTGCTAGTTCGATCTGGTGGGCTGACCCTGGCTGGACACCCGGTGCCCACCAAAGCCACTCTATCACTCCTATCCTCAGCTGGACAGGGGAGAGGTAATATAATGAAAGGCTTGATGGGTTGAGATAAGGACAGGGAGAGATCACAGACCAGTTACTCTCATGGGCAAAACAGACTTGGAGAAAATTAATGTCATTTATTACTAATCAAGTCAGAGTAGGACAAAGAGAAAATAAAAACAAATAAAGATAATATAAACAAATAAATAAAAATAAAATACAAAAATAAAAAAGAAAAAAAGAGAAAATTTAAAAATAAAATCTTAAAACACCTTCCCCCTACTCCTCTCTTCTTCCTGGGCTTAGCTTCACATCCTAATTCTCTACCTTCCCCAAGGGGGGCAGGAGGGTGACTCCTCACATCCTTCCCCTGCTGCATCATGGGGTCCCTCCCACAGGAGACAGCCCTCTATCAACTTCTACATGGATTGTTTCACAGAAACAATCCCTGTAGTCCTCCTGCTATCAAAACCTTGTCATACAAGCCCAATATATCTAGTTATAACGTACTTAATTTCTATTTTATTGCCATAAAAACAACATATTCACAACTTAATTTTCTTGCTATTGTTAAGTTAAAAAATGAAAATACATTGCTTCATATACAACGTCAATTGCATTTGGAAACACCAAAAATTACTATATGTGATATATTTTGATTTTTAGAGGAATGCAACAACCAAAACGCCCTGGATCTTCCTAGCTACACTACTTCCTAGATTCCTGTCTATATGTTAATTCCGAACAGGAAAAGTACTCAAACCTTGTAACAACCATTCAATAGTATTGTGTAAATTGAACAAGAAATTCACTCCATGAGTATATATGATTGGAAAAAACAGTTAAAAATACACAATGAATGTTGCTACTTTCCAACTATCTTTTTTTGAACCTCTGTTCTAAATGATTACCATAGGTATTACTTAAATTATGTCACAAACTAGAAATCTGTCTCCATCAGCTTGAATTTAACTATTTGTATGGAACTTCATTATTTCACATCTTAAGTTTCACTGGTATTCACCTTCTCTGAGTCTGGGAAGTAGCACTGTCTGGATAGCACTTCACTGTACTCATATTAAAGGCTGTGGTTAGTTTAAACTTACGTGGTAAGGATTTAAGTGCACGTTGCAATATGTTTCCTAATCTGGTCTACCACTTCAACAGGACAACTTTAGCTATACACAACATTTGCTTACTTCTGAAGATGGAGACAAAACAAAAAACTATGTTCAAAAGGAAAATATCAGCAGGCATTCTACCTATCAGCAGGTGTTTGGAAACAGCAGGATTTCTACGTTTATTTTCTATAATTCCCATAATTACTGCCTCTGTACTTGCTGTAATGATGGCATAGCAGGTGGCAATTTGTATGTAACAATCTTAGTGTTCTGATGCTCCTTATTAGAAGTACCATTTTGGGATAACATCCAAAGTACCCACCACAAGTTGGATGTTTTTTGTATAATCAGTTTTCCTGATTCACTTTCAGCACATAAGAAGCATTTTAGTTTAGGATTTAAGTAATATAAATTCTATCAGCATTTGCACCCTGGTAGCATTTCTTTTGCATTCCTGTGCAAAACTATCCTCAATCATGTTTAACAAAATTTGGTTGTGGATGGTTCTATGAATCTATTTTTTCTTCTCAGAAATTTATATTTGAACCGAATTTAATGTTTTATGAAAGTTGCTGATGTGAAAGTCTTTGAACCTGAAGCTCTTCCTTTCCTGCAGAACAGATCCTTTACCGCACTGAGAGATACTTTCAGCTTCCATGTTTTCTATACCTTTAAATTGTTTTTACTTCTTCAGGTATTTAAATACAGGCATTGTGTTAATTTTAGATCACACAAACACCTGAAGTTATTAATGAATCACTGTTAGGCTAAAGTGTATGACTTTTAAAGAAATACTATTGACTACTTTGGGCTTTTTAATTGTAGTATTTTAAAACCATATTCTTCTGTTATGATAAACCCTACATAAGTATTACTTTAGAGATTCTCCAGGAAAGTGTATAATAATAATACATCAAAGTGGTGAAATAATATTTCACTTAATGTTAACTGCTGTCAGATAAACAAATGAACTGAGAAAATAGACAAAACTACATTTCTCTTTTATCTCCTTATCACCATGTGAAATAGTACTTCCTATTTATCTTGCCTAGATTAAGAATTCTATATATGCATATTTTATCTGAACTATTAATTCTTTAAATCTTGAAATTTTGGCAGAAATTCTGGTAGGATATATTTTGTCATGCCAATGGCAGTCTTCTTTATCAGCTGGATGAAATAAAGAAGTGCAATAATATTCCTCTTTTTTGTTTGTTTTTAAAAGTAAGGGGTTTTTTTCCCTCTTTCTACTAGGAAACACTGAAGAAAAATGAAAAGAAATAAATCTGAGAAATGAACAGAGAACTGTATTTACTAGCAATTGATTAAAATAGACAGGACTATTCAAATACAAAAATCTGTTCCAAATGCAGAATGTTGTAGAAATTCAACACAACTACATCTTCCATATCTTTATAAAAACTCTTCTTCAGACAACAAAGCAAAACTGTATCAACTCATATCTTGTAAAATATGCATAGTTCTTGTCTACTTGTTACTGGGGTTAATTAACAATAAGTTAATTAAACAATATAATGTTTAAGATCCAGAGATAATATTCCTGAAAATCAGAAAGTAGGATGAAGCCTAAATGATCAAATATGTGTATAAGTGACAAATTAATAATAAAATAGATGTTAAAGTACTTGGGTTTTTTTAATTTAATCTCTATATTTCACATTTAATTCTATCAGCTTTTTTTAGAAAATAACCTCTCAATCCTATTTAAAACTTGCAGTAATACACAAGATCATCCTTTCATTTTATATATATATATCTGTAAGCCATTTTTTAATCATATTATTTACTAAAGATTTTACTTTAAATCTGGTTTTCCTTTCTGTGCTTATAGACTAATTGCTGCATAATTTCTTCTAAATACCAACAAGCATGCTGTTTGCATAGTCTAATATATCATGATACCTTTCTAGGAAGTACTCAGGGCCACAAATTAACTCTATTTTCCACTGCATTCTATAATTAGCAATTATTGACGAGCTGAACATTTAAAAACAGAACTACACATTTTCAGGCACTGACAAATATTTTGCAAAATCTTTGTAATTTCATAGACAATGGCAACTTAATGCACAATGTAAGTTAAGTGTGTTTCAAGGACAAAAAGCACCTTGTAATCTGCAATCCTTGATATTGCATTTAAAGCAGAGACCTGTCTGTACCACCTATATAACCCAAGTGTTCCACCTATCTTAACCTAATCAGGATACAATCACAACTAACAATTATAAGTGTACTAAAACAGTGTAGCTAACAGCATGTGACTACTTTGTAATGTTGTGATGGCATAGCCAGACATCACATATAAGCATTTTATGTAAACGTGATAGGATTGTGACCACCAATGGGGCTAAGAACTATTGGTGTAGCTGAAGGGAGAAGACAACTGAGAATCTGCAAGATAAAGAGCAAGATGAGTAGAAGGTACAACCAATAGGCAGGACATCCTGGCAAATAACCCAGAAGGATGAATGGGAACATCAAAGGCAAGATAAGCCCTGCCTGGTGAGGACAGGGGGAGCGAGAAGGCTAAAACACCAACACTGATTTAGGAAGGATAGAGAAGACAGGTGTCTCATCTCTGATTTATGTCACCAAAGGACTCTCCAGCCTGGTCACCCTGATTCTGACATCTCGGTATCACCGAGGAGCATGGCAGTCATGGTGCAGTCTACGACATCAGTTCCAGGACACAATATGCTCACCACTGACTTCAGACATAGCTGTTAAGTTGTGTGAGTTCATAGTGGTAATGGTTATTAATGTGTAAGAACAAAACATTACCATGCAGTGTGTTGGTAATGAATGAATGAATCTATTAAAGTTTTATTCTTGAGGTTTGAAACTAGCTTGAGTTATCAGTCCTCTAAACACTCCCGTCACAGCAATCTCTAATCCCCTAACTGGAATGCATGTACATATATTCAGTTGTAACAATTTATAAACCTGTGTAATATATTATTGCTCGTGCTGTCACAAGAACAAACAAACTGCATAGAAGATGAGACCCTCTAAAGCAGTGAAAACATTCTTGTCTTGTAAATGAAAAGTTTTCTCTATGTTTTATTCAAGTCAAAAAAAAAGTTAACAAAGATTGATAATATTTTTCCCTATCATCACAGGAGTAAAATTTATATTGAGGTTTGTAAAATAAGTCGAGTCTTTCTCCTTCCTACACAGAAATAACTCATATTTTATATTGTTGCTGATGAAGGAGAAATGGTCTTACTGTAAGTAACTTGAAGATATAAAATTCTTGTAATACTCTGTCAATTTTGAGAATTAATCCATTATTATCAACTGCAAAATCTTCAGATTTATCTGTGGTATCTCTGTCTATACACATGCTTGTTCCTGAATCCCTCGGTTCTATGATACTAAAAATCAGGAAATAAAGTGTGTGCTTTAAGTTTGTTTCAAGAAAGAAGAAAAAAAACATTAAAAAATTTACTATAAATTTACTATATTGTCTGTATAGGCATCCCAATTAAATATTTAGAATATTCTAAGTAAATTAGTAATTAATGTAGTAGTAAAATACAGCATTCAATGTAAGAACAAAAATAATGGGGATCAGTTTTTCTGGCTCTGAACACAGCTAAATGCCATGTGAAGTTCGAAATTGAAAATTTACTTTTGCATGATGTGCTACAATCATTTACTGTTGCATTGGGAAAACAACAACAAGGCAAAGTTCTAAAGGAATAATGCATTCACCCTTTCTTTTCTCATTTTCTAGCAGTAATCCAGTGTGCTTTTCTGAAAAGATGGAGACTGATGAGAAAGCTTTATTGATCCACCTCCATCTCCTGCTCTGAGATGAATAATGCCTAAAGCAAACTGACTTCAAAAAGACACATTGATTTGGAGACGATTTAAATGTGGAGAATATGTGTGTGGCGGAAAGCATTCCTCTACAATAACCAAATGGAGACTATAAAATTTAACACATTAAAAGACCTTGTAGAAATTATGCTGTATGATGGTTACTACAGTCTTCAGCACTCCTTTCACACCCACCTTGTTTCATACAGCTATGTGTTCCCCAAAGGCAGTCCCTAGTTTTCAGGGGAAAAAAAGTAAAAAAATTTCCAGAGACTGAGCCAAGATTATGCAACTCACAAAACTGGACACTATCTGTTTTTAACTTTATCTTTGTCTTGCTAATTTATGAGCCACTTTGGTAGTCTGTCAGAAAATTTAAAATAGTAAAAACTAAATCCATACACACAATGGTCTCATTATATCATATGATTTCCTTTCCCTTCGCTCCATTGCACTGTTTACATAATATTTTAACAAAGCAGTTTTCATTAGAATGCAGGAGAGTCTGAGATCTAGATTTTGTTTCCCTCTTATGAGCAGCTCTCTCAAAGTGCACTTTTTACAAGTCATGGAGTGAATTACTAGCCAGTGTGAATAAATATGAAAACTGGATACAAGAGCCTGTGAGACAGTCTGCCAGCTTGGAAACTGATTCTTTCCTTGATGAATCTTCAGAGCTGTGAGAAACAGACTGGCAAGTTTGTCAGGGAGCAGTATCTGATAAAGTCCTACAGAAATTATATAAATACATAGAATGTAAGCTGTAATTGTATTTTTAATGAGAACTCGTATTAAAGATTATTTCATAAGTTATTCAGAAATAACTTGTTTCAGAAATTAATTTTCCTTATTGATTTAAGGACTATCTACCATCAGCTAATATTTTGGTTCTATTTCTGATTATTGCCAGGTAAAAAAAAAAAGTTTATTACATTTCCCAGAATCTTCATATTCAGTTCAAAAAGCATGTTTCTTTGATTTGAGTGGATATTGTTGACAGAAAAATTTGCTTGACTCTCATCGCACACTGCTGTAAGTGAGCATATAACATGCAAACCAAAGGCAAGCCTATACCTCATCCATGAATCATGAGGAAAAACATGGTGTAATCTACATCTTCTCAAAGATACTCATTTTTATTGTGTGAGAAGCAAGAACACAAAAGAGTAAATGAGAACAAGGCTCATTCCGTGTAGACAGAACTCATTTAATATACCTTTGGTATTTAAGGGAAACATGATTAACAAAAGAAGACTAAGGGTGATATTTATTTATTCATGCGTTCTTTTTAAATCATGAAATTCTGAAGTGCTGAAGGGCTTTTTCATGTTACTTTGAGCAGAATAACAGCTGTGACTGGCTATTCTTTTAACTTTTTGTAATTTTTATTAGCTTACCTCCTTTGTCATGTCTGCACTCTGTAAAATAATGTCCTTGTCAGCAACTTTAGAAGAAATTGATACAACAGACAGAAATGCATTTCCTGTATTCACTGTGAATGAAGAAGTACTAACTTGTTCAGTCTCAGTAACTGTTTTCTAAGAAGCCTGTCACTGCTAGAAGCAATTCAAACAGATTTCAAATAATCCATTAATGATCACTTATGTACAAACACAGGTTTAAACCAGAGATTTTATAATGTATGTTTAGAGTTAAGTAATTTTCAAGTTCTATCTATCACAGTGTCCAATCTCAGAAGTGCATGAAAATTCTTTATAATTATAGGATATTGTCTTCTTAGATAAGTATCCTGTCTATGACAAAGTTTAGACATTTCCATCTCTTATTCCCGGTTATTAATTACCTTTGCAATCACAGATAGATTTTACAGTTTTGTTTACAAAATCTGTTTAATCTTCCTGTCTTATAGTTCTGTATTCAGTTCAACTCTCATTCCCAGATATGCAGTAAATGTCTTAAAATTAACCTTGGCTTCCTGCCCTGGAAAATGTCCATTGGGGTTGGCTTCTCCACTGCTTCTTCAAATGGTATAATTTTTTGACTTTTAGACAACAGATCTAGGTTTGTTTTATTTGTGACTCATAGCCCTAGACTGAGACCGGTATGGCGCCATTATTCCAACTGTACTGTTTCAGAAGACCAAACTTCCAACTGTTTAAAGAATTTGTGGATGAGATCCACTGGTAAACTGTCCTCAGGGACAGAGGGGCTGACCAGAGCTGGAGCTCTTTCAGGGTATTTTTCTTAGAGAACAAGAACTCTCTATTCCTGTGTGTTGAACAGGGAATTGAACAAGGACAGCCAGAAACTGTCATGACTTACACTCCAGGATGCAATCCGGGAAAACTACAGGGATACGGTTTGGACATGTAGGGATGATGTCAGGAAAGCCAAAGCACAGATGAAATGAGACTTGACAAGGAATGTGAAGAATAACAAGAAGAAATTCTATAAGTACATAGGTCAGAAAAGAAAGGCCAAGGAGAGTGAATCCCCCTGAGAAATGAGAAGGGTAAAATGGTGCCAACAGATATGGAGAAGACTGAGGTACTCAAAGAGTCTTACTGGCCATCAGGCTTCCCACGTCTCTCAAGCCCCTAAACTTCTAGGGGTGAGTTGGGGGAGCAGAGTCCCTCCCACTGAGAGTGAAGAGTAGGTTTGGAAACACTTAATAAAACATTGCCACAAGTCCATGGGGACTGATGAGATGAATTCCAGAGTCCTGAGAGAGCTGGCTGATGTCGCCAAACCAGCCTCCATCAAATTTGAAAGTTCATGGCCATCTTACAGAGTCCTACTGACTTAAAAAAAGGGAAACTTCACCCTAGNAGAGTCTTACTGGCCATCAGGCTTCCCACGTCTCTCAAGCCCCTAAACTTCTAGGGGTGAGTTGGGGGAGCAGAGTCCCTCCCACTGAGAGTGAAGAGTAGAGCCGGAAACACTTAATAAAACATTGCCACAAGTCCATGGGGACTGATGAGATGAATTCCAGAGTCCTGAGAGAGCTGGCTGATGTCGCCAAACCAGCCTCCATCAAATTTGAAAGTTCATGGCCATCTTACAGAGTCCTACTGACTTAAAAAAAGGGAAACTTCACCCTAGCTTTAAAAAAGGGAGAAAAAAAGACAGGGGGAACTACAGACCAGTACGCCTCAGCTCTGTGCCTGGGAAGATCATGGAGCAGATCCTCATGGAAGCAAAGTTAAGGCTTATCCAAGAAAAGGAGGTGATCCAAGACAGCCATCATGATTACACAAAGGGCATATCATGCCTGACCAATCCATTGGACTTCTATGATGGACTGACGGCAACAGTTGACAAGGGAAGGCAGACTGCTGTCATCTACCTAGAGTTCTGTAAGGCTTTTAACATGATCCCACATGGCATCCTTACCTCCAAACTAGAGAGACATGGATTTGAAGGGTGGACTATTCAGTGGATAGCAAATTGGCTGGATGGACACAGACAGAGAGTTGCGGTCAGTGACTCTGTGTCCAGATGGAGGCTGGATTAGCTTGAGAAGTGGACCCATGAGAATCTCATGAAGTTCAGTGAGTCAGAAGTGCAAGGTGCTGCACGTGGTTCAGGGCAAACCTGAACATGAGTACAGACCGGGAGAAGAACTCATTGCCATGAGTCCTGCAGAGAACGACCTGGGGGTTCTCATAGCTGAAAAGATTGACATGACCCAGCAATGTGCACACACTGCCAAGAAAGCCAACTGCATCCCAGGGTACATCAAAGGAAATGTGGACGACAGGTGAAGGGAGGTGATTCTTCCCTTTCACTCTTATGAATCTCCAAGTAGAGTACTCCACCCAGGTCTGGGGACCTCCGCACAAGAAAAATGTGGACCTGTCGGAATGGGTCCCAATAAGGGTCACAAAAATCATCAGGAGGCTGTAGAACCTGTCCTATGAAGACAGTGTGAAATGGCTGGAGTTTTTCAGCCTGGAGAAGGCTCTGGGGAGACCAGGGTTGCATGGGGCTCTGAGCAACCTAGTGTAGAGGAAGGTGTCTCTGCCTATGGGAGAGAGGCTGGAACTAGATGATCTTTAAAGTCTTTCCCAACACAAACCATTCTATGATTGTAAAATGAGTTTTCTGNAATTGGCTGGATGGACACAGACAGAGAGTTGTGGTCAGTGACTCTGTGTCCAGATGGAGGCTGGATTAGCTTGAGAAGTGGACCCATGAGAACCTCATGAAGTTCAGTGAGTAAGAAGTGCAAGGTGCCTCACGTGGTTCAGGGCAAACCTGAACATGAGTACAGACTGGGAGAAGAACTCAGTGCCATGAGTCCTGCAGAGAATGACCTGGGGGTTCTCATAGCTGAAAAGATTGACATGACCCAGCAATGTGCACACACTGCCAAGAAAGCCAACTGCATCCCAGGGTACATCAAAAGAAATGTGGACGACAGGTGGAGGGAGGTGATTCTTCCCTTTCACTCTTATGAGTCTCCAAGTAGAGTACTCCACCCAGGTCTGGGGACCTCCGCACAAGAAAAATGTGGACCTGTCGGAATGGGTCCCAATAAGGGTCACAAAAATCATTAGGAGGCTGCAGAACCTGTCCTATGAAGACAGTGTGAAATGGCTGGAGTTTTTCAGCCTGGAGAAGGCTCTGGGGAGACCAGGGTTGCATGGGGCTCTGAGCAACCTAGTGTAGAGGAAGGTGTCTCTGCCTATGGGAGAGAGGCTGGAACTAGATGATCTTTAAAGTCTTTCCCAACACAAACCATTCTATGATTGTAAAATGAGTTTTCTGGAGCACATTTCTTGTAGAACATATTACCTCTCCCTCCCCTCCACTCCTCCCACCAAAGAGAATCAACAATAAACAGCAGCAAATAGATTTGTGAATGCAGAAGCATGCATGACAGGTAAGAAAATTTAAATTTGGTCCCATCAGAGTAGAATCCTGGGAGGTTTTAGAGCTGAAAATTGAATCCAGGTTATAAACAGCAACATTTATCCTTGAGAAATATCTTGGCCAAACAGTCTCTGATTTGAAGGAACTATAATTTATTTTTTTTAGGTAGATGTAACTTCTTTCAAGAGTGCTTTTTGAGACCTTATTACCTGCAAAAGAAAGAATTGGAAATGTCATGTGAAACAGATTACTTCTTTGAAAGTCTTATGTAGGGAGACTGCTTTTTGCCCCCCTTGTTTTCCTTTGTTTTCAAAAAAATTGTTCTTATGCCCCTTCAGAGATGTTACTGTTGGTAAAGACAGTGCAAAAAGCTTTCATCACTTCATTAAAAAAAATGGTCTAGTGGTTAAGGATACGGCACTGTAACTGCCGAGGCCCGGGTTCGATTCCCGGTCGGGGAAACTCCCCGGGCAGGCGGAGCCCATTAGCCCTGTAAGGCAATCCACCTACGTCCTGAGGACCTCGCTGCCACTGTCCAAGCTCGCTTGGCCCCGGCAGACGAACCTTAGGATTAAAGGGTGGGCTCAGTTCTGCGCGCACTGTGTCCCACCTAAAATAAATCCAATGCGCAGGCTGGAAGGAGTACAAAGACCTTCCACAGATCTTCGTTCGCGAAGTCTGGCCATTACTTTATAGTCAGCTAGGGCAAAGCACTTCTTAGAAAATGTATGGAAACCCCACCTTTGTCTTTAAAACTAAAAGCAATTCTTGTTTTCCTAAAATTTTCAAGAAAATCTAGGCATAGGTTTACAATTATTCATAAGATCATCATTTATTTTTCAACGATAGTTTGATATTACGCAACTACATAGGAGTACAAACACATTAGAGAGGCTGAAGAGCTAACAGGGATTGCAAAGAGAGGTCACACAGGTAACTCAGAGTCATGTTAATGCCAGGATCTCATGCCAGATGGTCCTAGAAAAAATTTCAGTAAGTAATTTAATGATAAGCTTGTAGCCTGCGGCTTTTAGAGTTTGGTTATTTTTTAAACTCAAAAATCATAGCAGGGCACGACTAGATATGTTGTAACTATACTAGATATAGTGTGTTGGCTTAAAAAAAAGAAAGAGAGTAAAAGAAAAAAAGGAGAATTCTAGATCACTGTCAGTTGCAACAATGTTATAACAGAAGATTTTACACCTTCAGTGAGACTTGTAAATACTGAACATGAGACCCACGAGTGCTCCTTTTCCTCCACTCCTGGAAATGCATGAGCTGCAAAATCAGTTGGTCTCAGTTACAAGCTTTGTGAGAAAGAAAATAGGCAGAAGAATTGTCAGTAGCTTACTAGTTCCCAAAGAGGTGAGTGATATAAATAGTACCTTTTCCAGACCAGTGATGAAAAGGAATGCAAGCTCTGCTGCTGCTGAAAATAAAGCCTGTTGTCTGGATTTGTGGGCCTAAGCCTTTTGTGCATGCCTGTGTCTTTTCTGAAAGAGTAAAAAAGTTACAGAATGGTACCCAAAACATATGATACATATATATTTTACCTTCAGTCACTGAGCAAAAAGACACTTCACAGCTAAAGATTCTTTACATAGTACCAACCTCTGGCTACCTATATATAATTATTAGGACACAAATGCTTTTCTATTCTTAGCAGCTTTAATGTTCCTCAGAGATACTGGAAGGCAGAAAGGAGCAACATTTGGTGGTTTTTTTTAAAGTTATGTGAAAATATTTTTTCTAATTCACAGAGTCTCTTCACTTCTTTTATCCTTTATCTTTTACATAATCTCATTTGATTAATGTCATATTATGCAGTAATGTCATATTATGCAGTTAAGCAAAGCCTTTGTTATGCATTTCATACATTGAAAAAAAATTATGACAGATATGATGATCTTGGTATACCCCAAAATTAAATTACTTAATTAAATTACTGAGTTTTAGCAGCTGAACAGTAAGACATTGTAGTATAAATTGACTGTGAAACCTCTGAATTAAAAGTCATGAATTTAGGGGAAATATTTTTAAGGATAGTTATACTCAGTGGTAATCGTCTGTCAGAACAAACCACAAATATACAAGTCACTAAGTTGTTAAAAGTTCAAGTGGGATTAGCCATCAGTGAATTCTCATCTAAAGCGGAGATACATAGTACTATACTAGATGACTTGGTGATAGAGAATGGTTATCCAGGATCAAAATTTTTAATTTAATCTTGCTTCATATTGAGTATTGGCACTCAACTAAAATGCATCAGATTTATTATCACCTGTTTATTTCCTAATATAGTGACAATTTGATCTATGCATCCATTTGCACAGACAGAAAGAGAAATGACAACCTCTGCTTACCCACATGGCTCAGGAACCCAGGAAGGGAACTGTATCTCAGAGGAATGTCTGTGAGGCTTAAACTCACCTACTTATGTAGTGTTGATTATGAACTAGTGATGGTCCAAGGCTGTCTCAAAGGTCACCGCTCTCAGCTTGGTAAATTTGGCTAATGAACATAACATTACCTTTGATATTTGTCTTGACTTGTTACAGTAAATTCAAACAAACATACTTATCTATAAGGCCAAAAACTATTATTGCAGGCTTTCCTCAAAAGAAGGCATTGCATGTTTATACTCACTCACAAAGTAACTTTGAAGGGCTTTTTATTTTTTTTTATTCTTTTATTCCCTGAGTAACTACTTCTAAGTGAAAAAGTACAGATTTCTTGTAAAAATATCTCTTATTGAACATATGTTTTTCACCGATACTCTGCAGGGAGTGTTTTCTAAAAAGCAGAACAAACAGCCTGTGTGTAAATAATTAGGAACACAAAAGCAAAACTGCCAAGTGTTTCCACTTTGCTTCATAGATAATGTCCACATAGGATGCTTAGAAAGACAGTTCTAGAGCATTGATTTTGCTTTAGCTTTTTTTATTTAGCTTGTACTAAAGTCTTTCCCTCATATAGCACTGTCAGCGTAAAGATTTGAACCTATATTCTTGGTCATCCCAGATTGTAAAATATAAATGTCATTTCCTTCCATGCATTACTTTATGGTTCATACATTACAGAAATCCTGTGGAGTACAACAGTATGTTCTCTGATAATTCCTACCTCTAGCAGACTGGATAACTTCTTCAAGAGAGATCATTCGTAGGGCAAAAAAGTCAGCCCCTATACCTCTGTTCATCCATGGGATTGCTAGCAGATTGATTTGATTAAATCTATAAAAATATATATCAGTATTTCCAGACCTGAAACACTAAACAGCAATTCTACAGTCTATTTGAGGTACCCTGTAGAAATTTGAGATAAATAGTATTTGAGATAAACTGCAGCAGCTTTAGCAATAGGAGTTTTTGATATACAGCATACTGGGTCTCAAAGATTCTGAAGTATGGAATTAACAAAGCTGTGATGGTAAAAACAACAACGAAGAATTACTGTAAGATGTGGGTTACATGTCAAACATGATCCGACATTAGTAGCTGTGCCTTCTTTTATCTCTGTATTAGAGTAGAAAAATAGGGAAGGTTGGAAACACTATACAGAAGTAAGGGAGAAAATAATGAAAAATAATTAAAACTAATAATTTCTTAAACGAACGATATGATGATAAAAAGATTAGGAACATTTTCAGCCTTTTAAAGTAATGCTGGCTTCTATCACTTCGAATATCTTCCTGATAATATTCTAGTGTTCCTTTGCCTGCTCATGCAAATCATTTAGCTCAATAGCCTGGCTCTTTTTCTTTGCTTTCACCCTGAACTGTCTTTATATATTAAGAAAAATTCATTTGTTCTACCAACTAGCTGTATTTTTCTACTTTTGATTATGATGACATTTCAAAAGTCTCTACAGCCTATTTAAACACAATCTCTCACAGAGATTGTTGCCCAAGCTACTCTTTTATGATTTTCCCTTTTATAACTCAGGTTCCAAGCCAAGTATGACACAGACCAAAAGTACACACGAAGGTGAAAAGGACAAATTTCAGAACAAAAGCAATTAAAAAGTGTGAAAATGAAAATGACAAGACAGTTTGAAGACTCTAGTGATAAAGAGAAATTAAATGTTCTGGCATGGGATTTACCAAACACACCTGGAAAAAGCAGTGCTTGCCCTCTTCAAGGGTTGTTTTCACAAATATTTTTCTATTATTTTAGTCCTTCGTTCAGTTTAGGGTCTATATTACAGACACGTTGAATGACTGATTACTGTTTTTCATGAATGACATGGTAAACACTAGCACAAAACCAGCTGTCAGTCAAAAGAAATATCCTTTCTTGGTTGTGTCAGCATGGAGAAAAAAAGGCAAAGATGATTTTTTTTTCTCTGGCATCCTACATGTGGCAAAAGACTGTGCTCTTACAAGAAGTCACAGAACATGATTTTGGATTTCAGATCCTGATTTCTCTACTTCCACAGTCAGATTTTATCAATTTTGAAATTATCAGAAGCACTTCCAGAAAAATAGTATGAGACAAGAGGAATTATGAACTTCACATAGGCCTACAAACACAAAATCACATTTTCCCTTGAAATTGCTCAGACTTTAAAAATTAACAATTTTACGACAATTACATGGGGCCAAAATGCCCAGAAAAGCTGTTTCTTGCACCTATATCCATAATTTTAAAGACAATAATAGAAATCAAAATATGTGGCTGCTTTTAGTTAATTTTGAAGAATGAGGGCAAAATTATATTTGGTGCCTGTACTATTACAAAATCACAAGTTTAGTATATCAAATCATATGCATTAAGATTACTCTCTAAATGATGTTCATTTGCCTGCAAAATATGGATGATATTTCAGAGAGCTGATAAAATGAAATGTGCTATTTTGAATCTTCGTGTAATTTTTCTTAGTTTTTTGTGAAGATCATTTCAATATCATAGAATTATAAAATTGCATTTAAATTTCTTCAGAATGATTGATATCCAAAGAATCAGACATACTCTCTTAGGTTTAGTTACTGCAAATTGTTGTTTACTCTGACTAATTATATTTCAAAAAGCATGTAACCAACAAAACACAAGAACTTATTATTTTAGAAAAGCAGCATTGCTAAAAAAACTTATCACACAATAACTCTTCTTTGTTATATATGATCACATAAACACTAAAAGGAAAAATACATTGGTAATTTCAATGCTTAATGCATTTTATATATAATTAAAAGTTGATTTCACAAAAGCATCTTCCAGATTAATTATTAAATAGAAAATACTAAAACAAAGAAGTCAGGCATTTTCATTTTTACTGAATCCAACACACAAAGATCATCTGGAGAAAAAAAGGTGAAAGTTTTAGATACTTAGATATTAATTTAATGTTCATTGTAAAGATGCAATCAGAAAACTGGAAACTAGTTGCCTGTGCAGTGTTCCAACTTTAAATATAAACTTAATCAGAGCTCATGTTATAATTAGAAAAAAGCTTAAATTGCGAACAGTATCAGGCAGCAATAATTGAATGCAGTTGCATGTGAGGGGTCGAAATGAATGTCCAAAATATTTGCTTTCATTTTATTTATTATTCTTAAAAATAGTGTAGATTTGACAACTTTGTACACCCAAAACAGATTTTACCTTAATATTCTCCATTCTAACAGTTAGAGTGAGTAAAAATATCATAATGAATTTAGGTGTCTAAACTCACTAATGAGCAGCTCCGATGTTAAATACAGAGATTATGAACCATGTTAACTTTGACTCGGCACTTTTCAATAATACTTCTACATTCAATAATACTTCTACATTCAATAATACTTCTACATAAACTTCCCACAATTAGTTTTTATTACATTCATTTCCCTGTTCTGAGAACTGTTGCCTCTGAGATAGGCAAGATGAAGAGGGCTCTACTATGTTCTCTCAGCACACATCCTACCTGAAGTGGTAAATACATGTTTGAAAAGCTTTGGTCTACTAACAACCATTGTCTCTAAATAGATTTTTAAAATTTTGCTATCTATTTAAACTCTCATGTATGACAAGAATGTAAGATAATTACTCCGTGGAAGAAAAGAAGACCTCATAAACTCACTAAATTAATTTTTTTGTATTGCATAGACACCAAAAAAACAACCAAAGAAACAAAAAAAAACCCAACACAAACCTCAAATGTCATTTCCCACTTTAAAAAATTCATATTATACAATCATGTAATCTATCAATAAATTCACTGCCTATGCTTATAGTTAAACTTGTTATCTATGAAGATTTCAATTTCTGCATTTGCAAATATACATTGTCAATCATAAAATTAATCATATTGTGATCATGCAGAATGAAGTTGTTGCATTAATGCCTGAAACAAATACCTTTTTATATAAATATAGCAATACAGTTTTAACCTGATTGACTTAAGGACTATTGATCTTGTTTTACTGTCCTTTTATGAGGGTTTGCACTCATGTGACAGCATTGTTTTAGTTATGTCAATACACATTTTCTGATTGCAAAAAAAATTGAAAAAAAAGATGATTAATTGAGCCACAGTTTTTCAGAATTTTGAGATAAGTTACGTACTTTTTCATAACTACAGTAAAAATACAATAGCTTCATAGATGGTTTGATCAATATTTTAATTAGAGACTGTGGGATGATGGATAGGGTTAAAATTTAGAGGAGATTCAGAATTCTAGGGTGAAAATCAGCTCTAACTCCCTGGCTGGACTGAGGCTGACATGCTCGCCAATATAATGACAAACATCTGCTCAGAGCAACAGAACAGAATATGGAACAAAGTGGAGACTATGTGTCCTCCCTCCATTCAAATCCCAGCAGAAAGGGGGAACACTTAGGTACTGAGCCCGTACAGTACCTGTCAGCCAAGGGAGAATAAATGTGTTCTGCTGCTGAACCAGCAACCATGTTGAAAACCCCTCCTCAGGTGCCAAGCCATGATACCCCCTCCCACTGGGTATGGTAAGATGAATTTACACCAAACAGAAATAAAAAATATTTATTAATAAAGCTGCTCAAGCTGCACCCAAACATAAAGGAATAGTATATACTTTTGGGATACAGGGAAAATTGGAGAACACTACCAAAACTGCTGGGGTCAACTGACAGGCTGAACTCATTTTCTCCCCCCATAGGCACATTGCGGGCCAGAATTATACTCTACGTGCATTAAGTGCTGCTTTTGGGACTTGAGCTTTTGCTTGTGCTTACCTCACAGCATATTAGTAGATTGCTTTGTATTAGAGTTTGTGCTTACCTACTATATGTATCAGTAGATTGCTTTAAAACATATTTTTGCAGTTAGAAATTACCACCAACAACCTTCGAACATCATTAATCTGTTACAATATATATTAATTAAGAGTGTTATTCTGTAAACTGTTAAAGTGAGTCCTTGCGGTTGCCGGCAGCAGATAACACCTTTGCAGGACCCACTGAGTGGTCTTCACTCTGTTGAGTCCTCCCTAACAAGGGTGGTCAGAGTACCCTCCAACCTTGGGAATCTGTTGTTGAAGGGTCTCATTACAAGACGCTGACAGACTGTTGGACACCAGGGTCCTGACTCTCCTGGAGGTACCGACAGGTAAAAATATCAACTCCCATCTTTCACATGAGAGAGATCTTTGAGACTGGAGGAATAACTCAGATCCTTCTCTGTCTTGCAACATGTTCATCCATTTCACTGAAAGTAAATAATAGAATATTTTTTCTTTCAAAGAGGATAAGAAAACTTTCTCAAACTGGTGAAACTGTTCTTTTTTCATCAGGAAGTAAAATTATGATTCTTGCGCAGTGAAATTATGCCCAGTTTTTCAAAATCCTTTCTTTTCTCTATTAAAATGCATTCTGGGTTTGGAACTGTTGTAAATGTGGAGAATTATGTCCACATGAAAAATATGTACCATTTTTCCTACAAAGGAGAAACATGTAGTTTGTTATCTACCATTTGTCAGGGAAAAAAAATAATATGGAGATTAGTTGCAAAGGAAAAAAAAAAAAAAGACCTCTGAGATTACAAGCACGAAAATAGAACTGAGATTTCTAAACTTCCAACTACCCACAGCTCTTTTTAAAGCAAATGGTAAGCACATCTAAAATTAGTATCCTTGGCTTTCATTTGTAGAGTTCCTAATTTGTGTTTGTGCATAGCCTCAAAGTCCTTTCTACTGTAGGAGTATCTTTCTATTTGGTTAATCAATCAAGTACAACCTATTTGTTAAAAAATCCCCACATACAAACCCAAAATTTAACTGTCCCCCCCCCCCACAAAAAAAAAAAATCACCCCAAACCCAACCCATCACCTGAAACCATTGCACAGATTTCTATATGAGCTTTTTTCTTGTAAAGCTCTCTAGGAAGAATCTGGGAAGACAAGGAGGTGGAGTTTCCACTTGCACAGCTGGAATGCTGGGTAAGGATTAAAGGGAGGACAGGTATGAGTGGCATTGCAGTACATGTCTGCAGTGGGCCACCTCGTCAGGAAGAACAGGTGGTTAGGGCCTCCTAGAGACAGCTAAAAGCAGCTTCATGTTTCCAAGTCCTGGTCCCTGTGGGGAACTTCTACCACAGCAACATCTGCTGGAGGAACAGCACAGCATGACATAAGCAATCCAGGAAGCTGCTGGAGCACATCAGTGACAACTTTCTGATCCAAGTGATAGACGAGCCAATAAGGAGAAGTGCTCTGGAGGTTCCCATGCACATAAACAAGGAAGGGCTTGTTGAGGATGTGAAGTTTGAATGCAGCCTTGACTGCAATGACTATGTCGTAGTGGAGTTTAGGACCCCGAGAGGATGAAGCAGGGCAAAAAGCAAGATCACAACACTGGACTTCAGAGGGTCAGATTTTGGCCTTCGATGATCTGCTTGTTAGATTCCCATAGGATAAGACCCTGGAGGGAAGAGTGGTTCAAGAAAGCAGCTAAATTTCAAAAGTTTGCCTCCTACAGGCAAGAGTGGTCCATCCCAAGGAGAAGGAAATCAGAACAAGATGCCAGAAGGCCTCTATGGGGAAACAAGGAACTCCTGGCAAAATTCAGATATAAGAAGGAAGCATATAAAGGGTGAAAGCAGGGACGGTTAACCTAGCAGGAATATAGAGACACTGTCAAGCATGCAGAGATGCAGTTAGGAAAACGAAAGCCTATCTGGAATTGAATCTGGACAGAGATTTCAAAGATAGCAAAGACTTCTGTAAGTACATAAGTGGCAAAAAGAAAATTAGGAAGAATTTAAATCCAAGGGACCTGATGACCACGGGAAAGACTGAGATCCTGAATGCCTTCATATCAGTCTTTGCTAGCAAGGCAAGTCTTTAGAAATTCAAACCTCAAAGACCAGATGGAAAAGCTTAAGCCCCCTTGGTGAAAGAGGATCAGATCGGGGAATACTTAAGCAAATTGAATGTATCTAAGTCCATGGACTCTGATGTCATGGGATGCACCCATGAGTGCTGAGGGAGCTGAAAAATGTCATTGTGAAGGCAATTCTTGACAATCCTTGAATGATCATGGCAACTGGAAGAAGTGCCTGAAGACTGGAGGAAAACAAATGTCAGTCTGTCTCCAGATGGGTGAGAAGAAGGACTCAAGTCAGCTTATTAGTCAGCCTCACCTCAATCCTTGGGATGGTGGTGGAGCAACTAATCCTGGAAATAATTTTCAGTTACATGAAATATTAGAAAACCATCAGAAGAAGTAGGCATGGATCCACCAATGGGAAGTCATGCTTGACCAGCCCGCTGATACCATTCCACAATGAAATGACTGGCTTGATAGGCGAGGAAAGAGTGGGATGCATTGTCTATCTTGACTTCAGTAAGGCCTTTAACACTCTCCCCCCATAAGATCCTGAGAGACAGGCTAGTAAGCACAGACTGGATGAGCAGGCAGCAAAGTGGTTTGAAAACTGTCTGAGTGATTGGTCTCAGAGGGTGCTGTTCAGTGGCACACGTCTAGTTGGAGGTCAATAACAAGTGGTGTGACTAATCCTGTTCAAGGTCTTCATTAATGATGACAGGGCAGAGCGTACTGTTTGCTGATGATACAAAACTTGAAGGAATGGTTGACACAACAGAGTGTTGTGCTGCTATCAGGCAGGACCTCGATAACCTGGAGAAATGGGCTGACACACACTTTTCAACATTCAACAAAGGAAAGTATTAAGTCCTGCACCTGGGGAGGAACAATTCCACATACCAGTATATGCTGCAGATCTGGAAAGCAGTTTTGCCGAAAAGGACCAGGGTGTCCTTTTGGGCATCAAGCTGAACATGAGCCACCATTGTTCCCTTCCTGCAAAGAAGGCGATTGGTATCCTGGCCTGTTTTAGGCAAAGTATTGCCAGCAGGATGTGATCCATCCCTTCTACTCAACTCTGATTGAGCCTGATTGAGGCCCCGCCCAGAAGGCTGGGTCCAGTTCTGGGCTCTCGAGTACAAAAGAGACACAGACATACTGCAGAGAGTCCAGCACAGGGCCAGGAAGATGATGAAGAGACTGGAGTATCTCTGATAAGACAAAAGGCTGAGAAAGCTGGGACTGTTTAGTCTGGAGAAGAGAAGGCTCAGGAGGGATCTTATCAATGAATGTAAACAACTGAAGAGAGGGTGCAAAAGGAGCACAGCCAGATTCTTTGCAGTGGTGGACAAGAGGCAATGAGCACACACAGGAACGCGGGAG
This sequence comes from Pachyramphus minor, assembly GCA_013397135.1. Classification (NCBI taxonomy): domain Eukaryota; kingdom Metazoa; phylum Chordata; class Aves; order Passeriformes; family Tyrannidae; genus Pachyramphus; species Pachyramphus minor. The sequence goes on along the minus strand of VYXB01001202.1, from coordinate 39,928 downwards.
GTTTTCTTTGAACATCAGGAAACAGTTTTTTACTAGGAGGGTGATCAGAGAGGTTGTGGAGTCTTGGAGATATTTAAAAGCAGCTTGGACAAGGTCCTGGAAAACTGTCTCTAGGTATCCCTGCTTGAAGACCAGGGTTGGACAAGATGACCTTGTTACGACCTGCCCCATAAGGGGAGGGTAACTCAGGTTCTTATTAATAAAGTCCTTGGGGTGGATTAGAGTGAAACAAGACTGAATAATCTGCGTCTGCAAACATATATATATGTAGGGTTTATTTTAGAAAAAATTTGTTTTAGAGGTAAACATGTATGTTGCCATTTTCGTTCTTATCATCTATAGTAAAACAGCAATATTGAAGCATAAAAATAATACTTAAGGAAATGCATAAGGAAGGGAAGAGAAAGAAAGGATAAAATTGGAAAGATAGATAGAGAGATAGAGAGATAGAGAGATAGTCATTGCTGGATCAATCTGACAGACCTCCAGATGAAACTTAGTAGTTACAGTCTTGGTGTCTGTTGATCGAAGCAATGGTCTTGATCCACTGGAGGTGGGGAAGGAGCCCACCAAGCCCAAAGATATGATGAGTTATTATACAGTTCAAGCTCAGTTGAAATGCCTTGTACCTCCCTGGAGCAGGAAGTTTTACAATGGATAGTGTCAAGGGACATGTCACGAGTCTCTGACACCTGCAGCTTCCTATTATGTCATCATCAATCCTGATCCATCGTGGTCCAACATTTGAGATGCATAGCCCAGGCTAGATGCAAAATGTCTTGAGGTTGCCTGAAGGGATTTTTACAGCAGAGTCATCATGTAAGGGGAGATATTGGCATGATAAGAAAGATTATCCTACCTCACAGGATTTGCCTCTTATTAGCCTCTTCTCTTATCTGGAAATCCAGTTTGCAGCTTCAGGTATGCATACCCTTCTGCACTTGGGATAGTTAGACAATGGCACACACTTATATGATCTGAAGTTCCTTTTACAGTAGGCATATTCAGGGAGAGGTGGACTTTGCTGTGTGAGCAGCTGTTTCTTTTCAGTTTGTAAAAGTCTTCTGGTGATCTTACAGTGTTTAAGCCATTAACAGTCTGTGACAGACCTCCAGATGTTCTTTCCAGTCTCAGTGATTTTGTGATACTCTCTTTCTGAGAGCAAGTAGCAAAAAAAAGGATAGGGTTCACTTTAGAGGTTCAAATGAAATATTTCTTCCGTGACACTGGAACTGACTGCTTAAGGCACACTTGCAAGTGATGCAGATGGTTTTGCTCTGCCTTCCAGCAAAGTAACAAATGCTTAGAAACAAATTCAGTGTCTGTTTCTCTCTTAAGTCCACAGTAACCCATGTTACCCACAGAATATTCAGTGATGGTGAATGCCTTCCGAAGTAGCTGTTAGGCATGATGGAGCCCTGCTCTCCTTGAAATGACTAAACACCTTCCTGCCAATTGCAGGTAATGAATGGATCCCTTATTTTGATTTGATTTTCAAGTATGGGTTTTCTTTACCTGCTACACTGTCTTTATTTCAGCCCACAAGTTTTCTCACTTTTGCCCTTTCAATTTCTTCCCCATTCCATGGTGTGGGGCTGAGCTGCCTGCCATTGTTGACCCACAGCTTCCCAAATTCAAACAGGATGCATGCTGGGGCCCTACTTTGCAGATAGTGGCAGGACACCTGTCCAACAACAGACAATAGTGAATGAATTTCTCTTTTTTTCTTCCTTGCAATGAAGGCTATCTTTTTCTTACTAAACTGGTTTTATCTTGACCCATGAGGGATTTTTTGCATCTTATTTTCCCCTACCTATCCTATTGAGGGGAAGCAGTGACTGCATAGGCATCTGACAACTGACCAAGGCAAATCTGCCACAGGAAATAACATCTCTCAGTCCCTGAAGGCATTTTTTTAAATGCAGGCTTATTTTAGCCTCCCAAGGAGGTATCCCTGTACATCTTCTTCAAGGCCTTTTTACACAACTGTGCAGTATGTTCTTCTCAGAGTTTCCCAGATATTTCACCTGTTATGAAAGGACATAATATTTTCCATGCCAATCCTGTCACATGTACTAGTTTATTCAAGGATTTATTAAATCCCTATTTAGAATGAAGAATTGTCTAAAATTAATAAAGTCACCTAAATAATTTTCTGTAGCAGTAAGATCTTTCTTTTTAAAATTCAGACACTTATTATTTCAGAGCAACTATTTTAAATACATTTTTTTATTTAACCGTGTGGGAAATTTTTTTAAGTATTTGCTTTAAAACACATTTTTAAGCCTGTATCCTGTGGCTTAAATGTGATAAAAAATGGATATGCCAGTAGGCAAGATACACAATTTTACAAAATCAAATCAGTAAGATTGTCAGGCCTTAGCAACTTCCTTACCTGTTGCTTTCTAGGGTTGTGTTCAAAAGGAGTCTTTAATAAGCTGAACTCTGAAATACCATGACCAGAGGGCATATTTCCTTAAAGGATTAAGTTCTGATTGTTTGCTGAAAACATGAGGAAGAGAGATGCATAATCAATAGAATTAAAGATCTTTCTTTCACAATTATATTATCTATAAATCAATGAAAGATATAAGGGTCAAAACAAGTTAGACTGTTTTTTCTGCCATAGCTCTCAAGCTTAAAAAGGGAAATATTCTTCCTCATTATCTTGTCAAAATATGCCACAGCATTCTACAAAGGATTCTGCTATGGAGGCTTCAAACTACAGTATCAGAAAAGCTATCCCTAAGGAAAAACTTTACTTTTGAGGAAGTGTATAACTGTGTGCCCTCCTCTTCATGGATAAAACCTTGACAGGAACCATGGTGATTTCAAACTGAACAAAAGGCCAACTAAATTCCTTTTCTCCACATATATTTCTTAACTACCTTTCACTCACAGAGTGCATTACAATTCTCAAGTGGCTCCAGTCACGCTGTTATGAACTCAAACTTTCATTACATCAAAATGTAAAAAGGTCACCAAAGTCATCCACTCCTCATGTGCAATCCTAGGAGGAGACCCGACTCTTCTCATTTGTCAATAATGAATAGTTTCAGTGTGCATACTTTCTCTCAAATTGGAATTTTGTTTTCCATCTGTAGGGAAATGCCATAATCTGTCTACTGGATAGAGTGAATGATATTTGAAAACTCTCTAGAAAGCTTTATAGAAAGACACTAACTCCTGCAAATCTCCATCTGATGATATTATATTTTATCATGCATTTTAGGACTTAAACATATATAATGGAAGGTAAGGCTTAACCTGTACATAGCATACAGCCTTTTGAATTACTGTAAATTAGAATTAAGAAAACAGCATTTTTTGGTTCATTTCTACAATACAGTGTTGTTTCTCCATTAATAAACAGCATACTGACTTCCACAGAAATCTACAGCACCCATAGAAAACTGCAGTTCTAGTACATTCATCTTATTATTATTTTTAATCTTTGAATCCTCCTCTCAGTGGTAAAGTTTTCAATAAGATCAGAAAATCCTAGCTTAACAAATCAGAGGTCAATATTTACAGATTTTTTTTACCTTCATCAAATTTTATAACTTTTTTTTACATTTGTCCTTAAAGCAATATTAAAATGAGTCTTACACAGCCTTTTTAAATTGCATAGCTACAATATTTGTATGATACATAGCTAATATTATCACTTTTCTAGGATACCTTGAGCGCTAATCATAAAAACACTTGTTTTATTTTAAGACTAAGAAGTTCTATTTTTTGTAAGGTCATTGTCAAATTCCTCAAAACCTTCATGTGTCTATCTGTCTAAGTAAAACACGTTTCCTCTCTTACCTCAGCTGCTGTATACAGACATCAAAAAATATTTAAATATTTGCTGCACACATGATCTTATTTTAAAAACAAGAGGGCTGATTGAAGGAGAGGATTGGTGTGGTGTTTGGGGTTTTTTGTCTGGTTAGTTTACATGTGTTTTCTGTGGAAAGTAGTATTCCAGGAAGAATTTTGTCTCACACACAGAATGTATACAAATATATTTCAGATCTTTCATAATATAAATATAAATATAGTCCTTAAATGGAAAAGGAACTTTAGAGTTCATATATATTTGAGGGAACTTCCTAGATCAAATTGCAGAAATTAGTTTCATCCTATCTCTTGCTGGGCAGTTCGGGCATTTGTCCTCTTTTCTTCACTCAAAGTGTTCCTGTTTTTTAATAGAAAATTCATTCTCTAGGACATTTAAAGATTAAATAAATAAAAGTGACATTCTAATTTTTATATTGATTCATAGCATACTGAAGTATTCTTCATTAATGAATTGAAATCAAATGTGGCATGTGAACTCCACCAAACCTTAATTGGTTTTGTCTCTCCTTAAGGACTTTTAGTTCAGAAGCTTAATGAGCTCATTCTCTCCTTTCACCTGACTCCTTAGATGTCACACATTTTTCATAATGAGCTGAAGCTAATCCAGAAGGGAGACCATGACAGAGTGTTGGAAATGAAGTCTGGCTTTCTAAAATACTGTGGTAAACATGTAGAACTTCAAAAACAGAATGTTTCCTATATTGCTCTATGCATACAAATCTGTCCTGCTTGAAACCAAGCTTTCCCACTGAGTTCTGTAAAACCATTCTTCAGAAAAATCTACAACCTTTAAGTAATGTTTGTCAAAAAGGAGTTTTCTAATGACATCACTAAGCTGTGTAAACTGCAGTGGAAAGCTTGCATATTGGTCTTCATTCCTATGTTTTAATCAGAAAGTATCAGGCTCCTGGGATTACAGGCAACTTTCATAAATGTTAAATTCAAGTATGTTTAGCTGAGAAAGGAAAAAAAAAAAACCAACAAAATCTATATATTTAATAGCATATAACTGACTATTTTAAAATCAAAATTATGTAGATTATGTGAATTTAAATCTTTAAGAGAGATGACATTTAAAAGTGTGAACAGTAGCATGTGCACTAATATTCGATCTTTAATGTAGCTTTCTGAGAGCTGGTAAAGTATGATGGAGGTTTTACAGGTAGCAAGCATATCATCATGCTGTTCCTAAAAATATTTTAAAAAAGAAAGGTTATATTTCTTTAGTCTTTTTTGAATCATAGAATAGAATCATTAAGGCTGGAAATGACCAGCCAAGTCAACAAGGCCAAGTGCTGGGTCCTGTACTTTGGTCACAACAACCCCCTGCAGCACTACAGGCTGGGCACAGAGTGGCTGGAGAGCAGCCAGGTAGAAAGGGACCTGGGAGTTTGGATTGACAGGAAGCTGAATATGAGCCAGCAGTGTGCCCAGGTGGCCAAGAAGGTCAATGTCATCCTGGCCTGTATCAGGAATAGTGTGGCCAGCAGGAGCAGGGAAGTGATCCTTCCCCTGTACTCAATGCTGGTGAGGCCACACCTGGAGTACTGTGTCCAGTTCTGGGCCCCTCAGTTCAGGAAGGATATTGAGATATGTTGGAATCTGTAACTCACCTATCAGCAGAAGGAAAATTGACAGGATTAAATCAGGAAGTCAGGGACAGCAGGAGCTAAGAGACTCCTGCTCATAAGCCTCATAAGACCTGTTAATATTTAACTATGTTTATTCTCCTGTCTCCTTCAGCAAGATGTGGAAAGACATTTTTGTGATCTTGTCAAACATGTAGAAACCTTTTTGTTCTCTTCCCCCTATGTGATCCTCACTTCGAGAAAATATTAACCACCTTGTGCAATTGCAGTAGAAAACTGTGTAACTATTGTTAGCATAATCCATCCCCTAATGAACATAACCCATTCTCCTCATTAACATACCCCGCCTGCCATATATTGCAAATCGTGTGTTCAATAAAGCATTCTGGTTTTTACCCCGAAACTGAGATAGTATAGTTTTGACCTCTACAGGGGTGCTGGAGCAGGTCCAGAGAAGGGCAACCAGGCTCGTGAAGGGACTCAAGCACAAGTCTTATAAGAAGAGGCTGAGGGAGCTGGGGTTGTTTAGCCTGGAGAAGAGGAGGCTCAGGGGAGACCTCATCACTCTCTACAACTACCTGAAAGGAGGTTGTAGTCAAGTGGGCATCAGTCTCTTCTCCCAGGTAACCAGTTCTAGGACAAGAGGGCATGGTCTTAAACTGTGCCAGGGGAGGTTTAGGTTGGATATTAGGAAAAAATTTTCTACAGAGAGAGTAATCAGACATTGGAATGGGCTGCCCAGGGAGGTGGTGGTTTCACCATCCCTGTAGGTTTTTAAAATGAGACTGGATGTGGCACTTAGTGCCATAGACTAGTGACATCCAACACAGCAGTGTTGGATGAAGGGTTGGACTTGATGACCTTGGAGGTCTTTTCCAACCCAGTTGATTCTATGATTTTATGACCTCTGAGATCATCAAGTCCAACATTTGATCTAATACCATCATGGCCACTAAACCATATCACAAAGTGATACATCTACTAATTTTTTTAACATTTGCAGGGATGGAAATGATGCTTGGCATCATATGCATAAATGTAGTTTCATGAATGAACAATTAATCTAAAGTTCTAGATTGCAAAATATCATGACTGTTCTTCCACCATGGTAAGAGGAATGAGGAAGTAATGAGGAAGTTTCAAATATGAATTACTTAAAGTACTTTATTTTCTAGCCCTTTTATAATATTTAGATAATTGAGATATTTCTTGCCATGAAATAGATTTTGACTGTATCTGTGAGGGCATACTTTAAACCCTATTTGTTTAGCAGCTAAATGGCTGGTAGGGCGATATCACAAACTAATAGTTATTCTGAGAATATCTTTATTCCTGTAACTCTTTCAAACAACATCTGTTGCTGGAGAGAGGAATATGGTTTCATGTTTTGGTTGCATGGCTGAGAACAAATCTGTTTAATTGCATACAAGATGGAAGCTGTTCTGCGCTGGAAACTAAAGTAATGCTCTATAATTTATCTGTATAGGAGGCTTTTCCATACGGTGGTGACATAATTAAGCAGCTAAAGTTATTAAGTTACTTTGTCATGTGGAAACTTTTATACCACAGTGAGTAGAGACCCTTTTTTTTCTTTTCTTTTATGTTTTAGTTTGCAGTGTTTCATAAGCAAAAAAAGCTAAACTTACAAGGACCTTATTTTACTTTGATGGTATAAATGTTACCTTTGAATATACAGAGTATTCTATGGTGGTATAATTAAGACTGCCTAAAAACATTAAAATAAACAAATCATACCCAACACAACTCAAAGGAATCATGGCTTTAATTCACTTAGCAACTAGGCTACAGCCCAAATTATATTCTATTTTATTTCAGTTGCATGAATGTTTGAGGTACATTTTCTTTCATTCCTCTATTAAAATGCTAAACCTTCCTCAAGTTTTGTTTCATTCACCTCTCTGATAACCTAAAATCCCTAATAAGTGAACTATCTTTGGTTTAGTTGTCATCTTCTTCCCCTTGAATCCATATTTTTTCTCCCCACTTCTTTCAGGTTATATGGGAGATGCCTTATAAGTATGTCTGTTACTTTGAATTGTTAGTTAAAATGAAAAATATACAAAGGTATTATACAAAGCTATCAAAAAATTTATTCCCACATCCTATTAGCCATGGGAATTAAGATTTTATGAAACACAGGTAACAGAAAAAACTCTTTTTGGGGTTTGTTTTAGCGCTGCTCACTCTAGCTAAAGAAAATGGTCAGAAATTAAAAAAAAAAATATAATCTCAGATTTTGTTTTGTTTGTTGTGAGTTTTTTGTGCAGATTAAAATTAATGCAATATGACTTCCATTTGCCAAAACAAGACTGTACTTCAGGTAAGAAGCAAAATAAGGGGGAGAGGGTGCCTGGGGGGAGGGGGAGGGGCACATTGTTGGGTTTTTGTTTACTTGTTCGTTCAACAAACAACTCAGAAACAGTGAAAGCCTTCTATAACATCAGAGGAGAATGAGCTTTAATATTAATATTTGTCAAAATATTTTGCTTAACTTTTTGAAATGTAATCAATATACAAAACTTTCATAAATCCTAAACATTTATTAAAGTTTCCCTATATATGATTTCAACTGTATTATAACTATTGCTTGTAAATGAGTAAATGAGTAAAAAATCAGAAAGAACAATAAAATCAACATGATTGAGACCATTCACTCAGACCGACTGGCATGCTACAGTCCTCACCTATGCCACTATTCTTTTGCTGATTCCCTGCTGGGTGTTTATGGGAAAATAGATTCTTGCAAACAGTCCCCAGGCCCTTCACATGCTCAAATAATATCTTTCTCTTCTTTGGAAGAGAAAACTCAGACAACAACAAGGTAGGAAGGTTTCCAATAGTCTAAGAGTATAAATGACTAGTAGAAATAACTAACGCTAAATGCTGTAGTGGATTGACCTTGACTGGATGCCAAGTGCCCCCCCAGCCACTCTATCACTCCCTTCCCAGCCAGACAGGGGAGAGAGTAAGGTGGAAAACAACTTGTGGGTACAGATAAGGCAGTTTATTAAAGCAAAAGCAAAGCAAAAACTTGCACACGCAAAAGTCAAAGATAACAAGGTTTATTCTCTCTTCCCATGAGCAGCAATGTCCGGCCACTCCCCAGCAGCAGGGCTTCAGCACGTGTAATGGTTCCTCAGCAGGCAGCCACTGGAGAATGCCCACCTTCCTGCTCTTTGCCTCAGCTCTTGTACCTGAGCTGACCTCACATGGTATGGAATATTCCTTTGATCAGTTTGGCTCAGCTGGCCCACTTGTGTCCCCTCCCAGGATCTTGCCCTCGATTGAGGAAGGAATGCTACAGTGTTGATGCTGTGCCTGCCCTGCTCAGCAGTAGCCAAAACACCAGTGTGTTACCAACACCCTTCTAGCTACCAATGCAAAGCACAGCATTGTCAGGGCTGCTATGGGGATATGAACTCCAGCTCAGCCAGATACAATACAAATGATGAGGTGTACTTCCTTGCACTGCCTATTTTATAGGCAGGGAGGCCTTGGAGTGTCTTTTGCAATTGCCTAAGGACAAGACCTGGGTCTCAAATATGGGACAGGTTTGGCCCCTTAGGTATGGTCACCCATATGCTCTTCTCCAAGTGAATCTTGGCTTACAGGTAGGCAGCAGTCATATTAAAAGGATTCCCCCAGAGGAGTGAGAAATTTGTTGTCATTTTCAGGTGAAGGAAAGATTTTTTTTTTTTCTTTTTAGTGTATTTTGCAGGATGTTAGTGAAAATGGCACTCTTTGCTGTCAATATCTGTAATTTTGTACCTGCATACCAAGTTTGAAAGGTACTTAATCGCTGAAACAGTGAAAATTAAGTATCTCCCTATTTCTTAAAGCTAGACATAACTGTTAATGAAAATTACAAGACACTTTAGTGTGATAAATAATACATGACAAGGTGTGTGTTGCTGTGAGATAATGTACATCTCAGAGGCACGATGACATATGCCTTGGAGTGTCTTAGTGCAATTATAAAATGGCTCAGAGTTAGATTTTTAAAAAAAAGATTCACATGTGCATAGCTGTCCAGAAAAGAAACATGACTAATTTGTTGCTATAATGATTATGGACAGATTTAGGAGTGGAAATATAATGTTGGTTTAATATTCTCATAATATTCGTAGTTTTCTGACACAAGCATTACATTTATTGTTCTATAGGACTGGACTCCTGCCAAGGTCTCTGCTATGATAGTCTTAAACAGCGCTATAGCTGGTATGAGCAATCGTAGTGAACTCTTTCCTACCAGTGAAAATATTGAATTAACTGATTTCTTCCAATTGGGCAGTCACAGTTTCTTTATTATGTATTCATCCCCTTTGACTGAACCCACATCTGACTTATGCTTTCACAAAGGGCAATGACAAGACCTTCAAACCTGTGGGTGTTAGTACAGATGGAAAGAAAAATTTATTGCTTGAAGCTACTGATGTCCACTTAGCATAGCTAGTAAGAAGTGGTTAGGTTGTGCCTCCTTGAAAAATATGTATGCAAAACCAGGTGAAACAACACGACAGACAATTAATCCTCCCTTCCCCCTTCTCCTCTGTTTGCACCCCAGGGACTGCTGCGGAAATAAGGAGCCAGTGCTGAAAATCTGTTCACACTGTGCTCTGGGAGTATTGCTGCAGTAACACCTCCAACTCTCAAATGAGTCCTCCACATAGAGACACAATTGTTATATATTAGAATGCTAGATACAAAATTCTGCACATATTACAAGACTTTTTTAACATAATATCCAGCATAATTGCCTGCCCATGTTATAGGATGTCCTGTTATGTATTTGTTCACAGCATAAAAAAAAAAAAATTAATAGCTATAACACTGTAGATGTTTCTCTCTTCTTCAAAAAATCACTAGAAATCAGACTGGGAGATAAAATACATAAAGAAAATATTTACCCTTCTTTTCCATTTATTCTGAGATGCTAACATCTGCAATCATTTCACCAAAGCTAGCATTTAGTTCTCAGGTTTTCTAATAAAAGGAAGGGGAGCAAGGGATGAATATATCTTTGTGATATATTTGCTGTCTTAGCCATTTCTAGGTTAACATTTTTAGAAGGAATAGTTTTTAAATCTCTTTTTTTCTTGTGGTGTTGACTTCAGGTAAACACATAAACTCCCACTAGCAATGATTGCTGCATGTAAGGGTCTATGAAAACACAAAAGGTCACTGTGCGTAGCAATCAGTTGGGACTGTGAGAGAACACATTGACATTTATAATACAGGCAAAACAGAAACAGTTCCTATGGAGACTATGCATGTGTTTTAATAATGCAGAGTCATTTATAAAATTCTAATATGAAGATTTATATGAAATAAATATAATTATGGCTTACATAAGAAAATCCAAGCCTGTTAAATATGTCACTATTATGCTGCATTTGTCAGTTTCTGACACTGAGATGTAAGTGGTTTGATTTTATTGGAAATATTTTTTGAAATATCATCTTTCATTTGTTGTTGGAGTACTCACATGATTAGATGCCACAGTCTCACATTTATGTTCCTTCTAGACTTGTGGTTTCACATGCTTCCTTGCATATTGCCACCCCTAATTCCCAACCCAGTTTACTGCTACTAAGTAGAGCGCAGAATGAACCATTTTTCATATGCAATTTTTACTCACTGGAGTGTTATGCTAACCATGTCTCTTTTCTTTTTCTTTAAAGTAATGCTCTTGCCTCTGAAACAGACTTTTTTTTGCATGTTAGAGTACCCCTAGGAAGTTACCTCCACCCTTTGAATAGACAGCTAAAGAATCCCAATTATTTGGGAAAATTATGAGCAGTGAAGAATCTTTTTGTGCACACCTATCACAGCACTGTTAGAAGAAATGCAGTTTCCTGTTTCTATTGAGGACAGTTAGGAACCTTTTCATTCTAGATTTTGTCTGGATCTAGTCAAGATCCTTATCATTTGTGGGTAGAAGGCGTGGAACCACCACATAACCTCTCACTGACCAGTTGTTATGATTCTGTTATTAAAATTATTAGAAATGCTGCTGCCCCAAATAAGGTGCAAATGAAACCATATGCCAAAGACAACAGTATGGATTTTATTTAACAGTAAATGTGAGGCAGTGAAAGAGAGATAGAAAGAAATAGAAAGAAGGAGCAGGGCGGGGGGGGTGGAGTGAGAAAGAGAATGAGAGAGAGAGAGATTAAGTAGAAAATGTATCACACTGTGGAACCCGCAGTGTTCTGTGGGTCCTCTTTTTCTCATCTTCTGTGGTGAGGGTCCCACAAAACATAGAGTCCAGTGGATTAATAGATGCTTCCGGCTGGAAGTGGTGGTTGCAGTCCATCTGGAAGTGGTGGCTGCAGTGCAGTCACTTCCCCCAGAGGGGAGAATCTTTGCAGTCTCTTCTGACAGGCTCAGGATTTGTTGCCTCACTTGAATCATGTGCTGTCCTCTGGTAGTGGAAAGCCTCAGGAATGAGTCTGGGGGACACTTGGGCAGTCTTTGGTGGTTTATGACCCGTTCTCAGCTGCTTCTCACATGAATGTCCTATGTGTAGCTGACTTTCCCAGAGGAGGGAGTTTACTCCTTTGGTTTGGTGTGGAGAGATTTCGCCATCACATCCAAACCCCTTCCTCTCCACTACTCGATGAACCTTGTTTACTTTTCCTTAGACCTGAGGTGATTAGATAATAGTCTTATATCAAGTTCTCTCACAGTCCAAATTCCAGTCAGGAGGCATATTTGGGAGAGAGTGTACTTTGGTGGTTACAGACAGGCGGTTGCTTCCTTGTAGTTTTAAAAAAATCTTTCTATGATTTTGACAATATTTAAGACATTAACAACATTTCAGTCCATCACACCAGTGTAAAGAGAGTTACTGCTGTCACTCCTGGTCATGGCAGTCATGTATTCCTACATGGTCTGTTACTGTCAAGCTCTGCCTGTGGTCATAATGAAGTAGGTTATGAGACACAAATGATAAATTAGGATATAACTATTACAGTGATAAATTCAGAAGAGAGCTATAGAAACAAGAAAAAGAAACTCTTAACTCTTCTTTTAGGACAAGATGTTTGAGGCATCAGATAAGTGTGAAACGTTGATTAGCCTTGGACCTTTTTCTTAGGAGAGAAGAATGGGCAAGAACTATTGTCACCTGGAGATTAAACATAAGTGACCCAGTCATGTAACACGGAAAAGGTTCTGAGTGGGATACCCAGGTGATTTTCTTCCTTTCAATTACTACAGAACTCATGAAATTGCAATCCATTTTTTACCTCTATTTTCACTGCTTCAGTATTTCAGAGAAAACAGGAGTGTATAGGATGTGGTGTGCTGGTGTACATCAGCAACTGGAAGGAAGACATTTAAAATTCCACTTCCACAAACTCAAGCTTCTCTTCAGTTATAATATAGTGATCATTCTCAACACAGAATTTGTATTCCTTAAACTTAATGTCCAGTCTCCTAGTGTCATGTGAAAAGGTAACATACACTTACACCTTTAGTGTTTCATTAATCTGTCAGGGAAGTTGTGACTTTTCACAGAATCACAGAATATTCTGAGTTGGAAATGACCCACAAGGATCATCGAGTCCAACTTTTAAGTCAATGGCCCATACAGGGATCAAACCATGAATCTGAACTTTATTAGCACCAGGCTGTAACCAATTGAGGTAATCTCAGCCTCACTTGTGCCCAACAAGTCTGTCAGTGTCTCATTACAGGAACACTTCAAGCTCCCTAGACTGGAGGACGGTTTGACCGAATTGTTCAAGGTCATGTGCCAAACAGAGACACACTCCTGGGTTTCCACATCTTTACCCACTGCCAGCAACTGTCAGTGCCCTTGAAGGACTCTAACATTTTATGGAATAACACTCTTTATTAATAAAATTATTAGTAAAGTGATTCCATTTGAGGAGTAACAATTATATTTTCCCCTATAATTTCCATTATGTTTTTACTCCCAGTCATCTTCCCCCAATTATGATTATTATCATTTGTCCTAGTTAGAACAGCTGGCACCAGTTCATCACTGTGTGGGTGTAACCAAGTGTGTATTCTACACCCTCTATGCCATTTCCCAGAAGCTATAGACTGTCTGCAGCAGCTGCCCAGAGCACACCTGACCCCTCAGACTCTGTGCTGGGTGTTAAGAGGCCTGTGAGATGAGAAGATGTTCCTGTCCTCACACCCAGCACACCCATTCACCCATTGTGGAAGTCGCGGCCCTGGGAAAGGAGTTGGGTATTCCTGCCTGAACTTGCAGATATATGATCTTGGGGGTCTGGGGACTTCTAGTTCCACTCGTGGGATCCAGAGGAGGATCAGAGCCTCAATCGGACTGGGACCACCACTCTCAGCTGGATTGCAGCCACCACTTCCAGCCAGACTGCAACCATCGCTGACATCAGCAGGTTTTTCTCCTCTCTTTTTGCTTTTTGGACTCAGAGGGGCCCACGGGGGGTTCAGTGTGGGGGGCTGACGAACACCATTCTGTTCGTGCCCCAGGGTGTCGGTTTGTGGGTTAAAATCAATTGTTCACTTGTAAAATTGTATTTATTATATTAGTGTCATTAAAATTGTGATTCTGACTTTTTAATCTCCTTTGAGCTGGGTTTATCTCTCCTGCCAGTTTACCTTTAAACCAGCACATCATTGTTGTTATTATTATCAGCATTATTTTACAAGTAAGAAAAAACTACAGTTGAGTAAAGTAGTGGAATATCCAGGAACAGGCTCCTCAGGTAAGAAATGAAGGGGACAGAAATGTGCATGCTGTCTATTGTAAGTCTACTGAATTACCAAGATAGTGTCTTAACATTCTGGATGAATTCTAGTGTGAGAGAAGGAGTTTCTCTTAGCGGGAAAATACTCAGGCTATCTAACACTCTGTGTCATGAGATATACAAGAGAAGTTGATCTCTTATCTTAGAACGATGCAACAAGAGCAACCTGCACACTTGTATATGTTTGATGTCTAACTTTACAGTATCTTGTCATATTGATCATATAGAAAAGTATTTCATAGTCTTAATTTGCTTTTAGAAAAAAAAACAAACAAAAAACTCTCACCTTTAAGGTAAGTTCTTCGTTTGAATGTAATAGTTTTTTTTTTTTAATTCTGAAAATATGTCACTGCTAATTTCCTGAGGCTGCAAGATCTATGAAGGTTTAGCCATTTTTACTATATAAAGATGAAGCTCTAGACTAACCCATATTTAAAGCTGTGATACAGCTGTCTGTCTGAGCTGTACCTATCTGCATACCCCATATACTCAGTTATCAGTTTCCTGAGTGGTATAGGAACTCCCCGGGCGGGATTTGCACAGTTAAGAAAACGGGATGGTTGAAGAAAATGGGCTAGTTGGATTCCTATACTTCTTCACAAGCTTACTAATTTTACTGAATAGTTTACCAATTATTATTATGGGAGTTCTACAGGACCCTCTACAGGTGTCTTTAGGATAGACCTAGAGATTTCTTCAGGAGCTTCATACTGTGGATAGGCCAGCTAAATGATGCTATTTGCAAGCTTACATCCACTGGGGTGAATAACCAGGACAATCCAGGAACCTTCTTGTAGTTCAGTCTTTTCTATGTAGGTGATGCTTTGAATAGAGCATAAAATAGTCTGTAATGTATGCTGGAATTTTCACATAGGACAGGGGGCCTGCTAACTTGCAGAAAGTCACCAGAACATCAGTTCAAGAAGTCACACCTGATCCAGGTAAAGACATCATGTCAAGGACACTTAAAAAAGGCATCCCCATCATCATGCATATGATGACTGTTTATCCTATTTGAGAAATTTCATTGCTTACATGGGTATGCATACTTTTTAACATTCAGTCTGTGAATGTTTGTTCAACACAGGTAAATTGTGAAACTTGAAAACAACCTTGCATTTTACTATTTCAGTACATTCATCATAGATTTTTTGGGGGGAAAATTTAAATAAAGTTTCATTGTCATATTAAAAAAATATTGTTAAACATAATAACAACTTTTTTTTTGTAATTTAGATTCTTTTCAACTATTACTATAGGGCTTTCTCTGATTTTTTTTTTCATTACATTCATGAAGATCAAGAGCTTCTAACTACAGAAGCTAAAAACTTTTATAGTCACAATTAAAATTATCAGGACATGTTTATGATAATGAGAAAGTTACACTCACTTGATAATCTCCCTATTAAACATTAAGAAATGTACAAAATTTTAGTACCAATATATGAGATTTCAAGATATGGATATTTTTTCCAAGTTGATTGCTGTAGCAGTTGCTATGATCTTAGAACAAATCTCTTTATTTCATTCATGGAGGAATATCTATTTAATGCTTGAACTTCAGGAAAGGTGAAGTCAGGTAAAATTAACTTCTCTATATACTCTTATATCCAAATGATGAAAGAGGAGGTTTGAAAGACAGATAAAACAACTGTCCAGGGGAACATGTGCCTGATGAGTATCACTTAGAGCAATACTTTCTCAGGAGCCATAAGAATCTCTGCAAAGCAGAGAACTGAAATTAGGAGGAGAGTAATATTCAGTAAATTGCTCACTACAAATTAGAAGTCTTTTTTCCCAATACAATCCCAAATTTATTAGATGATATTTAGCAAAAAAAAAAAGAACTCATTAAATTCTATTATACAATATGTTATTAATCTATGACTGAAGAAACAGTTCATTTAACATTTGATATGATTTATACAAGAATAAAACTCAGTTGCAAAAACTATGACTGGAAAACAATGTGGGCTATGCAATATTTAGCCTATGTATTTACATATAAATCTAAGCAGTTCAAACGAGGAAGTTTTATACACCACCACAAATCATTCTTGAAGCGAACAAAAATTCTAAGCCTGCAAAAGCAGTCACTTTAACAACTTGATCAATGTACCAATACTAAAGTAAACACACACAAATCAGCTTCTAAATCTTAATAAAGTCTTATATTAATCTAAACAGTGTTTCCAACATAAACTGACTTTTTAGAACAAATGTACTCTATTTTGTGAATTGTTAGTTAAAACAAGGAAACAAAAAGCTTGTTGAGGATAAAATTTTGACTGCATTGAAATCAATGCAGGTAAATTCACCTGTTATGTACACACCACATGTTAAAAGAATAGAATGTTCAGTAGGATGATATATCAGATATAAATCTGTCTAACATGAAAGTATGGTTCTGCCATATCATACATGCCTAAAGGACTTTGTATGAACCAGGACAGAATTTCTGTTAGTTTAAGATGGCTAATCCATGATATTGCATTTCTGTGTTATTCAGAGTGCAGTAATAATTATAGCCTATGACCACTATAAAAGACTAAAAAATGAATAAATACATAAATATTTTGGTCATAAATACCATCATTTTTCATTGTAAACTGGAAGCTGAATTTGCCCTGTAGGATTCTTCACAACTCGGTCAAAATGCATCAAAAATTTCTTTAAATCAAAATACTCTCTGAAAGTCCAATCAGAAACTGTGTTTAAGTGCAGAGGAGCTCAGAAGAGTGACCCCAGACATAAGCACCTTTGAAAACAAGGTTACAAGATTGGAGTGATACTGCAGGTCCTGCTCCATCCTATTATTAAGATAATTTCCTTGAATGTTTTTTGTCACTCTCCTCTATTAGCACCCATGTGACTGTAGCTACACAGCCCTGCCAGGTACCAGAAAGCTTGCCAGAGCTTAGTTTCGTCCTAATCGCATAGGTAACCTAAGCTTCTACTGATGTCATTTGTTTCATCTAGGTTTCCAGAAAAACAGATCTACTTAATTCTAGTATTTATTTAGAATCAACAGACAATGTCTATCTCCTCAAAATGGATCACAACACTCAATGCCCATGAAGACAATACATGTGACTGACACAAAAAACAAGACATGAAGCTACTATGGAAATGCATTTGATGAAGTGAGAGATCTCAAAAGGTTTTTTTCCCCACTGTTTAGTACAAATGTTCCACCAGTAATGTCAATTCAGCAAAGAAACACATTATCCAACAAGAAATAAGAGAAATGGAAAGTTAAAATAATACTTTTTTTTCTCTTCTCTTTTCTTGACATTGCTCTCGTCAGGGTAACAGATAAGCACAGGAAGCATCTGTAAATTAGAAAGCTTGAGATACATCAGCTCTGCTGTTTCAGGAGACAATTTAATAATATAACTGTCAATTTGTTAATTTAACTCATCACAGAGCTGGCACTGCAATGTAGTTGAAAAATTGATAGCTTTATAAAATTTCATCTTGGGAAGAGCTGTTCAAAATGTGAAAATGTAAGCCATATGATTTTAATTAGTTTCAAGTTTGATCCCTCTATTTAGCAGGATAATCATTTTAACAGAATTTATACCTTATTCAATTGATTTTCAGGAAACACTCCATTTCCAAAATATTACATCTGAAAAATTAATCTAAAAGTACAGCAAATAATGTTTGTGAAAGTTATGGCTAGAGGTAGCCATATGAGTCACATACTGCTCAAATTTCACATGTTAATTGCAATCATACTCACTTAGAATGCGTGATCAAAGTAGACATACATTTCAGATACATGCTTCTAGATGGGCTTAATGATAAGAGCCAATCAAAGATAAAAGTTCTTTGATGCTGGAGAAGGCAACAAAGAACTTCTCCACATGGAGAAGGCAATGTCACATACCAAAATTTGTTATCGGTGAACCATATGTGCAGAGCTTAAAGTTTGTTACTAATCCAGTTAATGTCTAATTATGGACCTAATTAGTATGGAAAATTCTAATAAACCCCATATTTAAATTGCTATATAAAAAATTCTTCATACATGTCCCTTTTATCTGGTGTTCTGCTCATCTTTCCATTGTCCCAAGTGCAAGGCTGACAGTTTCAGTCTTCCTCAGAAAGAGGGAAGGACACAAACAAGTGTCTTTGTTGGGAGGAGTGTGATGTTCATGACAGTACCATCCTCTTTCTCAGCATTTTTCATGGGGCTATTTTTAATTTTTTTCATAGCAGTCTGCTTCCTTCTCATGGGTTACCAGATAGACTTTTATGATTGTCCTCCAGTTCTAAATCTCCTAAAGAGTAGTTTTATCATACACCAAATGCCTATGTCTGACAGACCATCACCATTAAAGGTATTTTAAGACACTAAGCTAAAACGGGTGAGAAAAATAGACACTCAATGACTTAAAAATTGTCAAAATAAGGGAGATTCAGCTCAGGCAAAGTTCAGACAATCCTCAAGGCCTTGCAATTCCAGGTTAATAGACCCATAACCGTCTGCTAGTAAGAGCAAAATTATATTTTCCTGGCTACAACAGCATGTTCTGTAATGATGGCATAAGCTTAAGAGACTTATATTAAATTAATAACAATGCCAGATGCTACCAATTTCTCTTTGCCTAAGTGTCCTATCTGCTAAATGGGGATGTTGGTACTGCCTTGCCTCAGAAAGGTATTAAATATTAAAATAACATCATCTATAAGAGCTCTATGAATGTCTATAATAAATATCTGATCTAGGAAAGCCAATTAACTAAAAGCAATGCGTGCAAACGAAATTACAGTTCTTTCAAGAGCACATCTCAGGAAGGCTGCTGACCTTTTTCAGAGTGAACTCATCCTGCTGTGAAGGCAAGGGAGGTACAGAGAAGGGCAACCAGAGGAACCCTAATAATGGAACAGCAACACTGTGAAGGGAGACTGACCAAGTCAGGACTCTGCATTGTGGAGAGGAGAGGACAGAGAGGGGCAGGATTTACTCTGCTTTACAAAATCAGGGATATAGTATATAATCCGAAAGGAGGATTGTTCTCCAAATCCTAAAATACAAGATCTAAGAGTCACTTTAGAGGCTATTTGGAGATTAGTTTATAATTAATAAAAGAAAGTAGTTCTTTGCAGAGGAGGTAAGGTGTTTCTGGAACCCTATACCACAGGAGGCTGCAGAGGCACACAGTATCTGCAGGTTCAAAAAGGGACTAGAGGAATTTATGAAAAAGTCCCTAAACAAATCCAGAAATTACAATGAGTTTTATCGTCTGAAATCCATAAGAAAACATTTCTGTGTGCTAAGGGACCACAAAAAAAAGGAGAGTGTTGCAGGTTCTCCCTAAATAACATTTTCTATTGCAAGTGTCCAAGGCGGGATTCAGACTATGCTGAGCAATGGTTGTGGTTTATATTCTTAGGTATTGTATTGGTAAGCCTGTCTTTCTAGCCTTTATTTGTCTCAGGATCACATCAAACTCCCTTCTGAAATCCAACCACCTTCTTCACTCCACTGTCTGTGACAACCACAACTCAGCCACCTGCAGGCCAGTTGCTGACCCCCTCCAGAACCCGACCAAGCCCGTCATTCCTGGGTGTATCTCATCACAGACATTTGTAATGAATCTTGAGTTCTGCATGTGTGACAACAACCGGTGAACGAGATTTGGATGCATACAACTTTAGTGAATCAAGAGCTCAAAGCTTCCTCTTACATTCTAATCTGGAAAGTTAAAAGATAAGATGAAGACAAATGCCACAGGTTCCCTTGTGGGAAAGCTCTACCTTTTGCATTTTACCAAGAATGCTTGACTCTTTTCAAAGAAAAGGTCTGAAATTTTAAAGCAAATGCAGCTGTATGATTCAATAAAAAATACTTAAATGCTATGACAGTTTAATGTCAGAGAAGTTACTGCAAATTGTCAGAGAAAAGAATTTATGTAAGGCAGAAGCTTTAAATCAAATTATCCAGACACTTAATCTTACAAAAACTGTATGATAAAACTCCATATATATACATCCTCTTAAAAGCCACCACTTAAGATGATTTTCAACCAAACTTAGTTTCTGAAGGCACATGAGCCCTGGAGGATTACATGACTATTTGAAATTTAATTTTCCTGATGTTCCTTATCCTACTGGTTTGTCATAACACCACCACCTTGCACAGATATGGAAAGCACTCAAATGCACAACAAATCAACTTAGCTTAACTAATGATCGTAATATGCCTCTAACCTTATCTGTAGAAAATCTTTCTCTTCAGAAATCACTGCTTTTACATCACTTCAGGCAAGCAGCAGATCAAGCTACATATTGTCTTTAGTCGTGCTTTTGTTCCACAAAACCTCTTCACAGAAGTTTCTCTGTTGGGTTCATCAATTCAATTGTAAAATCAGCCCATTAGGGACTAATAAAAAAAAAAGGGGGACTAAGTACAAGCATACAATTCAGAAGTTCTCAGGAAAATAGATACTACCATTGTATATACTACAAAGAGGGACCACTTATTAGACAAACTATATTTAAAGTATAAGTTATTCAGTTTTAAAATACATTATTAAGGGTTAATTCTCTGTTGGGTGTTGGTGTTTTGTTGGATTCTTTTGTGTTTTGTTAGTTTTTAAACTTTATTAGGCACCTTCTGTGTGTAAAGAACTCAAATCTGGTCCATATCTGTTGTATAACATGCTGCGATATTTTATGATTTTTCACAACATCACACATATATTTTTCCCTGCATAGCTAAGGTCGTAGGAAAGCATGTCATTCTAAACTATGATAGCATTTCGAAACTAACAGTATTTGGAGAGAAGCTGTCTCATAGTGCTGCCTTGCATACTATTTTGTATTTTGCTATACTGCCCACAAGGGTCATTAGTGAAAACTCATATCAGTTGAGCATCCACCTGCTTTCAAAAATCATACACTTGATTATGGTTCTGTTTATGCAACTGTTTTTCAGTAATATTTGTAAAGTAGCATCAGAGTTTGTTCTCAAAATTTGTTCATTGTTTTATGCTGTGAATAACCTTCCCTGTCTGTTTCATGATAAAGAATTGCCACTTTAGAAATGCCTGGTATTTACCTTCCATCAAACCCTTTTTATTATTGAGCACTTTTGTGAGCTAGGAAAATTCAGTTATCAGATTCCCTTTCTTCACAAGTACTTACACATGTAAGAGACTGGAACATTTTAGAAGATAGTAAATTATAATTATTTACCTTGCCTGATATCCCATCTCTTAAACACATTTCATTTTCAGAAGAAACAAACTGGTCTCTTGGCCAGCAGGAACCCCAAGGAATTCTTCTGGTGATGCAAATCAAACCAATTATATTTGTCTTATTTTATTCTAGCTTGGAACATAGCTTGTAAGCTTTGGGTTAGATTAAAGCTTTATCAGAAATATGCATTATAACTTACATGTTCACATACTGCTTTTCATTTACATAACACAAAAGTTTGTGTGCTTCACTACATTAAATAGAGAAAAAATGTCAGGGGTATCAAATATTTGCTGATTAGAAAAATATGCTGTAAAGATAATAGGCTACTGTATGTTACTGCTACAGATATAGTAGAAGTATAGTACAAAAATCCCAGCAATTTGGAGTTACTTGGCTGTTAAATTTTTATCTTACAACTTATATGAAGATTTTTAAGGTTTCTGATCATCCCCTCCTCAAATGTAACAGTGTAGTATCAAGGGAGATTGGCCCTTCATTTCTAAGACTTTTTCATCCTTTCAGCCTACAGTTTTAAATATCTTTGTGCTTCCTGGGTTTCTTACTCTAACCTTTCTTTCTGCAATAGCTATGAGCTATAACTGTAAGGATGTTGCAAATAACAAAATCCCATCCTTTCCAAGGTTAAAAAGAACATTTTTTTTTTTTTTTGCATAACGGCCCAAAGAGGATATTCATATATATACACATATATATCAGAAAACAACAAATCCCTATTTCCCAAACACTTACACGCACAAATAGTTTCAGTGAATTATTTATCTCAACCTTGAGGTGGATTTTTATCATTATTTGATATACCCAGTGGTAGCTGAGGAAATACAGGAACAGTCTTTGCAACCGGAAGAAGGCATTTAGCTGATATACATTCCCAGCCCTTTTCTCATATTCATAAATTTACAGTCACACAGAGATAAATTCAGTGAAACATATTCAATTCTTTCAACCTGAATAGTGACTAGAAAATACAACACTGGTCTTCAGTCTGAAAATAGAGCTTCACTGCATTCTGTGCCGTACTGAATGCTCAGTATAGTGCAGACATCAGAGTGATGTAAACTTCAATTTTCTCTCCACCCTACAATTCAGAAAGCTGTTTTCCCTCCTCCCAATTTTCTTCCAAGACAATATAAGTGGTACAATACTTCTGTGGAAATGAGAAGCTAGTTGCTGACACTTTGAATACTTTGAAGAAATTAATTAGCATTTCCATAGTAGTGTAAATAGCAGTCCCTGGAGGCATGCAGGGGAGATAATGAACATCAAGATTAACAGTACACATTACAGACATGAGATTATTATTACACCTTAATAACAAGCAAACAAACAGTCTTCAAGTAGTCAAAAGATGATGTGTAATAACAGATTTCTCCAGGCTATAACCTGGATAAGGCAAGTACAGCACTCATTCACATAGATACACAACACAGTTTTACCTAGCAGGCTATCTTGCAGGGGAAATTTTCAAAGGACATGACTGGAAAGATATAATCCATAACCATAAATATTTGTCTGTCATATCCAGACTTTCACCAGTCATTCATTTTTTGAAACCATGTGACACATTAATTGAAAATAGTAGCAGTCAGTCTACTGAAATATGCAAAGTGATGTTGTGGATATCCAAATTAATAGCACAAATTCCAGACAAAATATCCATCTTTCCTCATTACTATAATCTCACTGGATGCTGGCTATGTTTCAGAGCCAGTCAAAACACTTGGTCCAAATAGGATTTTTTAAATTAACCTACTTTAGTTTATTCACAGCCTGATTAAACAGATAATTAAAAGTTACAGATGCATAACAGTACTAAATTACTGTAGGTTGAATGCATTTATGAGAAAGATTATTAGTCTTTGAGATGTTGGCAAGCACCCAAGTGGCTATGATGATGAAGATCCACCACGGTTCAATTATTTTGCTGTCTTCAACACATTTTTTCTGATTTTTTTTTCATTAATTTAAGCAACAGTAGGAAACTCAGAGTACTTGTCAAGTCAGTGTGAGTTTAGTAGGCTTTGAGTTTGAGTCATTCCTCACTAAGCTGCACCAATGAAAAAATGTGTACATGTCTATTCACAATATAGTCTCTGCAGCTGAGTAATTCTATTTAACTCTGCAGGAAACTGACTTTTCTTCAAAAACTTCCCATACTCTGCAGGTACTTGTTAAGAAATAATGACAGAAATTGGCCTTTATTACTGTAGTTCAAAGAGAAGATTCAAAGTAGAGACAAAGTAGGTGACTCCAAATTTTCAGTTTCTATGATGTTAGCCTACAGAAAAAGCCTGTAATTGGGATCCACAGGATTCTGCTTTCTGCAAAACAGCAGAACTGAACCTTTGGCACAGACACACATTTGGGTTGACACAAAAAATAATATGCTTACAACACTTTTAAAAATTTATTTGGTATCAGCTGCAAAGCAAAGACTTCTCCCTGTCTACTGTTTCTGAAACTACTGACTGACGTGGATATTTATTCTTTGGAATTCTGAAATCCTCAAACTGAGTGTTTGATTGCCTTATTTAGCTGAAAAACTGACTCTTTTTCTGTTTTTCAAAAACTTGTCAAGAATAGGAGATACAGAAATTTAAAGCTTGAAATGATTGAATGAACCATCCAAAAGTTTTGAAATATGGGTCTAGACAACACTTTTAAGTGGTAGGCAGACAAACTGACTCAGAGTTATTTCCTTATTACTTAGGCTGTTTTACATGCCTGTGAACTAAATAACAATTTTAGGTTTAAAAGTGCATAAAATAAGTCAAGAAGCTAATTTAAAGAGCACATCTGACAAGATATCAATTTGTTTTGCAGTTTGCTTAATATGATTCAGAAACCAAGAAATCTCTTGTGGAATTTCATAGTATGGAGAGTTTCATGCTTCACATACAAAATTTTTTCTGCAGGAGGACAAAACAAAGTCTTGAAGAAATTAATTAATCTGTAGTTATGGTCTTATGTACCCCAATAGAAAGTGTTAACAACTGCCAAAGAGTGCCTGTGGTCTCTCATCTTCTAGTTTAAGACTCCATGATTTCCTGTGTGGTATGGGCCTGACTGGCCTGGGGACTCAGCAGTGCCAAATGGTAGCCCTTGAGGGGAGTTGTGGTTGGAGAAGGTGACACTCTGGCTATTGCTAGAAGTCCCTGAGAGAAGAGCTTGGGCTGTGAGAAAAAGAAGAAGAAAAAACCCCAAAAAACAACTCAATGAAAAAATTCCTCCCACATATAAAAATAGCCCAAAACAGTCATGAGAGGGAGGAGGAAAACCTCATAAAGAGTGTCATATATACATTTGTGGTGAGTTGACCTTGGCTGGATGCCAGGTGCCCACACAGTCGCTCTATCACTTCCCAGGCGGAGAGTGGAGACAATAAGATGGAAACAACTTGTGGTTACGGATAAGGCAGTTTATTAAAGCAAAAGCAAAGCAAAAACTTGCACACGCAAAAGCAAAGCGAAAGGTAACAAGGTTTATTATCTCTTCCCATGAGCAGCAATGTCCGGCCACTCCCCAGCAGCAGGGCTTCAGCACGTGTAATGGTTCCTTAGCAGGCAGCCACTGGAGAATGCCCACCTTCCTGCTCCTTTCCTTAGCTTCTATATCTGAGCTGACATCATGTGATATGGAATATCACTTTCGTCAGTTTGGGTCAGTTGGCCCTCTTGTGTCCCCTCCCAGGATCTTACCCTTGATTGGGTAAGGAATGTGACAGTGTTGGTGCTGTGCTCAGCAGTAGCTGAAACACCGGTGTGTTATCAGCACCCTTCTAGCTGCCAATGCAAAGCACAGCATTGTCAGGTCTCCTATGTGGAAATGAACTCCATCTCAGCCAGACCCAACACAACTTCTCACAAGGAAATACTGAGGATGCTGATATCTTGGCACAATACTACCTCTCATTCTTGAAATAGAGAGAAAATGTCAGTCAAAATATGTGGAAGCATGAGCACACACCAGAAAAAAGGAGATACTGGGAATTTTTTATATAACCATTTTAAATATGCTAATACTGTAGTCATTAAAAAATTCAGACTAGTGGTGAATTCTTGGTTCCATATATATGGTATGCCCCTAGCAAAATTTTGAGTAACAAATATTGGCATTGAGATGTGACTGGACATAAAGAAAGTATATTAAAGCTTAACTACAGTTTCCCATTGTCAAAATGGCACAGGATTCAGACATATATTCCCTGTCCTAAACCTAGACATAAAGACCAAAATACTGAAAAATTACCTTTTATTCTGAATGCTATATTTACTCTATGTCCATTTTGATCTCTTTTGAATAGATGAATTATCAGACTATGAAAACTGATCTCTTTCAAGGCACTAAAAGTTGGCAAAAACACTTCTGATATTTCAGAGCTTACTAAAGTTTTTAGCGAACAGCAAATTTTCTTTCGAAATAATGACCTACCTTTTTCCATGTTACTGCACTTTAAGAACCACTTTGTGTGTCTTGTCTGCTGAGCGCTCTCCATGATGTAAGCCAGGTCATATACTCTGCAACATAAGGCAGAAAGCAAAGATATGTTGTTTTTCTTCCTTTTTGCATCATGTTGGGATCTTAACTTATGAGTATTTAAGAATAGAAGATTACTTAGCTTCTTTGAGTGTAGTCAGAGACACAAAAAATAATTGATTTAAAAGGAAAGAAACTGTAGACACAAATCTGTTTACAAATTGCTGAACTGTAAGGCAACAAAAAAGCCACGACAACTCCTTTTCTTGTCTGTCCTCCCTCTTTCTCACATGTATAACACTTGTTTGCAATATATCCTGGTTCTACCAGGTTTCAAATACAGCAATCATCATGTGAGGGAACCTGCTTAATACCTAAGAAATGTCACTGTATTTGATAAGAAATTGCTTATTGGAAGTGTCAGCAATTATTTTTTTCTGAAACACCAAGGAGTACTAGTCTTTATTAATTCTGCACTTTTAACCATTCTTTCCTGCTTTACCAAAGAATTTTGCAAGTCCACAAAACATAGTTCCTTCACACAGAATGAAGAAGTCAGCTTAACTTCACTAGCTGAACCTCAAAGAGAGCTATGCACTGTGCCTGTGGCATTTTCATTCACTCACATGAAGAATGCTGCCTTACAAATAAGTGTGCTTTAAATTACATTTTACCTGCTGTGAAGACCTGTGTGCTTCTGCAGTGAAATATGTTTTCATTTGGAAGTTGTCAGTTCCTCAAAGGTGAAATTACTAGGCATTGTTCCAAAAGAAATCAATACATAATATTTTGTTAGAAGACATTAGGAGGGAAATACAAGTAGGATTGGCAAGCTTGTCTTTATGAAGATGCCAGAGATAATGCAATTTCAAGTTGTTTTATTTATGCTATTATTTATTACCATGCTTAATATTAAAAAAGTCAGTGTGCTTCCATAAAAGTAGAACATTTATCTGTGCTAGTGTCCTAATACTTCGAAGGCAACATGTAAAATAAATGATTTCTTAATTGCGTCTTTAAAACATCGGCATATACATTTTGGAAAGCTGAAGTGTGAATGTTAATAATTTCAAGTCTCTTTGTGATGAACTTTACTGTATTTCTGTAGGTGCAAATAGAATTTCTCCAGAAAATCTACACCAAGGAACTTGGATCCTAGATCTAAAGTTACCAATGCTAAACTTAATTCTGTCATTTCACTCATACTATCACGGAAGTAATTTTCTTCTTTTGAGTTATGTTGTTGGATTGATTCACAAAACCTGGTCACAAAGCACTGAAAGAAGAGTGTCACAAAAGCAACAGCTTAATTGTGACAAGTGCATTTATTTCAATATCTTTTCTGGTTCCCCTCTATAACCCAGAGTACTGAATATAAAAATGATCACACACACACACACACAAAAGGATGTAAAAAAAATGCCATACATATTGCAATAAATCGACTGGCCAAGCTTAGAGTAATATCCTGTCTCAAGAGGATTAACAAGTTATTAATGCTTTGCACTTGTGGTTCATCCCACCATCTGCTTTTCAGGTCTTTCCTATCCACTATGGGCACCAGTGGCTTACTCTTCAGAATCTTTTAAATGTTTCAGTGACCTGAAAAAAAAAAAAAAAAAGAAAAAGCCACATAACTGGGATTAAAGGATAACACCAATTTTCAGTCCTGTATTTTGCATTTAATAGATCTATCATCAATTAAATAAGAGCATGTGTTAGATGAGTTCTATGACCAAACACATTTCTCTGATATGAATCCATCCATCTACATTGCTAAAAGGCCATGAAATAGCCTCTTTGATATTTTATTATCACTGAGGTGTAAAATTTAACAGCAGAGCCAACAGTAGCTGAAATTTCTCTCTTCAGGGAAAAGGACAATATGCAAAATTTAAAGTCCAAGTGTCAAGATATTAAAAAGTAGAAAATGGATGCTCAGAAAGAAATTCTGTCAGTAAAAACCATTAGTGAAACATGCCAAAATCAAAAGACTTCCCTTTCAACAAAATACACTTTTGACAGTTTTCAAATTCCAAGTGCTCATTTCTTCTTCTGAAAGAGACTGTGCTTAATGCAAATGCGTTCTGTGCTCTCTACTTTAACTGAACAGTCAAGAAGAGCATTGCAATTCAGATTCATTCACTGCATCACCCATCACTTGCATAGAGTAAATGCTGAGGGTGTCAAGATTGTCACAAACAAATCTTTTTGTTGTTCATGGAAAACAAGTATTTATAAAATCAATAAAACTAACTTCAAGTAGCAGAAAATAATAAATGTGCAGAAACTTGTGATACTTGACTCGGTTGTTTTGATAGTTGCACTCAAGAATGTACAGAGAAGAGAAACAGGCAAGACGTGTAGGTCTAAGGTGTTGCTCTTCACTACATAGAAGTCCCACTGTCTCTCCACCTCTGACATTAGCACCAGCTCTTGTTTCGATGACAGTATTTTGCAAAAACAAACAAAAAAAAACCCAAAACAAAACCAGTGTGAGACCCCAGTCCTGGAGCTACAAGTTCAATGAGAAGTTTTACTTTAAAAACATACACAGCTCCAAAAATTCACCCACTGAATATTTAGAAGAGCCCTTGGTTCTTAATACTTCTAGGAAGTGTAAACAGAACACACTGCACACATTTTCTCAGGAGATACCTTTACTGATAACTTTAGAAAATATGGGAGAAAATAAGGGAAGCTGGCAGAAGTTCAAAAGCGTAACTTAAAACCAAATCAAAGCATTCCACTAAACCCTGATTTAGCACATCCTTACCCATACAACTTAGCAACACCCAACCCATTTGGTCCCATTGCTCCAAGGTCACCCTAGAAGGCTTGCAGGGACTGACATGTGGGATACTGCATTACCTCACCTCCATGAGATTCGACCTGTCCCTCCTCACACCCTTACCCTATGCACACACTTGAGTTGGTTCTGACCCAATAATTAATAAAATAATAAAAAATAATCCAGTGTCACAACCAAAGCTTGAAAACCAGATTGTGACATTGGTTAATAACATTTAAAATGTGAGATAAAGAAATTATCCTTTTTTTTTTTTTCTCTAAGCTGTTAAAAACACCTCTCTCTTGCTGGGGATGCAAATATATTTTGTGTCCAGACTGTCAGTATTCACTGATTTAAGATTACATTTGGAAAAGATCTGTTTTTCTTTTCCCCACAGGAAGTCTCTTCTCTGATTCCAAGGTGGCAAATTATAGTCATCAGAAAAAAAAAGAAGAAAATTTAGAAGACCAATATTAGAGTAAAATTTAGAAGACCAATATTAGAGTAATTTTTACTCATCAATAAGTTCCAACAAATATAATCTGTTCATTTCCTAGAGTAATCAATAGTACAGTTTTCAACAGGTCAGTAGATCACTGTTAATTACTCATGATGATGTGGTTTAACAGTGCTTCTAAAAGTCTGAAGTCAAGTTAGCCTGCACAGTAAATGTCTTAGATGGTATAAATCAAAAGGTGGCATCTAAGTATGGTAGAAAAGGTAAACTCTGTGTGCCACTCCTATGGCTCCATTTATGTACACAGATCTAGACGGTCTTTTTCACTAAGAAACTTCACAATCTGAGAGTTAAGCGATGACATCTTCATTCTTAACCTTAATGCTTTATTTCCTAGATCAAAGAAGCCCTCATAACTTTTACAGAGTAATCTTAGTTTGTGGGGTGCCATGCAGTTGTAAAGCCAGTACAGTCTTGTATCTCTTTTTCAGCATGTTAGAAAAGCGCGTGCAAATGATATTTTATCACGTCATTGTTCGTACTGTGTCAAAGGTGTGAGTTCTTTCAAATAAGGACTTACTTGGGTGACTGATTAGCAGATCTCCATCAAGGCTTCGATTGCAACATATTTACAGTAATTTTTGCTCAATACAAAATACCAGACAGCTTAGAGATATGCTATAGACCTATGGTAGGTCTTATCACATTCTCAGAGAGAACTGACTTGAGAATCCTTAGATTTTAGGGGGGCATCAGGCCACAATGATTTCATATAAATTATTGCGACTCTTGATAAGTGTTAAACTTACCCCATCGATTGGCTTTTAATAGCTTATCAATATTTTTTGATNCAAACAAGGAAATAAATATATGAGTACTTTCTTGCTGTTTGACATTCATGCTTTTTGTGCAAATACAGATTAACTTTCTTGTATTAATTAAACCTTTGAGCCATATAAACAGAAGAAAGATACTAGTTAAAATATTTACAGAAACACAACATATAAAATATATAAAATATTTCTGGCATATCTCAATAATACTCTCTGTAAGAAGCTGCCTCTAGCCAAGTTCAGCAAAACAATAAAAGTAGTGTTTAATCCTGCTGAAAGGAACTTACATACAAAAATTTAATAATTTGCATAGCCTGTACAAAAGATTTTTTCCCAGCTTGTGTAAAGAAAAGTGGTTCTACTACAGGAAAGTAACTTCTAACACCTCCTAATATCAGGTTTCAAAAGACGTATTTATTTTTAAAGTAAGATTAGCTGTAAAGTAAATCCTAAAAAGACCAAATTTTGTCATTTGGGTGTGACTGAGTACTATTTATCTTATTTTGAATTGAAAATCTGCTGTTTTACTTTCTGAAATAATTCAACCAAACAACTGTGTATATTAAAGACTATTTCTGTATTCTGATCTATTTTAGTTATTAGATCTTTTCAGATTTCACAAGCTTAAATTAGTTTAAATCCCATCTATTCTTCAGGTAAATTAAAACTCCTTAGGAAAACATCAGGGACTGCTGGTGTTTGTAATTCAGTAGGTGACATTTTTCTTTTTGCCATTGCTAGTGAAATTCTAGAGCATGACATTAAGAGGAAACATGCTATTGAATGCAATTTGTTATTCTTACAAGATGTGAATAACTGAGGGCTCAGCCACTTACAATCACTGAAGATTCCATAACTGTGCTTTGGGAAAAATGACCTCCTTGTCATATTTCATTTTCTCTGCTTACTTTCTGGAAACAAACTTTTTACCTAGTATGCCAGCAGGTTTTCTGCGTGCTATTGGAAGAGCTGCTGTGCTCTGTTGCAGTGATGGGTGAAGATTTTTCAAGGCACAAAGGCTCCAAGATCTCATGCGTTCCAGGGAGGTCTGCATAATACACCTAGACCACAGTTGGCAGGACATAGGCTTCACCCCAGATAAGATTAGGAAGCTTGGAGCCAGGAAAGACTGTAGAAATGTCTGAGCTGCATACATCTATTCTAGAGGAACTCAAGGCACTGAGGATTTTAAGGAACCCTTAACTCATAAATTATCATGAAGGATGACACAGTTTTATGTGTTAAAATATTTTTACCTCCTCATTCTGTATTGCAACCTGTTGTAACCTGAGACAAAAATGTACAGGTTCTTACCCTATCTCTACTACAAAGAAGTTTTGCTTTTTCCCACTAATATTTCAATGTATTTATCATCAAACATTTCTTCTTAAGTGGTTTCATGTAGACAATGTTTATTTCAAACATTGTTATTATTTGTAATCGGAGATAATTTTTTTCTCTCAAAAAATAACTTGTTTCTTGACTGTTTCACAAAGTATGACTACCAGTACTGTTTGTGCATTTATAATATTGATTTATTTAAAAAATACATTTCTGTCATAATTTCAAAAAAATCAGTGGCTTTGTTCTTTACATAACACAAAAACTCATCAGCATGACTGCAGTTTCTAAACATATTACTCCATTTTGTATCATTGCCTCATTTGATAATGTTCCCAAAATCTTGCAAATTTTAAAATTTGGCATTAAATCGGGAAAAAAACCCGACCAAACAACCCCAACCAGCAGCAACAAGGCAAGGTCTGAGTGATATACCTTATTCTGTCACTTCATAAGCATGTAGTGATATAGACCATAGAGGAGCAAGACTTTGTAGAACCTTAATAAAGAATAGGATTCCCTTCACCCATCAGTAAATCAAACATATTACCACAGGATATTAAGCGGGGACTTCCAGACATTAAAACACTTCTCAATACTGAGTTTAACAGAAAAAGTTGTTATTATTTAGACTTGAGGTTTTTGTTTTCTCACTCATGGAACATCAGGCCACGCACTTTAATTTCAATGAATATTTGAGTTGTCTCAGTTGTTTCTTTTTATTTATTGTATTTTTAACAAAGTCAGTCTCTGGCTGTTTCATTCTTTGAACATAGAGGCTAGGCTTGTTAGCTATTGAAAAGATATGCAAGTCACTACCAATTTAAGTTTGTTCTTAAAATGACATATTCTATCGGTCAAACACAATAACAACACCCTAATAATTTTATGAAGAAAAAAAAAACAACGATGTAATATGTGCCTGTCTTAGGAATGAAGATAATCCTGATGTTGGAACTGAAGTTAAGATAAAAGTACCACCACACATCTGAACCCTTGTGCATGCCAAACAAACTCACTGTCTGCTCCTGTTCACAAATCTTCCTCTGTTCCTCTAGGCTTTTTTTTTCAAACTGAAATATCTTCTGCAAGAGTCCCTTTAATTTTATTTTGGAAAAAAAAACCCCAAGATTTGGAGATTTTACACAATGAATCTTTATGCAAGATCTCCTTGTTGTTTTCCAAGAAGTTTTGTTATGTGATTATCCTACTTTAATTCAAATTCTTATTTGGCTCAAATTCTTATCATTGCAAAGATTTTTAAGGTTGTGATTGAAGCATTGACTAGATCTCAAGCTGATATAAAATAGTGTGCCTTTCATATTAGCTGGGCTGTTATCTATTTTAAAATGCACTTTTTTCTTCATGTGAGTGTCAGAGGTTTTTAATTTACAGCTCATTTATGAAATAATGAAGCTCCCGATACGATGTAAAGAAAAAAATATAAGCTTGCGTGTTATGAATATGGTTTCAAATTATTTTTTAAAAAATTTGTAAAATATAACTTTCAGTGATGTTCTCAATATCTATAATGATGCTGAAGGAACATATCTATTATTCCTTATTTGAACAAAATTCTGCTACATAGGTCAGGAAATAAACACTGCAGAGTTATGGTGAATAACTGATGGTTACAGTCATCTGTTAGGCATTGCTGGTAATTTTTTTCTGAAGAAGTGCAAATTATCTTCCAATATAGAATTCTTATCCACAGCACTTTCCATTTAATTATCTGCCCAATATACAATAGAAATATTCCCGTCAGTCTTTTGAACATATCTGGTTGGGGATTTTTTTGCCATGAATTATTCTTTTGGTTTCACCTCAATCCCACTACCATAAAACTCTTCTACAACGATCTCCCAACTATATCTTTAAGTTCTACAGAACCACCCACACTGAGCAAAGTTTCGCTACACCATACCTTCTGTGCTTTTCTCACTATGCTATTTTTGACTACATATTTTAGCATTTCACAGAGATATAAATCTCCAAACTCATAGCGCAATCATCACCCTCACAAACTTTCTGATTTACAGTTTTTACTATTGAAGTGAATGAAAACTCAATCCAAAAGAGAAGTAGATATGCCTCTGTTTCCTAAAATACGTCTTGAAGCATTCCTTTTTAACCCGCTTTCAGTGAAATTAAGTATACTTCAGCATACTGTTCCTACAATGTGAAATAATATCAAGGTATAAATTGCCTCAGACATATAGTAAGAAAGGTAAGATGCAAGGTACATGATTTAATTAGCTGAAGTTTTATTCAATTCATGTGGAGACTCTGCCGTGGTGAATTCTACAGTACCAGTCCCTTTGATGGGAGACCTTGTTAAAATCCTTTTGAGAATCCAGGTGGGCTTCTTTGTTGTCATCCACAGAAGTTTGATGAGAGCTTACTGAGAGCTTTCTCATGTTTTTTAGTTTTTCCAGAGAGGCTTTTCCCACTTATTCAGATATCACCATTCACCTCTCATTAAGAAGCAGGAATAGCAAGTGATTTTGAATATCTGAGATAATCACTTTCAGAAGGTAATTATAAACTTGTCTGTTTCCTGTGATTTACATGTCTTCTGGCTCTGTCCAGGGGCTGCATTCCAATATGCTAGAGGGATGTGACTGTAGTGTACAAAGGCACACTTCATAGCCAAGAATGCAGAGAATGGCTCTTCATTGTGTTTCACTTTAATTTCTGAAACACCATTCATCTCATAGTGACAGTGACTGCTTTGCCAATTATTTTTTTTCCTTACTTTTTTCTTATTTTGGGAGTCTCCAAATTCTATTCCAGAATAATCTTTGCAACTAGAAAATAAACTGAACTCCCTGTTTCCTTACAGTTTAAATAAGTAAAACACATTTTACGGAAAAATTATGTAAATGGACCTTTGAAAAAAGTCTTTATTGAGACACAGACCTTTTTCATTACTCCTCTTTACTGCATATCACTTTTTTATTTGAATTCAGACTGCATTCTTTTTGCAATAAAAGCAAAATTAAATGGAACAGACATTTTTGTGGTCCTCCTCTGGAGGTCCATGTCTTTCCTGTGCTGGATGCAGTACTCAAAGTGCAGTCTCATGAGAGCAGGGTAGAGGGGCAGAATCCCTTCCTTTTATCTTCTGGCCAAACTTCTTTTTATGCAACCCAGGATATAGTTGCTTTTTGTACTGCAGGCACACATTGTCAGGTCATATTCAATTTTTTATCCACCAGTATCACCAAGTCCTTTTCCACAAGGCTGCTCTTAATCCATTCATTGCTCAATCTTTAATGATATTTCACTTGGTCTTGTTGAACTTCATGGGGTCTGCATAGGTCCATCCCTAAGGACTGTAAGGTCTCCCTGGATGGCACTCTTTTCCTCTAGCATATCAATTGCTTTTAACCATCTCTAAACTTGCTGAGGGCAATTCCAATCCCACTGTGTATGCTACTGTTTAAGATATTAGTCCAATAGTATTGGTCCAAGCATGGACCCTTGAGGGACACCACTCCCTCCTCTTTTGCCCTTGAACATTAAGCCATTGACAAACAGACTCTTGGGGCATAGTCATTTAGCTAATCCATTATCCATCTAACAGTCTGCCCATCAAACCTGTCTCTTTCCAATTTAGTGTCCAGGACATTGTGAGGTATTGTATCGAAGGCCTTACGGAAGTCCATGTAGAAGAGCTCAATAGGTCTTCCCTTGTCTGCTGATAAAGTCACTCCATCCTTCCATAAGGGGTGGTCAGGCATGATTTGCCCTTGGTGAAGTCATATTGATTGTCTATATTCTGCTTTCTGTCCTTCATGTATTTTGACATGTCTTCCAGGACAATCTTCTCTATGATATCACCAGGTTGACCGGTTGGTAGTTTCCAGGGTCCTTTTTATTACCCTTTTAAAAAATGACTACAATATTCCCTTTTATCTAGTCACCAAGGATTTCACCTGACTGCCAGGACTTTTTAAATGTGATGGAAAGTGATTTAGCAACTATATCAGCCAACTTCCTCAGCATCCAGCGTTGTACCTCAGGTTCCTCAGGCCATCTCAGACATATCTTCTGTTATGATGGGAGTGACTTCTTTGTTCCACTCCCTGCCTTGAGGTGAAACTCAGTTATGATGAAGTTATCAAGCAAAAAGTATACCAGTTGTCTGAAAGCAGTCACAAAAATCCAGGTTCAAAGAATTACACAAAGGAAAAAGACTTGGAACATTCTTTCTTTTATTCATTCCCACCTCAGTAATGATAATTATAACAATATCGATAGCAACAGCACTTACAGTAAAAAAATAAAATAGTTTACATACTATTTATTATAATAAAATAATCTTTGTACAAAAAAAAATAACAGTAAAGCATTGCTAACAACATTTTTATTTTTACTGCAGTTATCTTACTGAGAGCACATTTTCTAAAAATGTTGCAGAAATTCTAGTTATGTTCATTTATTTCTGTGTGATGAAAGAGAAAGTAAAAAGCAACAAAATTTACAGGTTGACAAACTGAGTTGGAGACAAGGATAAACTTTATAGACAAATGGATAAATTTCTGGGCAATACTGATCCGAGGCAGATAACTAGGTAGTAAATTCAATTCAATATAATATTTTATTAAGTGTCTTAGAATTATCAGCTTTACCAATGTAGAAGCAGAAACTAAATACAAACTTATAAAACAATTCTATAATTCTTATTTGAACAATACAAAAAGCTAATGAAACAAAAAAAATTCAGTCAACTATTATCATTACTGAGGATTTAGAACTTTTACAGACTCTGCATCCATGAAACATGTTTGACAACAGCATATTGACAAAATTATTTGATCAATGCTTCAAGGGCAAAATTAAAATTTTATGTTCATCCAGTACAAACAAATATCAATGGAAGGTGTTCTTATACATAAATCAAAAATAGAATTATGCAATACTTACCATGGGCCTTCTCCATTGCTTCCTTTCACCCTCTCTGTTGCTTCCCTGGGTAGGCCATTTGCAGCTGATAAACATTTAATGTAGAGACAATACAGAAAGAAGAAAACAGACTAACAACTGCCGCTGGGACTGTGTCAGAAAAATTGGATAGGATGTGTAACCTACCTCTGCAGCCATCTTCTCACATACATTATAAGAAAAGCTGAGCAATAATATACATATTCAGCCATAGCAGCCATTATTGCATGTTCCTAAATCTCACATAACTTGGCACTCTGTTTGTTATACCCTATGCTAAATTTGTTTAGCAGGCAGGAGCACTTCAATAAGTTTAAAGGCAACAGAGATGGAGACCAAGAGTGAGATACTGGCTTTTCTTAACTTAGATGGAATTTCACCACTGACTTCAAAAGAGACAGGATTTCACCCCAGCTGCATAACAGTATTTATCAGTGGTTATGTGGGATTACACTGAAAACAGAAAGAAAATAAACCTTAGTCTATTTATTGTTACTTTACAAATTGTGCAGCCATTTAAATCTGTTATGACATACCTCTAAGTATCATGAGAGATTTGTTGCAACATACCTCTAAGTATCCATGAGAGATCTTTTTTCAATTAGCATATTGCCTTCTATCAGCAAGGAAAAAATTAATAGATTTTTGAGGTTTGTGATTAAAGAAATCTGGAAAACAGTTTTTGAAAAACAGAAATCTGACACCAGTCCAGTTCACAGTGAGCAGCCATATGAATTAACAAACATCACCAATGGAGAAACAAATTACTAGTCACAATTATTTTTTGGAAGAAAAACAAAATAAAAGTGGAGCCATATGGACTTGCTTAATGAGAAATTATGGTGTATAATATGCTTCTCTGATTATCTGTGGCTTATGTGACCATTTTTTTTTAAGTCTAATGAATAAAAAAGAATATGTATATATAACACTCTCACCATCTGCATTAAAGACCACACACCAGAAGTAACACTCCAAGCCTTCATAGAAGTTGTACCTCCTGTGTAGCAGAGGTTTGGTGACTATCTATTATCTAGTATTCCATGAAATACAGAAAAGGAATTGAAAGGTACATAAGGAATTTTTTGCTTTATGCAGGTGACATAGTAGGTGGCAGGGAAAGTCACCCTTTCATATATTCAGTCCTATATTCTCACAGTTGTTTTTAAATCATGGTTTGAAATAAGTGTGCTTTAAACAAGACTGGGAATGTTTATGTTATCCTGCTATCACAGGGTGTCCATGAGCAGTATTTATGATCACAACAAAGACATCTTCAGCAATTCTCATTTTTAGCTTTTGCCTAGGCAGCAGTAATAAGGCAGTCAGTAGTGCTACCTCACTGGCTGTGATCAAACTTGCCTGTAAAATCTCTGGCGGCAGTGACAGATTTTAAGAACAAGTGGCAATCCACATACCAGTATATGCTATAAAAGACCACTTATTACTGATTACTGCTTCAACAAGGTGTCCATGCTAATTTTTTAAGTTAACAGACAAAATTATATCTATCAATATTAGCAATCTTTTTGAATTGCTTTAACTAGGCACTTGAATTCTGTTAACACAGCTCTGAATGAGAAGCAAGTGTTTAATGCTTTGATCTTTAGCCTCATGTGATGCAAATATAGGTGGTTCTCTCAACTGGAGATTAAGTCTACAGATCAGAGGAAAATGGAAGTCCTATTCAAAGGTTGTGGAACTAACTTGGTAAATGCAGAATCAGTTCCCAGCTTTGATTTCCTCTATGACTTTAAGCAAGTCTTTCAGGTGAAGTAGCACAAAAAGGATTTAAATACATAAAAAGAGTAAGGTCCCTAATCTCTTTGTAGATTTGAGTAAATCAGTGAAGTAGCTGTGTTCTATGTCTCTACCTCAAAGAAGTAGCTGTGTATGATTAAACAGTATATGAGAGAATTACAGGCTTACATACATCGATTGGAAACACAAAAACCTTCAAGAAATAATGAGAGATTGAGCTACTCCTTCCTCTA
Organism: Pachyramphus minor; assembly: GCA_013397135.1. NCBI lineage: Eukaryota > Metazoa > Chordata > Aves > Passeriformes > Tyrannidae > Pachyramphus > Pachyramphus minor. The sequence goes on along the minus strand of VYXB01001202.1, from coordinate 1,635 downwards.
ACTTTGCTTAGCCTGTTTTCATTGTAAAGCACCTGCACACATCTTGTTCACAGTACAGCCTATGACGGAAATCTTGAGCCAATCACAACAGCTGCAATAGCACAACAGCTATTTCAGTCAATTTTTCCTATGACAAAATGTAACTTTTTGAAACCCTGAGATCTCATTCTTATTAAAACAGGTAATTTAAAATTACTTTATCTAACTCTCTCATGAGATGCTATTTAGTCAACAGCTACTTGAATTGTGATAAAACTGAGCGTTAAAAGAAAGGCTATGCAGGAGCGTAGAGGAGTATGTCTCAGTCTTCTTAGCTCTGCCAACATTATGGAGAACAATTTTATTTTGGAAACTCGCTGGTTGTTTCCAAAAAGATACAAAGCAAGGTTCTACTAAGTAGTATGAGTAAAAGTGTAAAAATGTACATGTAAATTCATAACATATTCAGTGGAAACACAATGGCATTCCCAAAATGCACCAAACATCCAATTAATATAAGAAGCTATACAAAACCAAATGACATAGTTGTATAGTTCAATCACTCAACAGAATACCCAATTTCCTACCAAAAAACATTCCTGTAAAGTCATATCATGTTGTCTTCTTTCTTCTGCTTATGTGCTTGAAGTGAAAAATAGCTACTGGATTTCCTCCATATTCATAGAGCAAACAAATTAAGCGACTGCCTGTCAGTTGCTTTCATTTTTATTGATCCCTTCTCAATTTTTTTATGCAACCAACTGTTTACCATACTGTTATAACAAAATAATACAACCTTACACTGCATTTTTTTTTATTACCACCTTTTTTAAATCTCTGGATCACACAAGCAGGAAAAAAAAAAAAAACAAACAAAAAACCCCACCCAAAACCAAAAACAAACAAAAAAACCCCAGCAATAACCATGAATCAAAATTACATTAAAACTTTCTTCTTTTTAGATATTGAAAAGTCAGCAGCCATTCCTAGTTTTCAGCTATATTTTATGTGCAAAACACCAGAGTCAAATTCATCCTCAGCGCAAACATGTTGGACGGAAGAATGAATTTGCCCTATTGATTTAAACAAAAGGGTTTAGTCTGTTGTAGAAATGCAAGACGTATCTCTCATTCCCCATAGTATGTATTCTCGCTGTCAAACATAAAATAAAACACATGCAGAATGCAAACGTATGACCTCTTCAATTTGGTCTTTTAAAAAATGTATTTAAAGTGAATCATGATGAAGGCATGCAAAGCCTTTAGTAGAACCATTTAGGAAAAAATACTAAAAAAAAATTAACAGCACTTTTTGTAAACAGCCATTGTGTATTACAAACACAAAAACCTAACTGCTTGTTCAGCTCCCATTCATCAAGTGAGTTTTGCTTCTGGCTTAGCTGAGGTGTCATTTCCATCCAAATTAAAGAATTAGAAGTTTACTTTTTCCTGCTCTAGGCTACCCTACATGTGTTCTAATGTCCTCTCTGCCTAATTCTCCTATCAGTCTTAGTCACCATAGGATAACAAAGCTTGCAAGATGGGAGACAGAAACTTACAGCCAACAGCAAGAAAATTGCATGTTGTATAGATTACAAAACTGTATTGAGTTGGAGTGTCATGAGAGCCTTTAATCTGCCCTTTCCTTTCCTTTCCT
>VYXB01001201.1:6559-70636 GCA_013397135.1 Pachyramphus minor | reverse complement strand
TTTAATTCGAGTAACCTTCTCTTAGATGGATGACCTTACAGGGCTAACGAGCACCATCTACCCTGGTTTGAAATTGGAGTTGTCCTTCTCCTAGGATGACTGCCAGAAGGCTAGTGAGCTCATCCTGCCCATGAACATATTTTATTTTGTTTGACCCTTCAGTTTTGACCTGTCTGTCATGGGAGACCCTGCCAGGGGCATATATATATACCACTGCCAGCACAGCTTGCAACTTCATAAGGGCACATAGGTTTCTTCCCCATTAAAATGAATGGGCCAAGCCTTAAACACCCTACTCTGTGTCCCCCCCCCAGCCACCTATACTCAAACTGAGGGACAATCCCTTGCTTTAAACACCTTTCCAAGATACTGGAATTCTGAAACAAAGTGCGCCTGGAGAGTAGCCACCGGCGAACCAAAACAAACCTTTCCTGGACAGATGTCAGGGGCGAGCCAAGTACAGCACATTATCACCTTGTTGCAACACTGTCGGAAAAAAGCGATCCCAAACACACTCCTGGGAAGGCGGGCGCACAGATAAGGTGTCCACACACCACCCCAGCCTGAGCCTCTGTGCCGCCCACTCCTGACCCCCAAGGAAAAAAACCCCAAAATACAATAAACCCCAAAAAAACCCAGTACAACCAACCCACGGTCCCCACACCGTGCCTCCCCGGCCTGCCCTCTCACCGGTCAGTCCCTCTCCCCCTCCTCCAAACCCCCGATTTGGACTGGCAAACCTCCGTTCGCTCCCACTTCTCTCCGAAGTTCTCCCGACATTTCCCGGGAGGTCCGCTCCGTGTGGTGTCTCTCCCGCGAGACCACCAGCACTATAATACATAGAAATAATATTGCTATTTTCTTTCTGTTTTGTCTCTCGAGAATTTAAATTCTGGTAGTAAGAAAATAAGAATGAATAAATTACTAACATGAAGTCAGTCACTACCTTAGAGATATTCCTGTAGGACAATGGCACATGATAGAAGCTCTTGGAAAAGTGTTTACATTAAGCTATATTTTTGAGGGAGAGAAATGATCAGAAAATAAATAATGAATAGTTAGTTACTACTTCAAGTGGTTATGATTTTCTGCTGGACGACCATATAAAATCTAAATAAGCAAAATGTATTAAATCTCTTATGTATTTTAAAACATAAGAGATAATAATAATACAAAATAATACAAAAGTATTTTTTGAAGAGATAAAAACTTTTATGAGTTAATCAGAAGGGAGAAAATCTAAATAATAATAATATTGAATACCTGTGAGAAGTTCTGAAAAGATAAGTGTAACTAAATACTTAATGCTGGCTGAAATCCATGATGAGGTGTACACTCTATTCAGAGGGATTTGAAGGTGGTCATCATCCTAATTTGCTTACCACTAACACTGTTAGATTTAAAGGACTGTCTTCAGCACAGGGGATATGAGAACCTGCACACCTTCTGACAACTGTATACCAGAGAAACTAACCAAACAATTTATAAAAAAGGTAGTGTTGAGAAGTTGTTTTGGATCTAGTCAGGGATGTGAAAGACCTGGTTCCCAAAGCTGTATCCTTTTCAAAAGCTGCTCAAAAGAACCTTGAGACATTATTTTGTTCATCTGTTCATCTCAGCAGTTTTCCTCAGAGCTGCTACACATACGCCTTTTAACTCAGAGATGGAGAAAAAAAATTCTAGAGTTCTTACTAGTTATAAAAATCTTCTTTCCTTTTGTTCAGCTTCAAAATTAGAAGAGCTCAATAGGAGTGCCTAGCTCCAAGAGAGTGGAACACCAAAAGACTATTTAATTAAAACCACAAGCCACAGTACAGCTTACAAGTTTGCTTAATGGATACTGACTTGGAATCACAAATAGTTTCAGTTAATATTTAGTTAGAATAACAGCATGAAGAAGTCCCTTACTTACAAAGCAGCCTGGTTCATGCAAGGTTGTTATTTTCTTACCTATAAATACACTGAATTTCCTGTTTATGCAATATGACCATTAGCTATCTGGATACCCCCTGTATGTGAATGAGCAATACTTGTCTTTTTTTACAGTTTTGAGTACATGTAATTGGTGCTGCCCCTGTGAACCTGCTTGATTCTTTGAGAAAATTATGGGCCTCATAAGGACAAGATAGGTCAGTGTCACTGATAATATCAGCGTGACAAGGCCTTGCCTAGAGCTGAAATAGCACTGTAGCCAAGGTAAGTAATTAGGAGAGACCAAAGACACGAACACAGCAGAAATTTTGAACTAAACAGAAATAGATAGGTGGATTATTTTTGTATAGGAAGTTTTTCATGAAGTTGTGGGTAACCTGAGTTTGCAGACAGCACTGTTTAAAGAGAAAATTACTTCTGCCATTTTGTATCCTAAAATGAGTACAAAGCTGCCTTGGGCAAATTTCTTTTTTGTTAGAATCATTAGTGTGAATACTGGTGTGGTTGACTGGCCTTGACTGAATGTCAAGTGGTCACCAAAGACATCCTCTAGCTTCCCTCCTCATCTGGACACAGAGGAGAAAAAATATAACAAAAGGCTGATGGGTTGAAAAAAGGGCAGGGAGACATCACTCACCAGTTACTGTCATGGGCAAAACAGTCTCAGCTTGGGGAAATTAGTTTAATTTATTACCAATCAAATCAAAGTAGGATAATGAAAAATAAAAACAAATCTTAAAAACAACTTCTCACCATCTCACCCTTCTTCCCAGGCTCAAATTCCTCCCAGATTTCTCTACCTCCTCACCCCCAAGTGGCACAGTGGGAGATGGAAGGGGGTTTGTGGTCAACTCATCACACATTGTCTCTACTGCTCATTCCTCCTCATGGGGAGGACTCCTCACACTCTTCCCTTGCTCCACTATGGGTCCTTCCCATGGGAGACAGTCCTTCATGAACAGACAGATCCAGCTTGTGTCCATGACAGAATCACAAGTCCTGTGAACAGACCTGCTCCAGCAGGGACTCCTCTTCCACAGGTACAGCACAAGCTTCCCACAAGATCACAGCCTCCAAGGCATCCACTTGCTCCAGTGCAGGACCGTCCAGGGGCTGCAGGGGCACAGCTGCATCACCATGGTCTGTACCACGGGCTGCAGGGAATGGTCTGGTCCAGCACCTGGCACACATCCTCCCCATCCTTCTTCATTGACATTGGTGTTCTCCCATTCTTGAGTCTCTTTCTGGCTGAAGTTGCCGTTGCACACTTTTCCCCCTCCCTCTTTAGCTACATTATCCCAGAGGTGCTACCATCACAGTTGGTTGGCTTGCCCAGCAGAGGGTCCATCCCGGAGCCTGCTGGCATTGGTGGTGTCAGACATAGGGGAAGCTTCTGGCAGCTTCTCACAGAAGCCAGCCCTGTATTTCCCCACTACCACCACCTTACTATGCAAAACCAACTCAGCTAGATGTAGTCTACGGAGCACAAAAAAAGAGACTTCATTAATGTCAAGAAAGAAAATACCAGAACTGGACAGAGTTCCTGAATTTCTGTTAGAATCTGATTAATGTACATTAGTGTAACCTGAGCTATGCCGTTTGTCAGCACGGCGTTAATAGGTTCAGTAAATTCACTGTCTGATGCAGTTGATTTGTGTGCTGTGTATGACTGAGCCAAGAGGAGGCTGCCTGTTCCTATTTGTATCCTGTGACTGGAGTGTAGAAATGCTTAAAGACCTTAGATCAGCGTTCACACTGAATTCCTCCCCCTTCTCCAAAACCTCTACTTATCCCCACATATTGGTTATATAACACTTCAAAATACCCATTTAGTGACTGTGACAGTCTAGAATCAAAATTGAAGATTAATGATAAACCATAATGTACAGGAACAAATTCACTAGGAAAAAAGGAAGATAAGGATATTTTGGTGCTCTCCCCTGCATTGAAAATGGCAAATAGAAGAATGAGCTCCAATGAGACATTTTGTGACTGTGTAGCTTGCCCACTTAATCCTGATTTTATCTGTTTATTTTTCATTACACAAACTGTACAGGTAAATATAGCCCCTGAAATTCAGTTTTCCGTGTTGAAAGGTACCTGTATAACTAAGGTTTGATTACTTTCATGCTCTTTTCACTGCAAATCTTTAACCTTGAATGGACACCTCTCAGGTATTTCTTATGTTAGGTGGAAAATCAGAGTGATAAAGATAGGACCAACTGCTCCTTATGTACTCCAGGGCTTAACTGCTTGTGAAGTTTCCAAAAGAATCTAATTGCAGATTCTTTCACAATTGTGAACCTGGGCATGCCTATCAGGACTCCTTTGTCACAAATTAGTAATTAGTCAAAACAGCAAATCAAAAACCACATTTCTAGGAGATTTTTTCCAACTTTCATCTCTTCTCCATCTCCAACAAAAACTGCTTTCTTAATGGTCCCTTAATGGTTTTAAAACTTTTTAAAAGCTTCAAGCATTGGCTGCAGTTTAGAGGAACTGATAATCTGGATTTTTCTTCTGAATTTCAATCTTTTGTTTCTACTTCCATATTATGCCTTCAGCAACCAGGATATCTCAACAGTCTTTCACACATACAAGTTTATGTCTAATCTGTCTTCAGCTGACCAGTGTGTGCTTTACACTTTTCACAACTAGGTGATCAGGGGAAAAGTTCAGGAAACATAAAGGGCCAGAGATGACTTAAGTTCATCCCTGTAAAAAAAAGAAAATATGCTGCTTTAGACAGCAGAAAGCCTAGATTATTTGAACTCAGACTCCCAGTTCCCATTGAACCATAAATGCCTGCCCAGGGCAGAGAAATAAGGGAATATGCGGAGGCTGCATTTCAAAGTCATTCTATCTTTACAAAGAAAGAATAGCCACTGATTCAGACACTGATTGTAAGTGGCAGTTTTGTACTCTAAAAAAAAAAATAAGAAAATCCCTACAGTTTAGATATAGCTACATGTATTTTTCATTTCCAGTAGGCAGGAAACTAGATTGTCCTAGATCATCTGTCTTCCACTTTCTTCCATTCGTACCCAGAGCCTGAAAAAAGAAGCAAACAAACAAGCAAACAGTCATGAGAATGTCAGCCTTGTCATAATTAATGAAATATCATTTTAAATGTCAGCTAGCCAAACTTATCACGAACATTTCTAATGTATCTAAACACTAACTCATAAATTGTAGCCCTAGGTATGATATTGCCTTGCATCTAGGATAGTTAATATGCCAGTGTGTATTGCAGCAGGCTCATCAGCATAGAAGAGGCATTCTGGAGTCTGTTTTATTTTAGTGTTTGCTAGAAATAACCCTCAAGTCAAGTGTCCATTTCAAGGATTTATTTTCAAATCAGTAATAGTTTTGTAAACTTCTTTTTCCAGCTTAAACCAATGGAAACATTGGTTATAGTCACTTGTTTTCTGCACAGTTTCATTGAAAGAATAACAGCTTTTCTCCTACAAATAGCAGATAGATTAGAAATAAAATTTTGTTCTTGAGACATGAGTATTCTTTATGTTGGTAGCTAGAAAAGTTTCAAGTCCACTCCTCCCAAATATATGCACATTTTTATCTTTACTCATGTATGTGGTTCAGTTGAAACCTCTACTTTCTGCACCACTCTGTGTAATTGGATCTGCTCAGGCAGGATGTAGTACCCCTGTCCAAAGAAACAAGGGCTTGTAAGAAATACCCTTATTTCTGATCTGCCTATCTTTTATGTCAGTTTTACATGTTGTCTCATGGAAGTAGAAACCAGCCAAGTAAAACAGTATTGGACATGAATTTGGCCAGGAAATTACATTTTTGTGTGCTTTTCCTTCCTTTCCAGGAAGGAAAATTGTGCCCTAAGTTCCAACTAGCAACAGAGACCCATAAGTAAACCAGAGTTTTAACTTTCATTCTAGTAATAGTACATATTTGATATTGTAAAAAGAAAAGGGGTTTAATTCTGTTTCTATTGAAATGTTTATTGGTTTGATGCCATATCTATAAATATTTCTCATTTGTCCAGTTCCTGAAGATCTGTTTAAATTGGTAGGACATCAGATAGCCCCCTGCACCTAACTATCCTTAAATCCTACTTGGAGTCAACTAATTACTGAATATAGAAACCTTCTGTTTCTATAACAGTCTGTACACGAAGTTTGTGTAGTACTAAGGGTTGAGGATTTCAATATGATATTAATTATTTGAGGTCTGATCGAAATATGATTGCTGATGCAGGAATCTTTCCTCTGATAGAGTCAGGCTAGGTCAACAACAAAAGATAAGCCACTACAGAAGGTATAAACACAAAATTTTTAGGAGAGCTGTGTTTTTTCTTGAGGGAATTTCCATTTTAGAAAAAAAGAGCAAATTTACACAAAAGTTTTATGCTAAAACTAATGCTTAGTTTCTTTTGACTGTTTCTCTTTGAACAGAAAGTATTCTACTATATTTTAAAAATGCCATTAGTCTTTGTTTGTTACGTTACACTCAAAGAATCTGTACTTAAAATATCCAAGAAAATAAATTTTGTAAGTTAAGATGATTTTTAAAAAGAAGACTAATAATGGAAAAGAGCAATCACCTGCTGCATTGTTTCTCTTCAAAGAAAAGAAAACATTCAATCTACTTTTTTCCTGCAGGAAATGCAGTAACAAGTTACATAAAGACAGTTGCACAGTATTAATTTTATAAAATTTAAATCCTATACAGAATAGGTCAAAGTCATCCCATATGGAGGTCTATTGACTTGAACAGGCTTACAGCATCTGTTTCAAATATGTGTTATATGGTGATTCAGATGGAATTGTTTGCGCATCGGTTGTTTCTAAGAGCAACTGTACTTGAAGCCTCAAAAATGCTGAGGATCACAATTTGATTATTCCCAGCTCTATTGCTTTCTGTTACGTTTTTTGAGAAAGAAACTGAAGATACATTCAATGCTGTTATGCATTAATTTCATCATTAAAATGTATCTGCACCAGGGACAGCAATAGAAACTATGATGAGAGAGTCCAGCTGCATTTTCTTAAAACACAGCAGTAATTTTATAGTGGTTAGTGAACAGCCAGGCTGAAATATGCACAGTAAATTGATGAAAAATGTATGTGATTTTTTTTTTTTCCAGAGGAAAGGAACAAATGGAACTAGATTTTATTCTGAAGTCCAGATACCTAAAGCTATTTAGGTTTAATTGCTCTCATGGGAGTTAGGATTTTAGACAGCTTTAAAAATTTTCATATAAGGAATAAGGAATCACCGTGAAGCTGAAATATTTCAGTTCCGTTTGAAGTCAGTAGAAATCAAGCAGCCCTTAGACAACAGTCTGTACTTTGCAGGTATGAACTGTAAGACAGCATCTCTTTCTGTAAAGTTGCAAAATTTAAGTAAACTGAGTAATAGGAGTTATTGCAAATAAAAAAAATTATATCAAAGAAAAATATTCACAGAATCTAATAGATTGAAAAATTATGTACCTAAAATAGTCAATAAAAAATACTGAGAGGATGAACTTATTCAAGACCTGAATGCAGTTCAGCCAGATATATAATTTCCCCCTCTATTTTGGAGACTAAAGACAGGCCGGTGCTGTCTTTCACAAAGCTTATTATTCACAATACGTAAAATGGGGTGAGTGTATCACTAGTATGTTCAACAGGTTGAGAAAAAGTGAGCATTATTGGAAGCTGTTGGCTGAAGTATTCATTTGGGAAACCCAGTATCGTATCTCAAGACATATATGTTACATATCTGGATTTTCAAGACCCTCTTTATTTCTATGTTCCAAACAGATTTTTTTTCTGATCTTACCCAGCCCTATTGCAGACTTCAGTCTACCAGGCTAGAGAGAACATGTATTCTTCCCACCCAAAATGTTTCCAGACAACTGAAATTGGGATTTCCGGCTTAAGAAGTGGACGTCCATTCTTGCTACCTAAAGGCAAAAGCACCAATTTAAAAACACAGCTAAAGGTATTATAGGCAACTGAAACCTCAATTTTTAAAGATTCTGAGGTCTCAGGCTAAATAATGCATGAATGTCAAGGTAGGGGTAGTTGTGGTTTTGTTCAGTATCAGAAAAGTTCACACCTAAAGGTAATATAAATACACCTGAGCAGAACTTAGGTTATTTGGGTACTCAACACTTTTATAGCCCTTAAGATATCACATATAGGCAGTTAAAGAATAGGGAGTTTCATGGATCTCAGTGATGCCTAAATTTTGATTTAGGAATCTGTACTGGAACAAATGCAATTAAATTACTTTGTGAATTTGGCCCAGAATCACAAAGGAAGCTTAAAGTCAAGCGGAGACGGAACACAATTCAGTGATCTCACTATCAGAGCCCTCACTTCAGAGACAGTTATTCAATATTTTGGGATGTAACCCCAGTTAAATATATCAGTTTCCCTCTAGTAGTTGTTAAATCTGTTGAGCAATGTATGCCTATGAGCAGATGTATATCAATATTTTACTTACTCCTCCTCTACATATCCTCTATTTGAGTTTATTGTAACATTGCCTCTTAGCCTATCATTTTATAAGAATCATCTTCTAACCATAAACACTAAACAAGTCCCCACATTAACACTTCAGAAACCTTATCTGACACTTTAAATCAAAATGTTGACACACAGCATGTGTGGAATGGATCATATAGCAACTTTTCATGATTTAACTGATTCATATGTTAACTTAACCAGGGTTACTTCTTCATCCTTAGGTTTGATTAGTAGGAGGTTGTACCTGTTATCATCAGCTCCCTCTCAGGTATAAAAATCAACATAATTCTGAGTAACTCAGTACATTCCCTAGCCCTGCAAGGAGCACTGATGCTTGGAACTGAACACACATGCAGAGAAAGAACAAGAAAAATATGATTAGTTTTACTTAGATAATTAAGAGCAATAAACATGAATACATATTTGAAAATCATTGGCCTGCTTAATGATCTTTAAAATGAATTAGAAACTCTCTGAAGGGAAAATGCAAATGGAGGTTGCACATTATTAGAATGTTGCAAATGGCATTAGTAGGTTCTACTACTGGAAAAATTTTGACTGAAAGTGGGTTGAATATTACAATGTTAGCTCCTCCGTCTCATCTAATGAAACCAGTTATAATTAATCCTCTCATTGAAACTTAATTACAACAATTAAAGGGTACAGGAATATTTTGCACCTCAAGATATTTCTGGACTACCCTCTTATGATTAATCTTCGCTTCTGTTAACAATAAAAATTCCTGGGCTCTACACTAATAATACACTCAAGGCAATTGAGTTGGATTGAACACCCAGTTACAGACACACATTAAAATCCCGTCTATAATTTTTGAAGACAATACAATAGATCATAAACACTTCATTACTCCTTCCCACCTCCCCTGTATGCTGTCAATCAAACTCATAGTATTTAATAGCAAAATCAAAGGGTGGCTTTTCAGCCTAAAATCTCAATATGGTTTTATTAATTAGCAGTTCATACTTATAAAAGAATCAACAAGGACAAAAGCAGAATAAGATTATATTTCATCCATTTGGGCTGATTTTATAGAGAATTTCTTGAACAGCATCACCTAATTGCTGTCCAGAATGACGGCTTTTTTTTTTGCATTTGAGACTGAAAGGATCATGTGTGGGATATAGCATCACTGGCACGTTTTCCAGTTTTTCAAGGACATGAACTTTCTTTAAGTTGAGATTTTGTTATAAATGTTTAACCACTGGTTGGATTCAGGAAAAGAAGGCTTATTCATGTTGTGTCCAAACAGCTATAACCTTAACAACTTTTTGATAAGGAAAAAGAAGTCAGTAGTCCTGTATTGTACTCCTATGTTTTCCAGAAGACCAAAATTTATCCTTGACTCTCAGATTTATTGAAATCAATACTCTGTTTCCAGGTTCAGCCTTCCAGATCATTCAGTCAGCCTGTCTGCTGACACTACTTATTCCTACAACTTATTCTTTCAACTGAATTTATTGAGTTTGTATACCATATAACTGGAATATGTAACTATATATGCATAAACCTTGAAGTACTGGGGAGTACAGAGGTCTCTATTCCTTTTCATTAGGAAATGAGAGGAAGAATGACCATTAACTTTTTTTTTTTAGACTGCCAGGAGGGCTTTGTCATGCAAGCTGATGCAAAGAAGCTTTTTGATATATCATTCAGTAGAGATTTTTGGTGAAGCTATAGAGAACACATATAGAGCCAAGGGACTGTATACTACATGCAGGGAAAAATATTTCCTTTTTCTCATATTTCAATAATTAGAAAAAATTAAAAATTAAAAAAAGAATATTATAGTCACAAAGTAAAAAGTGAAAATTGGAATTTATTTCTTTGTGTCTTCCAATTTTAATATTACTTTTTTTTTCTAGTTTCCATGCTACTTAATAATCTAGAACCACTCCTTAATTGTCTATGAAGTATTAAGGGATAACCTTAATAAAACATTATTTGCTGTTTCCACAGGAAATATATTCAAGGACATGAAAACAGATAATATGAATAATGTCAGAAAATTAGAAAATGGATTTTGTTCTGGGATTGAGTGACAGGCAAAGTCATGAGATAGACATCTCCATTTGAGTTAGTGATCTAGTTCTTTTATAGCAAACATAGGAAAACATAATCGAGATGTCAAAAAAACCCACCCCAAAGACAAAAGATGATTCTCATCCCAGCAGTCCTGCAGGTTCTCTTTAGACCACTGTTTCATTTATAGATGTCTTCAACATAGACACCTAACATTTATGCTTCTTGTGCTCTATGGCTTTACCAGTAATATGTTGATACAATATATATTTTTAAAACTGAAATGGTTCTTTTACTTGGACAGCTTAATTCTGTCTGAGCATTTTCTGGCATAGTGTTTTCTGTATGTAAATCAGTACTGGAAGGCAGAACCAAACATTTAATAGTGGTGACATATTTAGCTATTAAAAATTAATCTCTGTGATGTTAGGCAGAAGGAAGTATGAGATTTCTGATTCTAAGGTCTTGTGGCCAACTCAGAAATTTCAATCATTTTTAAAGTAGTCTTTTTGCTTCTCTCCCAGAAGTGGAGGAATATGAATAGAAAAGCACCGTAAAAATAATTCTACTAAGAGTTATCAGTATATTAAGAAAAATAAAAGCTGACATTTTAATTCCAGAGATAAGGATAATCATATTCATAAACCACTTTTTTCCACTGATTAAACAAATTTGTTCATTTACTTCCTTAATTTTCCTCCTGGTAATACTCTGCTTCAGCTCTCAACACAACTAAAATTTGTGGAAAACACTCAGTATGTATTACTCTTCTGTTTAGAAGTGGAGGCGGTTTTCAAGTTTGCTCTACTTATTTGAAGAAACAAAAAAGTACTGATGAACATTTAGATGAAAAAGGAGAAGAGTTCCAAATAGGCATTTGCTTCTCTGTCCAGCAGCCAGAATTTCTTGACTAACCTGAAAGCAAGCTGGATGCTGACCTGTGAGATGCATCTTCATATATTCAAGAAGAGTAGTCCTTATCTAAGAGCTCATGACTTTTCTAGGAAGACAAAAAAAGTAAAAAAGGAAATTTGGAATAAATTAATTCCCAATTGTTTCTGAGGCAAATTTTGAAAATAAAACAGAAAGAGCCAGACACTGGTACACAAGTCCACTAATATGGCAGTGTAAAGTGAATCTCCACACAGCACAAACTCAGCCCTCATGAAGACNACTGGTACACAAGTCCACTAATATATTATTACCAGGCAGCACAGTGTAAAGTGAATCTCTTCTATGTTCACGATGGTCCAACTTCAGGGAAAGCCCCATATCTCATTCAAGCAATGAAGCAGAGGCAACAGTCTGGACTCTTAGTTGACTTGAAAGGCACACCTCTACCCCTATATTCAACATTAAAGCACTAGCACTAACTTGCAATCACCTATCCTATTAAATTGTTAGACATGCCTGGTTTGGTTTTACAGGGCAACAAACAGTTTCTCAGTGCTATTTACGAGCTCAACCCAGGAAACTTCCAAACAGGTAATTTGGTCATCATCATTTCACCTTGAAAGCTACGAGCATATGTAGAGCATATTTTGTCTCAGGCTTAAGTCTACAGGACAGACCTTGGTACATTTAGTCTCCTGTTACAGACACAGTCAATAAATCCAGACTCTGAGAATACAATCAGATATGTGCTTGTGTGAGCGAAAAATCCACAGGGTGTTTTCTTTAATAACTTCAGAATCTACTCAATGTAGGATTAGTGGAACAGGAAGCCAAGCTGCTTGCCAAGCAAGAGAAAGGACCAACAAAAGAATTCCCATTTTTATATTTTGTCAAATTATCTTTTTTTTTAAATGAATTCATTACTACAGGAGCCATTTCTTCTGCTTAGAGAAAAACAATCCATTGTAGCATAGACTTGAAATAAGGACTCATAATCTATATTTTTGTGGGTTTTAATTTCTGTGGACACATAATGACACTATAAGAATACTTTACTTAACTTTAAGGTCCAAAGAATGTGGCTTGTGTTTAGCTTCCTTGCCTTCTTCTAAGTATAATCTAAAGAGCACTTTGTGTGCAATCAGTCTTAATGGGCTTCTGACTATATCTGCAGAGTCTATACTGTTGAACTCAAAAAAGTGTCCTACATTTTTTCCATTCACCAAAAAAAAAAAAAAAAAAGAAAAAAAAAAAAAAAGTCTCTAGTTCACTTGGACCTTAGATTAATGCTTGAACTTTAATCTTCTGGGAATATTTGTTCAACATATAGCACTGCATGGATGGTAAAATTATCTACAGTTTTGGACCTAAGCAAGAATATTTTCAGGTTATGTTGCACTCATGTGAGTCATTTTAATAGACAGTGTTTTAAAATGCTTGCAAATAGCAATCTACTGCATATCTTTCACCTTTTCTGCCCTTTTATACTTCATAGGCCCTCTGGTGCAGAGTGCTTGCAAGTAATTTCAGTCCCCCTTTTCATACCCAAAGTATGGAACTCTGCAGGCAAAGACAGAAAGTGGTAACAAATAGCTGTGTCATCAGAGAAACTAATATTTTCTGAGTGAAACTCACTAAATTCCTTATTTCAAAACGCATTTCTGTTCCCAAAGAACTCATGCTGTGTTTGGAAAAGGACTGTGGATATGACCTTATTCCTCCGGAAATTATCTTCCTACCTTGTGAGACACTGGAACGGTTTATGGCTTAAACATTGTTAAAACCACTGAAGAAGTACTGTCCACTGTAGCAAACTGTGCAAGGAAGCATTTGTTTACCAAAGCCCACCCCTCCCTGAATATGCCTAATAATTTGGACTGTGAAGGGAACTTAACACAAAGGGTGTACCTTAATTCTGGCAGAGGCATCTCTCTAACAATTTTAAGAATCTGATCAGAACATACCTATGCAGGTACACACACACAATCAGTTAATCATTACAGATCTCTGGCTCAGTGCCCTGCAGAAATCACCATTTTCGTGGTGTGGATAATTTTAAGGTGACTCCAGATATCCTGCTCTCAGTTATACTCAGACCCATCGAAACACGACAGGAATGAGCTCAGTAAGAAATACTTTAACAGTTCTTCTGTCCTGCCTTTGAATCAGTGAGCTGCTCTGGCTTGTGACTTGGACCATCCCAGTAGGCAGTTTCTTGAAATGAACCTGAACATCACTTATTAGCTTCTACCCCTCTTCCCTTCAGGCCCTCTCCAAGTACTCCATGGTCTCTGTGTAGGGTACATGAGTAGGGCAGGGAGTGAGTGACAGAAGAGCATTTCACAAGAAATCATGAAAAGCCACAAGCTCTGTATATCTGGGCTCCATACTTGAGCTAAGAGATCTGGTGTGCAGCATGCCCAGGGCTACAGGCACATAGGGAGGATGATCTCCAGGTCAGCACAAAATCACAGAATGGGTAAGACTGGAAATGATCACAATGGGGTTATCTGTCCACCCTACCTGCTCAAACAGTGTCATCCTAGAGAACATTGCACTGGATTGTGTCCAAATGGTTCTTGAATATCTCTTGAATATTTTTCAACCTTGACAGTGGGCAAGCACAGCAATGGAGACAGGTCAGTGAATGATACACATCATTTTACTGCTGTGGTAAAGATCCAGGAAACATGATGCTGCACAGGTTCTGTGAAGGACAGGATGTAGACTGTGCCACAGGTTGTTGGCTCCTTTAGCTGAACTAGTGGTGGTTTGCCAGTCCTGGGAATTGCCATGTGCCTTCCCTGCTCCAATGTGCATGCATCTCTGCTCCAAAAGACCTTTTTTTAGTTTATCAACAACACAAAATGATCATCACCAAAAAAGACCTGAAATCAAAACTGTTTTTCCTTGATGAGTCAATCTCTTTGCCTTGAGTGTAGCATCTCAAATATTTAATTTTAATTTTAATGAATTTGCTTTGTTTGATAAAGGTCAGTGTTGTCAACACAGAAAAATGCTGAAGTTCAAAGGACTTTGTTTGTTCAAAAGATTGAACTTTTGAATTGATGATATATATTAATAGCACTTAGTGTTCAGAGTAAATACACACTAAGATGAAATTTACTAATCCACCTTATTTATTAGGGTTCTGAAACAAATGGAGGCTTTCAGATAAATGTCTGCAAGGGTTAGTGAATTGGGAGTATTATTGCCAGTGGTTTATTTCATCATAAATATTACAGCCTAAGTTTCTGTATTATTCCAAATTCCTAGGAGCTAGGAATTAATTTTATAATTTATGTATTTGCAACTTACTGAGTAAAATTTTTTTTATAAAGTAGATGCTATGAAAAATAGAAAGGCATAAAGTGACTTTTTTTAGCTTAGGTTTTATAGAAATTGAGGCTGCAGACCCATATCCTGCGATTTCTAGATTTTTCGGGTGCACAATTGGATGACTGGCTGTAGCTCTGTATTAATCTCACTGAATTTCTGCTCTCACTCTGTGTACCCACATATCCCTAGCAGGAATTCTCAATGAGGACTGCAATTTTGGGCACAGAGTAAAATAGGGTTGAAACAGGACATAAATCTCATGGGAGATGTTAGCAAACTGCTTCCACTATAACTAGCTTACACACCAAACAAAATTCACTTGAGCCACAGAAAGAAACTACAGTGAGGTGTTGAGTGAAAGGTTAATTGGATTAACTTTCTGCATAGAAAATGGGTAGTTATTACTCTAGCTACCTATAGAAGTCATGATAGAGAGATCATTAGATGCTACATGTGCGTGAGAAACCATTTCATTTAATTTGTTTCCCCTTTAATGAAACCAGTAACTTGTCTCTGATCAAACCATTACTTGTTTTGTGTTAAATAGATGGACACATGATTAGTAGAAATTCAGGGTGTTAAGAACTAAATTGAGAGCCACCAAAGGCACAACATTACAAAAAAACAAACAAAAAAAATCTGAAAGAAAACAAACTCAAGCATTTAAATGCTTATTCACTAGAAACCATTATAGTGGATAAAAGATAAGATGCACTGAAATGTCTCACTTAGGAGTACTGATATGAATTGTATTTGAACTTGGACACTTTCTTTGTTTGACTTGATGTTAAAAATCAAAATCAGAGGGTGGTTGGGCTGGCTAATGGGGGAAGTGGTCACAGCACCAAGCCTGATAGAGTTCAAGAAGTTTTTGGGCAATGCTCTCAGGCACATATTGTGATTTTTAGGGTATTTTGTGTAGGACCAGCAGTTGGACTTGATGATCCTGATGGGTTCCGTCCAACTCAGAACATTCTGTGTGATTCTGTGTATGAACTCTTTAAAAAGAACTGTTTGGGAAAATCTGTGTCAAATAAATTATCTGTTTCCAAATCATTAACAGCACGGAATGAATCATCTTGAATGATCATAACACATGATGTTAGAAGTATATATGAAGTAGGACATAGTAGATATTAGAAGGTGTCTGTTACAAACCACCAAATCGCACTAGAGAACAGAAATGGGGTTGATCGACAGAGAATTTTTTACTTTCAGATTATGAAATTTAATATTTTCTAATTTAAATGATTTTACAAGTAATACTATGGCCTATTTCAAATATGGATTAATGCAAGACACTCTATATTATGCACACAGTCAGACTAGGTGACCCTATAGGCATCTTCCAACTTCAAAAATAATTAACTCCAAGTATCCTCCAAAAATCCCGAAACTTCGAGTTGCAGCATCAGCCTGTAAAGAATCCTCTATTCCCCTTGATACTTTGTTTGAGTGGTTAATTGACACTAAAATGAATATCTTATTTTTTGATTTGAGTTTGTCCATCTTCCATATTCTTATTACAGATTTTATCAATGAATTATTGCCCTTACATTATTTAATATTTCTGCTTTGTGAAAAATCTTTCATTCTTTAATCAAGTCACTTTTTGTGTCTGATAATATAAATGAATTGAAGCCTTTTGATCTCCCTTTTGAGCTCTCTCTTCTTTGAATTTTTTCTGGTTTGGATTTTTTTTTTTTTTTTGTGATCATTTTAAATGTAGAATCTCTAGGAACAGTTTTGGTGATCCAATACCAGGATTGATCGGTCCCTACACCACTTGTGTCAAGTCTTAATACAAAAGTCCATAAAAATCTGTTGTTCACGATCACTTATTCTATTTCCATTATTGGTCTTTTTCATGATTTATCTTCATGGGGAGGAAAAAAATCATCATGCGGTGTCTGATGTTTAATGCAAAAAAAAAATTCTGATAAGATGAATAGGAACACCAAATGGAGTAGCAAAACAAAGCAAGTTTTTAGTTTAATTTTGGCTTATAGTTTTGGCATGAGACATATAGGAATTCCTTCTAGAACTGTACATGATAGGTAGCCGTCATGAGAAACAGTTTTTACCCTCTGAGACTTACAGGTAGGAGATGAGAATATTTCCTTAACATTTACACGGCTCATTATAATGCTACTCCAGGCTATACTGTAATCTTTTCAGAAAAAAAGGACAAAATGCTGAGTCAAACTACTTTTGTCCATTTGAAAAAGTAAAAAATAAAAAAGTAATTAAAAGTGATCTAGTGCTTTTATGGTAAATCTCCTTTGATGTTACCTGTACAGTGCTGCAACACTGATCCTCTTAAAAGTTACATCTAAGAATTTTGTCTCTGCACTGACTTTCACCAAGTTTCTTTTTACCTGGCAGTTTAGTTACCCCTTTAATAAAAAACCATTGAATTAATATAGGCACATTGGATTTTCCATTCAATATCAGTCTACTCACCTAGCAAATCAAGCATCCTATCCTACAGGATATGTAATGAAAGTAGCGGTTACCCTGTAGAAGTTGCCATTATATATGTTCTAAAAAGTGAGTGAACAGTGCCCAGTATACTAGAAATCCTTCTGCAGTTAGTTCTTTTGGAAGTGATTGTTAAAGATACTGAGATGTGTGTGCTTTGAGCCTCCAAAATTTTTCTAAAAAATAAAAATAACAAATATTTGTACCTTAATAAATTAATAAATTTGATGGCTTCAGAGATAATGAAGACAGCAAGGACAGTTGTGATCTGTCTAGACTGATTTCTTCTGTAAATTATGTTACACTTAATTTCTTGCATTATTTCTCATTTCAAGCACAACATAACTTTCAGAAACATTTCAAAACAGAGGTTAAAAATTGTCCCTGACACTGAAGGTGATCCTACTAAGATTCATTGTTGGTTTTTCAATGATTAGCATTTCAATGAAAAGTAATTCTTCCTTATTACTCATCTTGATTTTTCTAATATCTTTTTCCAGCAATTCGTCCTTATGAGCACTTTCTTTCTTCCATTAATTATCAATATGTATGGCATATTGATATTGATATTCCTCAACTCTGACGAATTTAATGAATGAAGTTCCTAGAATATTTCACTGTAGAGACTGTTTTTGCATATTTGCAGCAGGTACATAGCTCTTTTCCAGAATCTTTCCAGATCGACAAAGGATTTCTGCTTGCAGGAATCTCAAAAAAAGATGCAATGTTCCAGAACCAACATTCATGTTATTGTTTGCGCTTTTCTTTTACTTAGTTGTGCTCACAATTTTTTTCAAGTTTGTGAAACTTCCTCTCTGACATCATAGTTAAATCCACACACTTCATCCTTTACTTAGATAGCTAGATAGGGGAGTACAGGCACATATGTGCACATTGGTTTGTGGACACATACCTTGCATTGCTCTACTGGATTATAACAAGACATAGAGAATTTTATTTAAATTATGTTTTTCTTCTGTAATCAAGATTATCCTCAGGGCAGACATCCCAGTCAGGATGTCAGCATAAAGTTTTTTGTGATAATTCTGGGTTTTTTCACATTTAGTCATTATATTTAGATACTTCATAAAACTTTCATTGCATTCTTTATTATGATTTGAAGATTTCAAGAAATTTAACAATAACAGCATAATCTAAATCATCCTTACAAATAACTTTGTGGTGGGAATAATAAGCAAGTCCAACTTGACAGCTCTAGAAAAATAAAGATCTCTGTTGAAAGGATGCTGTAGCACGATTCTCAGCATTAAAAACCACAAAACCCTCCAAAACAAACAAACTAAAAAAACCCCATTTGTATTCAAATCCTACATATCCGTAAAACCGCTAACACAAGCATTTTCCCCATTTAATCAGTGGCTTCAGTGACAGCATCACCTTTATTCTTCCTGATATCTGAGCCCTTAGGCACAAGGGAACAATAAAGCTGTCCTCAAAGGGCTGGTAACAATTTCCTGGCCAGAAAGGTTCATATCACCAACTCTTGTCTTTTTACATTGAGTTTGGCAGTAATAAAGACAGTCATTCCCTCTTAGTATCATCTGGTTTACCTTAATACTCACTGACATTATCAAATAAAACGAAATCTCCAGAAAATAAATCCGTAAGTTCATCTTTACTTCAAGCAATTTTGATGGTGGTCAGGTACTAGAAGACCATTTCTAGGACTAGAGTGTTTATGAGTTAGGGTAAGACCTAACTGATCTGGTGTTGTCATTATGATGCCTCCAAGTAAATGCGATTTTGTACAATCCCATAAAAGCAGAAATGTGCAAGTATAAAGCACAATTTTTTTTCATAACTGAATTGAATACATATCATAGCAGTGAATTTAATAATCTCTGTTCCTCAAAGTATTTAATCAATAATTCAGCGGAGCTTTGATATCCGCTCCCAATATACATGTAAAAAGTTTTGATAAAATAGGTTATTTTTAAGGGACAGATGTAGGTTTAAGCTTAAAATTAAAAGAAAAAAAGGTATTATTTTTGTTGTTTTAATTTGGAGATTTGTGTGTTATAGACGTTTCATTATATCCTTTATAGATGGAATAGAAAGTTAGGGGGTTGGGATTTTTTGTGTTGTTGCTGTTGTTTTCAACAAATCTACTGGGATTAATGTATTTCAACATAGCTAAAGTGTAAAAAAAAAAAAAAAGCTAGTCTTGAAATGATGAAATAAAATAATTTCTATTAGAGATTATGGGAGGTGCATGGTTTTATATTTTATATTACTTCATAGAGAAAGTTCATTAAAAATCAACAAATATAAAAAGAATCAGAAAATTTGTTGTTTTTTCTTTTATTTTTCTAAATCATATTTCAGAAGAAACTCTTAAAACTGCATACCCAGTTTTACTACAGAAAATAGGAAAAATAACAGCTTTGTGGATAAAGCACATTTCAGCTATGAAAATTTCCTGATCTTGAAGAAATAATTAAACATAATTTTATTTAATTTAATAGATATCATTAATTCACTTCTTTCAGGAGTTTTCAATCAAAATCAGCATTTATGAATCCTTCAAATTCCCAAGCTGTTTACTGTCAAAAAATAATGGAGAGATTTGGTGGTTGATTAGCACAGGACAAAATGTTGCAACTGACTATTTATTTGTATAGTTGACTCTGCAAGAATTCTTATCTTCATCAAGTATTACTCAAGTTTTTTCATCTGTCCAGGCCATCAATGCCCACTGAGCTGGCACAGCAGTTTAATCTTGCTAAATGAGCATATCTCAGATAATTTCCTCTAAGGGAGGTGCAACATTGATGGTTAGCTCAAAATAACGAATCCCAGCATCCTCATGAGTGTTATTTTCTTTTCCAAACCTAAGGTAACACAATCTTTTCTGCTTTACTTGCAAGAGTTTCAAATTAAACGGTACTTAGGCAGAGCACTCAATATCTCGAGTTACTGTGTATCTAGAATTTTTGTCATAGTGTGGTGATTGAAAGGTGAGTGGGCAAGGTGAGTGTTCCATACCTTCCCTTCAAGTCTAAAAGTAAATCATTAGAAAAAAAGATAGAAAAATTAATTATTTCTTTTCTTCTTTCTTATTAAGTTCAGATGTATAGAACATTGGTGCTGTGTAACAGGAACAAACCTTTCAAACTTTAACCTGTCTTAATGCTAAAATCATGTCAGCATCCTAGCCCTGCAGAACATCTGACTTACTACTACTACTACTGCTGATTCCTTTTGTTTATCAGAAAAGCAGGGAATAAAAGACATTTGATTTTGGGAAAACAACCAGATTTTTTCCATTTCTTTTTCCAAAAACAATTTCCTATTTTTTTGCAACTTGTCCAAATAGTTATATTGCATGCCTAGTATGCTGGAATACCTTATTCATAAGGTTAGACATCACATTTATGTTGTTTCAGCATTAACAGACACATAGCAGCAACCCATATACACAGTTTTCAGAGTACAAACTGGTGAGAGTCTTAAAATGTTTTGTGTTAACATCATAACCATCATCTTAATTATGAGATTCATCTCATGTAACATTCAGTTATTGATTGCACCTCAGCTAGTAGTCTAAAAGTCTTCTGTTGTCAGCAGGAAGATGTCATTTCCATAGGTTCACATCTTACTCTCTGTATGTCATCAATGCCAAAACTGCTTCCAGCAGCTGTCTAGACTTATATTAAAGGAGCCTATCCTGCACTTATTTCTATTACACAAACAGAACCCCAAGTTAATTATGACTTTCAAGAGCTTGTTTACTTTTTCATTTAATGAAAACACTAATATAGGCAAAGCCATCTAAAATAGAGTGTTTTCTCTAGTTAGGTTCTACAAGTTCTCCTGCAATTCACAGAACAGAACTTACTGTTTGCTTCTTGTGATCCAAGATGCCTGTTTTATCCACTCTTTATTAAGGTTTTTAAAAAAGTTTGGATTGTACAAGTTAATCTAGAAAAATAACAATTTTAATTGGCTCATTGCAGGTCCATTCAACAATATTATATCCCATATATCAGATTTCTTCACTACTCCTATCTCAGAGTCTTCTTCTTCCAGCCTCTTCTGTTACTCCTAACCAGACACAGATTATCTCGCATATTTAGAAGGACTTTTTCAACTTGCTTCTACCTTTCATTTCTCTTTTCTTCAAGTCAAACCCTAAGATCAGTCTTTTCCAAGCTCATTCAATTCTTGTCTTTCTTTTTTAGGCTTTCACAGAGGAAAATCTCTACAGGGCTTGCTTTCCTAACAACTCTTTGTCACTGGGAAGCAAAAATTCTGATCTAGACCTAATTGCTTGATAGCAGTCTGTTTATCCTGTGTTGCTAGATGCACTTTCCAAAATACCTTGAGTCAAATTTGATCTAGAGCATTCTACCACTGGAGAAGACTATTAATTTGTAGATATCTTAAAAGGAAGACTGTTTGGTAGAAAGATCCTTTTGTTTTTTGTGGCAATTTTGATATTACCTAAGAAGGAAAGCTACTGTCGTCTTTCAGTGGAAATGAGGTACATTTGTTTCAGCAAAACCTGCAGAAGAAAAAAACACAAAGAGAAAACATTAACTTGAGAAGTTACAAGGATAATATTTACAACTGCAGTAAGTCAAGTAACTCAGATTTGCAGGTAAGGTTTAACAAGAAACTATTGACTTGAATGTGTTGGACTAACCTTTATTTCTAGACATTCTTATCTTATTATTACATTATGTTTTCCATCCCTCTGTTCACATTTCTGTTCTTTCTGTTCTCTGAATTTTCTGCTTTTCCTGTCATTCCATTTCGGCACTGCCTAGTTGCTTCTCTGGAGAAAATCATCAGCTCAGCTCAAAGCTGCCAAATTGTGCAGTAAATTATTAGTTATATTGTATAGTCTGAGTCGAACAGGAGGTTGTAATCAGAAAAATGCAAAAACAGGCTTCTAAATTTGTGGGCATAGAGACAATGCCTGCAATGAAGCTATGCTATGTGTCCCTGCATAAGAATCTGGCCCTGTGAATCTACAAATGATGTTTTCTCAACATATAATTTACTTTGTTTCATAAAAGCAAGTAAAGATTTAAATGAAATTACAGGTTCTATAACCCTTCCCACACACCAAATACTACCTCTCCAATCTGACACAGAGTAGATTTTTATAATATTCTTTCATTAATCAATGCAGTAACAGTGACACTATCCTTCTGAATTAAGCTAAATTTTGTCAGATAAAACATCAAATGTTGTATAAAAATCTACATAGATTCTACAAATTATGTATTCTCCATGGCTGACATATTTTTGTTAGATGCACAGAGAGTCATACCCGATTTTATTTTTTAGTAACTGATTACAATCTGGGTTAATTCACTTGCTGAAGTTATTTTTTTTTTATCATAGTTAATGTCTGAATACGGTACTTGGGTGCAAGACCTATGGAATGGACATTAATCAATTTTTCAGGTATGCCTTGTAGGTAGGCAGTCAATTAAAAGAGATATTTAATTTTCTCAAAAATTTGTAGCAATATACCAGAAAAAGGAGATATAAAAAATAATCTTCTCTGTCCTGTAGCTAATCCAAAACCACAGAAATGTGGAAAGTAGACAAAGAAAGAAGGAAAAGATTAGAGATTAAACCACACTGTAAATTTAAACACATCCTTTCTGCCATACGAGATGCCTATTTGGTGATAGTGTAACATCAATGACATGCTCATTCAAATTGGTGTAATTAACATTGAAAGTATATTTCTTGTCAAAATTTATGTTCTTGTATTAACTTATGGTTCTAATAGGCACATCAATTTTTGAATAGTGTGTCCTAGAAACCCTTTTTTTAATAGAAGGTTAAATATATTTAATATTTTGAATATAGTCTTCTGTTGACAGTTCGAATACATCTGATCTAAAGTCTTTCGTGTAATAATGATCTGTTAAAATTCTTTTAAATTTAGAAGGCAGAATTATGATTTGAAGTAAAGGCTCTTTCCATCTAGTTGATTTCACAATCAGCTGTCAACTTTACACTTAAATGTACTGAATTCCCAGCATGAAATTTTTTTCTAACATATATTGTAGAGTAACGATTTTTCTTATTGCACCTTTTATTCTTGAGGTAATAAAGCAATTATGAAGGTACTCTTTTTTACTTATAGGGAAGCTAGTCCATTATACAACTGACTTTAATGAAAAATATATTCCTTTCTGATTGACATTGCTCTTGGAGAGAAGGCTGTGTTCCAAACCATTGATTTGATTCATGTGAATTACCCAGTTGTGTTTCCTGTCTCTCTCCACTAACTACAGAGGGGGACTACCCAACAATGTTCCTCTAACGAGGTGTCTCAGACAGGTGGCCTAATTAGAGGAATAAAGTCATATGGAAATGCTCTCCACAGCAGCTCTCTGTAGACGATTAATGTGTGTTTTGAGTAGCACTTTCAGATTGACACAAAGGTTTGATCTTGATTTTTTTAAATGAGCACATCACATATTTCAAGCCTTAATAATGAGGAACAAAAGAGGTTAGGAAACATAAATTGAAGGTTAATCCACATATTCAAAACTGCAGTTCTGCTGCTTCCAGTCAGCTGTCATATCTCTGGAAGCTTCTATAAGCCCTAAGGCCTCCCACTTTTTGAAAATAAATGGACATATTACCATTTTGCTTCTAGACATGCACAGAAACATGTCAGGTTTAAGTTATTCGAGCAATGCAGTGCTTATCTTTGCCTATCTTGTTTGACAACTTCAACCCAACAACTGAAATAGTAGCAGAAGACCTGCTATGAAGTTCAGCTCACAAGGCAACAGCAATTTTTATACCATTCTTTTTATAATTAAGTACTGTAAAACCCCAAAAGGGTAGATGGTCACAGCTGCGGTTCCATACACAAAGGAGATGGAATGTGGAAGAAGAAAAGTGAAGTTTTTCATAGAGTAAATACATGATTTAAATGTTTTAATCATGGAGATAAAATGGGATAATGTCCTGTCAGGTCATAAGATGTGTTTGTTTGTGTTGGTTTATTGTTTTTTTTTCTTTTGGAATAAAAATCTAACAAAAAACAAAACAAAACAAAACCAACCAACCAAAACAAACAAAAAACCAAAACCAAAACAAAACCAACAAACAAAAAACCAAACAAAAACCAAAACCAAACCAAAACAAAACCAAACACAAACCTTCTGTTTTACTTGTCTCTTCTTCGCATTGTGTCTAATACAATATTCATTACAGAAAATGTACTCTTGGGAAGAGTTTTGTGTTTTATTTTAACATTTGTGTGACACAGTTTAGGTACTTCAGTAGTCCCTTTGGGAATTCTCATGTGGTTTTGCAGAAAGTTTCTTGCACATTCTGTAACTATTTTAATAACAGATGACAAAAGGAAGAAAAATAGGCAGCTATTCCTGTAATTTTTATAGTTATAGACAAAGATTATACTAAGCTGGCTGATAACAGTCTGTTTATCCTGTGTTGCTAGATGCACTTTCCAAAATGCTGTTTCCAGATGGCTTTTCAGTCTTACAACAAGATGGCCATCAAAACTTTGGAAGCAATGCCTGTCTCTTTCCTGTTAAGTACACAGAGATCACTACTAGACAATGAGTTGCAGTCAAGTTAGACAAGAAGTGAGAGAGATTTTGTAGTTAAAATAAAGAAATAGTAAGTATTGGCTGAGGCTTATCATATAGTACCATAAAATGGTTTGGATTGGAAGGGAACATCTTTCAGTAGTCAGGATGCTCAAAGCCCCATCCAACCTTGAACACTTCCAGGGATTGGGCAACCACAGCTTCTCTGGATAACTCATTCCATTGGCTCACCACCCTCACAGTATAGGTGAGGTATAGCTAACCTAAATATATCACCTTCCAGTGTAAAACCTGTAACTCCTATTTTGTTACTAGAGGCCTTGACAAAAAGACCCTCTCTGTCTTTCTTATTAGCCTCCTGTATATATTGAAAGACTACATAAGGTCTCTCCAAAGCCTTCTCTTCTTAAGCCTGAACCACCCCAGCTCCCTCAGCCTTTCTACATAGGAAAGATGTTCCAGCTCTTCGATTATTTTCCCAGCCCATTTCCAACAGGTCCATGTCTTTCCTGTATGCAGATCCCAGAGTTAGATGCAGCATTCCAGGTGAGGTCTCACAAGAACAGAGTAGAGGGGCAGAATCATCTCCTTTGACCTCCTTTTTTTTCCTGCAGCTCAGGATATGGTTGCCCTTCTGGGCTAAAAACAC
Organism: Pachyramphus minor; assembly: GCA_013397135.1. Classification (NCBI taxonomy): domain Eukaryota; kingdom Metazoa; phylum Chordata; class Aves; order Passeriformes; family Tyrannidae; genus Pachyramphus; species Pachyramphus minor. The sequence continues at coordinate 45,230 of VYXB01001201.1, read as the reverse complement.
ACACTGCTGGCTCATATTTAATTTTTCACCCAGCAGGATCCTAAAGTCCTTCCCTTCAGTGTTGCTCTCAATTCATCAGTGATGAATTGCTAGAGTGTGGGCAGTGTGGAAAGGATCTAGTTCAAAATACATCGGAATAAACACAGACCTTTTTTTATTAAATTAAACTTAGATTTGGAATGGACTCCCAGCTCAGGATTGCCTCAGTCTCTTGACTGGTATATTCACTGTCATAATAAGGGTTTAATAATTTTTATATCAATGCTGATTTTAGGTGATCAAACTTCAGCTGTATACAGAAATTGCTTATGAAGTCTCTACAGCTGAAGATCCTAGAGAAAGACTTGAAACCTAAATAGGAATAAGGAATTATTTTGATCTCATATCCTGATTAAAATATGTAGTAAACAAAACATTTTAATTTGACAGATTAATTTAAAACTACAGCAAATCCTAATTCAGAGAATTTGCAGAATACTCAAAGGTTACAAAAACACATGAAATTAAAAAGCAGTTGGAGGTTGTTTTTCTCTTTCCCTCAAATGTTCTCAATGAGCATGGATGTCAATTACAAAGGTGATGCTGTGATGTTTAAGGTTGAAAAGGTTTTTCTAATACATACTGCTCGAAGCATTATTCTCTAGAAAACAAATTCCTATGTACCCACTGTGTATAACTCAATCAAGCACTTCCTGACAAGGTGCAAAGAGACAGTGTTTTGATGTTTCCTCCCCTGGAATATATTTTATAACAGATTTTTCTCTATTTCTTGTCTTTGACTTTCTTAGGTTTGATGCTTTATCCTTTGTGAAACGTTCTGCCCTTTCTGAATTCCTTTAAAGCCTACAGTTATTCCATAGATTTGAGATATTTTCTTTTAATCTTTTAATCTTTTATTGTCAATCACATCATGTGACTTTGATGTGGAAAATACTCGTAAGTCACTTGAAACATGGTCCAATTATTATCTTAACTGACCATGTTTTTATTTATATGTATGAGCCATTTTTTGTTCTGTTAGATGTGTTCAGTCTTCCTTTCTAAATCCTTACCGTTGCTAACAATGTTACAAACTTCCTAATGATGCTGGGCTTTTTCATTGCTGTGAAGTCTTTGTGACTGAAAGGTAATTTGTGAAATACATTCATCTGCCAAAATAACAGCAGTCACCTGAATGTGTCAAGGGAAATATTACTGGATACGTGGACCTTTCAATTTACCTCATAGATACTTAAAACTTTCAACTCCCTAAAGCATTCTAGGCCACCACTGAACAATTTTTAGCCATTTTCTCATGTTCTAAATTGATGGTCTCAATTTCTCAGACCACATGTGAGACAGCATTGTGGTATACTTAGTGGTAGGTTCAGCTGAAAAGAATTGTGTCACCAATCATAGAAATAAGAATGTGTTGTTCATCACTATTGTACAAAACCTCAACAGCTTCACATCTGGAACACAATGTTTGGTTTTGGACTTTACACCTCAATACAGGTATCTATTTCTTGTGCAAAAGTTTGCTGTGATAAAAAGCTCTCTTACAACTGAGTGAAAAAATTTCAGGTACAGCACATATAGACAAGGTTTAAAAAAGTTGCCACTAAAAGTTACAAAAATTCATGATTATGAGTTTAAATACATAAACTGACACTTAACAAATAGTTAATATGAATATTTTTTTTGTGGAAGTAAGAGGAGGGTTCTTCCCAGGGCAACTAATGGTTTGTCTGAGACCCAGTGTAAAGTACCCAAGAATGTCAGTGAAGCCAAAACCATAGTAGTTTAAATCTAAAAATATATACAGTATCATTTTAATAAGATAATAAAATAAAAAAAAAGTTTTCTTTTTCACAGAAGACACATATTATGTGTGCAAGGTCAAAAATGAAAATTTTATTGTCCTAGCATGCTATCATAAGAATTCTCAGTACTTAAGTTAATCTCTTTTTCTTCTGAAAAGTTAAGAGATTTACTTATCTGACTGTACACCATTTTGCTTTTCCTACTGAATGTATAATAGATAGAAATAACCTCAGCTCTCCCTAGGTGTTCAAAAGTGAAACATCTGAATTTCAACTAGTCACCCTTGGATCCTTTCGTGTTCTGAAACACTAATCATGCTACATGATCCAGACACTTGTTAGGATGAGATGAATCACCCTATGAAGATGCCATTTTTTTTCTGATTATAGTCTTCATTGTCTAACTTTTAGATGTATAAATTAGAAAAGATAGATCCATTCTAACTCATTATCATCAATTGTTTGTTGCCATGTTCACAGCTCATAAGCAGACTTTGCATTATGTTCTTATTCTGCAGTCAAATCAAAAGAAATGGTGACTTAACTGCACTGAAATTTTTTAAGATATCTGGTTCTGGTTATACCACGACAGTGGTATTTGACATTTCCTATATCTTTGCAAGTTTTAGCGTTTTTCATCCTCAAATTACTTTGTCTTCAGAGGGGAAAAAAGTGCAAATATTATTTGATGACAGTATTTGGGTGTGGCAACCATTTATCAGGCCACTAAAACAATGAGAAGGAATATAATACAGAGAAAATATCAGGCTCCTTTTTACTTTTTCCTTTTTTTTTCTTTTCCTTTCTCCCACTGTCCCCACAGGTTTTTCATTGTCATTCAAAGTGCCCCGTCATAAAGATTTCTCAAACATTTCCTTATTCAAAGAAAAAAGGTCTCTACAAAAGAGCATATGACTTTTTTTTCTCTCACCATTCCTTGTGTCCTTTCTGCTGCCACTACAATGATCTCTGAAATTATTGTCTAAGTGAAAAGCTTTTTTGTTGATTATGTTTCAGCCCAAGATGTAATGAAATAAAGTTGCATCATTTTCACCTTTATCTTATAATATTTAAAATGAACTTTAAAGAGAGTGAGATTGTGACAGACACAGGAGGCATGGTGCTTTTTGAAATAAGTAGCTAGATTTTCCTTGTATAAGATGTTGTGATTTTGCACTTTTACCTTTTATTTCTTACAGGAAGAAACAACTGACTACCTGAATTAGCGCATGTGGGAGAGACCCACTGAACTCCATGTCTGTGCTTGCAGGGAGACTGTACCCTACTCTTAAAATTCAGAAATTCAAATGCTTCAGCATGTCTTTTCTATAGAAGAATCTTATGTTAACTCAAAATTAAGTTGCAGACTCTAAAAATATTGAAGCTGCTGTGTCTGGTGCTCTGATTAGGAATGCCAAACAAGTCCTGCTGTGATAGATCATATGGGAAGCTAAATGTACATAAACAGTCCCTTCCTCCAAGCTCTCTCTTACCTGCCTCTACCTTGGTTATTCAAGGTGGCCAGTTTCTCAAAATTGCTTCCAGAGTGCTGCAGATTTTCTTTAAATTTCTCTCTCTACTTATTTAATACTTATGTTCTTTTTTGCCATTCTACAGTTATGGGAAAAAACTTTCCACGACCTCAGACAAACCACTAGGATTTTAAAACCATCAGAAGTTTAGTTCATTATGACCAGTATATATTTGAAATTTCACTGGTCTACTCTGGCTTCCAGTCGGGAGGCCTGGAGACAAACTACCTATAACGCTGTTACCTCCTTTGAGAACACACACTGGATCACTCTCGAGGAGAAAAGACAATGCAGAAAGAACCGTGTGTTGTCGGTACCACCTGGGGCATCTTTCTGTTGTACCTTTTGCAACTGGACTTGCCTATCACGCATTGGCCTTTTCAGCCATCAGCGAGCCTGTAGCAAGCGTGGGTAGAGCCCTTCGAAATCTTTGTTCACAAAGCCAAGCCATGATGATGATGATGATGAAATCTGAAAACAGATATAAATTATGGTTTTCTAGATTTCCTAGCAAGCTTGAAGGGAAAAGAAGCACGCTTTCCTGTATTTGCTTATTATAAGTGTTTGTTAAATTTTGCACACAAAAATATCTTCATAACACTTGCTTTTTAGTAACATATATCTTACAAAAAAATCATGAAATATTTGGAGAATGCAGGCCACCATGTAGTTGAATGGTTAACGTTATCCTTCTCATTAAAAACATCACAGAAATGTTATTGTTTGAGTGTATGTTTTCAACATGGGGAAGCATAATCAATCTATTAAAGAAGTATTAAGGCCATACTTTTGCTACTGACTTCAATGGGATGCTAAGCCTGTATTACAATTGTTTTGTTGTTTGTGTCCTATCATTTATTGTCCTTCTTGGGTAGTAAGTATACACTATATGATTACACAAATGTTATTCTACAGAGTTGAAATACTGCCATTTCTAAAATGCATCTTTTGTGAAACTGCAAATGGCATATTTTCATCAGTTTTTAAAAAATGTTTATGCATAAACATCTACTGAAATTTGTATGATTACCTGACAGCTTCACATATTGCCTCTCTACTCTCTTTTAATTTATACTTTCCTGCCGTTTCCTATGTGTATTGCATGACAGGTTATTTGTAAATATCATATTTATATTGCCAGCCTCTTTCTGCACTGATAATTTTCACCCAGAACTATTCTGTCATACAATTCCCATGTTTACATGACAGCTAATCCTGAAAATGTATTATGAAGACAAATATTTTATCCTTTTTAAAAACATGGCAAAATAATAATAACACAATAAAACAAACCAGGAAATCTTGTATGAATCCTAGTTGTCACTATTCATATACTGCAGTACCCAGTGGCTTAAGAATCATTTGTGATAAAAGAGGTAAATACATGTATAAAAAAACACCAAGGAACCTAAAGATCTTAAAATCTGAACAGCTTCATATAGTGTTCAACTGTTATTTTACTTATTCAGAAAAGTAATCTAGACACCAGTTTTAAAATATTTTTACACCTGACGTTTATTTTAGGTATCTGCTGTAACCTAGTTATGACCAGACCATTTCAGAAGAGTTTTAACTCTAAAAATTAAATGCCAAGTACGATTCCTTTTTCATTTAACAAAAAATGCTTTAAATAATTTTGAATAATGGATTCTTGGTTTTATCCTTGTTTAATCCATTGGTTTTATCCATTAAGCACCTCCCAGGTATCTTGGAAAAGACGTATTCTTTTGAAAGGAAAAGGTTAGAAGAGCTTGACAGTATAGAAGATAACATCTACCATCTTGATCCTTCTCATTCACAAAACAACAGCAAGAACAAGCAAACAAACAGATGTTTTAAACTTAAACACTCGAGAACTTTGCATATTTCAAAATAATTAATCTTTTAGGAAATTAGTGACAATTCCTGGAAAATTTTATAGCTTGAGTCTGCAAACTGGACAGTGTAAATCCTCGAGTGGTCTTCGACACCATGAGTTGAATTATTCAAATTTTCAAAGTTTCTTTTAATTTAAATTTGGCTGGTAGCAATCATAGCTCACCTGACTTTCACACAGCTATGCAGAATATTTTTTTTGCTGGAAGATAAAAACATTTCTGTGGGAACTTCTACATTCACATTCTTTGTAAAATAACATCCTTTTATAATTTCAGTTTAGGGTGCTGATTCCCAATGGGGAAAATACAAGAAGGGAAGAGTCAGTCTATGCAGTAATAATGTTTATTCAACAATACCACTACTGGGATGCTCATAATATTAGTGGAAATAATCACATGGTAAATATATAATTAAGGTTTTACATTTCTTCATATCCTTTGTGTTATGTCATGCTATGCAGAAGATGAAAATCAAAATTGGGAAAATGCTAACATTAATTTCACTTGTTGTTGTACATGCTATATTTATGCTTTGAAAATAACTATAATAAGTAACATATATCTTACAGAATATTATTCAGATATTAAAAGAATAACATATTTTAATGATGCATTTTTTCTCACGGTCATGGTCTAATCTCAAATGGTAGCTCAACCCCACACAGTTGCCCACTCACTCTCTCCTGAGTGAGTATGATGAAGAGAATCAGGAGAGGAAGCTCATGGGTTGAGTTACAGACAGTTCAATAGCTAAAGAAAGAGCCATACGTGTGAGCAAAGCAAAAAAAGGAATTTATTCACCTCTTCCCATGGGCAGGCAAGTGTTCAACCACCCCCCGGGAAAACTGGGCTCCATCATGTGTGACAGTGACTTGGGAAGACAAACTGCATCACTCTGCATGTCCACCCTGTCTTCTTCTCCCCCTAGCTTTTATTGTTGAGCATGATGTCATATGATGTGGGATATCCCTTTGGTGTGTTGTGGTCACCTATCCCAGCTGTGTTCTCTCCCAGTTCATTCACAGCTCCTTGCTGGAGGGATGGGGTTCTATAAGGAGCAGAAAAAACCCTGTTGCTGTGTGAGCACTGCTCCACAGTAATGAGAACATCCATGAATGATCAACACTGTGTTCAGCACAAATTCAAAACACAGGCCCATACCAGCTACTATGAAAAAAATTAACTCTATCTCAACCAAAACCAGCACACTTGTTCAAGTTAGAATTCTAATTACATTTACACTGTGAAGTTTGGGAGATGTCTTTGAATGCTATAAAAGGAAAACAATGAATCTATACTCTACTGTGAGTTGCACATCATGCATCCTTGATGGTGAAATCGGTGGAATACGAGCAGAGCTCTTTACCAGTGACAAATGAGCGTTCTAGAACACAAAGCAGAGAGATAGGACTAATAAATGGAAGCCATAAAATTCAATAAGACTTTGAACTTTCATTTCCCTGAAAATGTCTACATATTGCATACACACATCAAGGTATTGTATTTGCTTTTAGAGGGCTAACAGTCTGCCTCTAGATCTGAGCTTTTACACAACAGTCTATTAAAATATTTAAAAGTGAACTTAGAGACCTGGACTCAACCTACTCTACATTGAAATTTTTTTAGATGGGAATGCAGAAACATTTGTCACTTATTGTACCATAATTTCCTCACGTGGAGAAATAACAGGAGCTTTATTAATTGTTCAGCTCTACAATAATTTGAAAACTGATTTGCTATTTCATTCTCTAGATTCTTATTTTAAGTAAGCCAGCCAGCTTAACGTGCTTCAAGTGAAAGTGAAAATGCTTATACGTAATACTAAAAATAATAAATATTATTTTCTATATGTAACTTTCAGTTTTCCTTCTATCAAAGGTAGAAAATCTGCAAGTCCTCTTTCTCCTCTTCATTTTGGGAGGGATACAGGGAATCTTCAACATGTGTAATTCACCGCTAATATCAGCCATCCCACATGCCTTTTAGGATACTAAAATGGCTAATGGAGTTCTTTCATAGGAAGAATTCTTCCTGTGCCTCTTACTGAGCAGATGTTTGGACACAGGAGTAGGGCCAATGGAGTTTCCTGTGTGATCTCTGAGCAGTTCAGTGTTCACAAATCCACACTGTGTTTCTAAGACATCTCAGAGATGTCCAGTTTGTCTTTCTAAAAATTCTTGAATTTAACTGATTAAAAGCATCATACAAATAATAACAAATGTAGTTTTCCCAACAGATCAACCCTGAAAAAGGCAAATTTACTCTAGTGAAAACAAAGACAAATGTACATACTGGTGTTAGGAAGGTCATGCTCAACACTGAGAGTCTGGTGACAGCAGCTGAAATATTCACCTTCTCTCTGCCCAGAGCAGAGCTCAAAATCTCTCAAGAGCTTTCAGTTTCTTCAGCAGCCCATCATGGACAAGTTTACCAGGTTCTGGCAATCTATTACCTTCTCCTTATCAAGAATTAACTTGACAAGAGAAAGGGAACTAAAACAGTAATTTAGGCCAATCTTTTGAATAAGTTGCAATTTTGTGGTTAGCAAACGTATGCACATATTTTTAAATGCCATTTTTTGATAGTGTTATATGAACAATTGGAAAGCCTGAATTTTGACTGGCTTAACACTTTGTGTTTACCCACACAGGATGTAATGGTTAGGTTGAAGGGTACAATTCTTACAGAAAGTGTGTTAATGGATATTAACAGATATCACACAAACAGAAGTGTTTTTCCTCTGCTTTTATAATAAGAAGTAATTAAATAAATCTTTATTTAATCATAGCTGGAACAATAGGATCCTCTTTCCATGGTGCAGACCACTGTGGCAAACTCTTAATGGAAACTAAGCCATGTAGTCTGAAAGGTTTCCTCTGAGACTTTTTGGAATTCTGATGGTTTTGGCAATGTTTTGATTACAGTTGACTATCTGAGTATTTGCAGAAAGCAAGCTGACAGGCAGATACACAGTGTGAGTTTGGTCTTGAGAGAAATGGAGTTTCTTTAATGACAAGACTGTTTGGAAAGACAGCTTTAATTTCTAAACAAGGAAACTTTAGGGTTTTGTTTTTATTTTGAAAGTATATGTTATAAGCTCCCCAAGAGCTTCCTTAGTCTTCTGTGATAGAAAGCTATGATAGAAAGCTTTTGTCTTTATACTTGCTATCAGAAAACCCTCTTTCCTCCTCAGCCTCAGGCACCTTCTAAGCATCTCATTTTGTTAACTGGAAGGGCATAGAACTTCTCACTGGATACCCTGAAATAATCCACATGGACCTCAGTTGTTCCTTTATAACTGATAAAGAAAAACATAGCATGCATCATTGAGTGAATTCTCAGATAATATGGAGAAGGAGTCTACTTTATTTCCTAAGAATACTAAGCTCTTAAGGAAAATTGAGAGCTGACTGGGAATAACTGAGAAAATTACTTTTGAATATTGATTAACTGATAGAATAATTCAGTGTAGATTAAATGCAAAACAACATGAATGGGGAAAAAAAAAAAGAGTGAACTGCATCCCCACAGTGATGGTCCTGCAAAATCAGGAATGTAATCTTGTAATTAAAGTTGGTAACTCTATTGAAATGCTAGTTGGGTGCTCAGTGGTGGCCAGAAAAAACATGCTAGGGTTTATTAGGAGAGGAATACTGAAAGAGAGAAAAAAAAAAAAAAAAAGGAAAAAGAAAAAATATGAAACATATGCTGAGTAATACTGGTGCTTTCTGAAAGGACTGCCTATCTTTGTTAATTCATACCCTCTAGTTTGTGTAGCATTGGCAGTGTGGACTAGGACTTCCAGTTGGTGGCACAAAGTGAGATATATGTCTGGAAAGCCTCAGCAGAGCACTCAAGGAGCTGTCAGTACGCAATAGCTCCCATCTGCCTTTGCCCTCTGTTTAATGAGCTGTGTTTACAGAAAGTTATTTGGAAAGAATGCACTGAATATAATGGAGAGAAAGTCTTTCTCTCCCTATTTCCATCTTCAAGAGTATTTGAAAATAGGCTTTGCATTTTTGTCTGACAAATTATCTGAGTGACAGGAGAAACAGAGGCTACAAAAAGGGTAGCTGCCATAAAAACAAAGGGGAAAATGACCCTGCCACTAACAAAGTTACGAGTTAGAATGCAGAGGTAAGCAGAGATTTTCACTTAGTCCATAACCTAATGAAATCTATTGGGTTTCAATAGAGGAGAGAATGAGGAACAGAAAACTTATAATACAAACACAAAATACAAATCATAACAAAGCCTAAAGGCATTACTTCAGGTACCTAAGGGGTAACCATGTGAGTACAGATATGCTGGCTGGTCCTGCCACTACTACTACTGCCCATGTAGACATGCCCAGGAAAGCTGGAAGAAATGCACCTTAAAAGTTGCTCTTAGATAGGTATGATTCCTTCTCTGTGTACGAGCAAGATTCCTATTGCTGACATAACTTCACCTTTAGAGCATGTAGAAGAGCACAGACAAAGAGCTAACCTTAAGTTCCTCACATGAGATACTAAGTAAGTTTAGCACAAGAACCAAATGACAATAAATATCAGAACAGGATACAGACAATATAGCAATAACTGTGTAAATATATCTATAAATGTAAATACATGTATAAATTTTCATGGCTTGGCTTCATGAACGAAGATTTGGGAAGGGCTCTACCCACGCTTGCTACAGGCTCACTGATGGCTGAAGAAGCCAATGTGCGACAGACAAGTCCAGTTGCAAAAGCCACAGCAGAAAGATTCCCCAGGTGGCATCAACTGGACGCGATTCTTTCTGCATTGTCTTTTCTCCTCGAGGGTGATCTTGCGTGTGTTCTCAAAGGAGGCAGCATAGTTTGTCTCCAGGCCTCCTGACTGAAGACCAGAGTAGACCAATGGTGATGATCAATATGGCCAAGACTGAGATATTGCTTCAGGGAGTCCTTGTATCTCCTTTTCGGGGCTCCTCTCTTGCGGCAACCAGTGGCAAGTTCACCATAGAGCACGATCTTAGGGAGGCGGTGGTCGTTCATCCTGGAGACGTGCCCTGCCCAACGCAGTTGTGTTCTCAGCAGCATGGCCTCGATACTTGTGACTGCAGCCTGTTCAAGAACAGACGTATTGGTCACATAGTCCATCCAGTGGATGTTTAGGATTGTGCGGAGGTGTTCCAGGGAGGGTTCGGAGAGATGCCGAAATGGAAAACAAAACACTGCTGAAAGCTCAGAAAACTCAATATTTATTACGAGAAAGTGGCCAACAAACAGAGAAACCGAGAGACATGAAAGAGGAAAGGAAATAAGTCCTCAGTAAAACCTCCCACTCACGCAGGTGTTACCTACGAGGTTGTCTTACCGACCCCAGAATGACCAGAATTTCCCCATGGCAGAAACTGCAGCCTTGGGGTGTCGGCAGGATCACAAGGTAATGGGTGTCCCCACTGAGGCAACGTTGTCCTCCATGTGAAGCTTAGAGCACTTCCACAGGTGCTGTCTGCCTTCTATATAATTTAGCTGGTTATGTCTACCTGGGCAGGTGTGGCCAGCACCGGCCCAGCCAGAGGCCTCTGTCCCTCCCCCCCGTTATGTCAGTGATGTCCCTTCTGCGCACGTGTGTGTACATTGGAATTCCCCGCGTGCCTGCGTGATACACCTGCAGGGGTCTTCCCTAAATGAGTCTGGGGGCTTACTTCATCTCCCTCCTCTTCACTTTCTTCTTCAAGTGCCCTTGGCGGGTCATCAGCAAATAGGAAGATACCAATTAATTTAAGTTTATACAAAGTACTGTCTTCAAGGACGAAGTTCTCATTTATCAGGCCTTGTTTTCCCACTACTTGGCAGGAAACAGAACAAACTTTCACAGGTGGCTGGGCCAAACACAGACCAGAAGAGAAAACATCCACATTCCCTGATAAAGGAGGCAGCGTTGATGGAACCGTTCTAGGAGTCGCAGGTGGTGGCAGTAAACGACCCATGACTCAGACCCATACAAAAGAGTAGATAGTACAATGGCTCTGTCATTCAAAGGCTTTATGTAAGTTACTCATTATCACAGTTTTTCTCACATCATCAAAAATGCATATTCATTATCTCTTTCTATTCTTCAGGATAAAATATACTTACATTATTCCATAATGTGATTTCTATCAATAATGTTTATATGGAATGGTCCTCCCTACTCTGAATCTTCTCTTCCTTTGATATGTGAACTGTCTATGCTTGAATGATCAATGTTGAGGTTTATCTGTGGGCTTAACTGTGACTTGAAAATTTATAACGTAAATAAAATCATAATGTGTGGGTATAAAACAGGTGCTGGAATTACAGGTGAAAAACAAACTTGGAAACTATGTGCCCACATATTGCCTATAAAATGTATTTTTCCAATATTACATGTGATGGTCCATAGCATCCATTCTTTGACTAAATGTGTTATGCATAAAGGAAACAAGTGCTTATGATATTAAAGCAACACTCCCAAAATTCAAATGTCAGAATACAACGCAAATATAGACAAATTCTGTTAAAAAAGTACAGTCACCCAGAAGAATGTAATTCAGATGAAGTTTCTGCATAGAAATAAAAGCAACTCTAAATCATGTGATACTGTTTTGCATTACTCCTTTCGGCTCTAATCACCCACAGCAATGATAGGTGGCAGATGAAGATGTAGTGAAGGGGAACTAAGTGGATATAGCTCTCTCACTGATCCTGCTTAATATGGTCTGTCTGTCCAGGATTTCTCAATGCCAAACAGTCCATTTACAGTAGTAATACTTTTGAATGTGCTGCATGGCTCCCAGAAATCCTAGGCAACTGTCCATGATTGCATGTACAAGCTGACCTACAGATCTAATCTGTCGTTTTTGCACTTACTGTGAATTCTCTGCAAATGTTTAATTGGCGCCCTTTGCATACTGGCTACCCACACAGCCCTTGTTAGAACAGGGCATACATCCAAAATTCTATTCAGTTTTACCCAGACATGCAAACAATTTAAAGCATGAAGCTATGCTTCATTGTCACATGCTACAATCTCGAGGCAAGGATCAAGGTATTCCTGTTCTGAGTGGCTGGCACACGTACAAGATCATAAGAGGCAAAAGAGTTTGTTTTGTTAATTGCTGTCTTCAGCTACCTAATGCAAGGACACAGGAAATGGAGCTGGACATTTTGTGAAGGCACATGATAAAGGAAGAAAGGTAAAACCCACAACTTGGAGCAAGAAAAATTCCTCTTAGATATAAGGAAACACTTCACCATTTGAACAGCAAAATATTGGAGCAGGTTGGCCAGAGGCATAGTGGAATTTCCATCACTGGAGCTGCTCAAAACTCAGCCAGATAATGCCCTGAGTTACCTGACCCCATTGAGCCTGCTTAAAGCAGGAGGTTGGATTGGATGACATCCAGAGGCCCTTTTCAGACTACATATTTCTGTGAGTCTATAATCTGCCTGAAAGAGACTGAAATTGGCTGTTGTTTCTGACAGAAAGAGAATCACACTCTATCACCTTGTCATCTAGATGGTGCCTTTGCTATTGCTTAGCGTAAAATAAATGCAGTATAAAGCAAGCTTTTGTTTATTCCTTTTCCTTCCAACAAGACAATAATTTATTTCAGAGACTCACTTCATCCTGATAATCATCCCAGTGTTACCTTCCTCTTCTTCCCTTTGTTATTTCAAAGCTCAGAAACCTGTGTTGGATTCAAGGTTGTTTATTCAAATAAAATCAATTCCATTAGAATTACTGTCATACACAGTCCTTATAATTTTACAGTTGTTTTGTATTTAATTGATTATATTTGTATAAATTAGCATTAAAAATTGCTTTATTTAGAAGTTTTAAAAAAGCAAACCTTTTTTATTAACATAAACTTTTTAGGAAGGAGAGACAGAAGAAATAAGGAGGCAGTGTTGCCCTTTATGCCAATGACCAGAGGGAATTCACAGAGCTCTGGGGATGAGCAAGAAGCCAACTAAAAGATTATGGGTCAGGATTAAAGGGAGGTCATGGACAGGTGACATTATAGTGAGAATCTCCTACAGGGCACCTGACCACGAAGACTGAGTGGATGAGGCCCTCTACAGACAGATAGGAGAAGACTCACATTCACAAATCCTGGTCCCGGTGGGGGTCTCCAACCACCCTGGCATCTGTTGGAGGGACAACACAGCAGGGCATGAGTAATCCTGGAGTGTCCTGAAATACATTGATGATAACTTCCAACAATTTGGGGATACTGCTGGATGAGAAGCTCAACATGGTGTGACAATTCGCACTTGCAACCAAAAAGGCTGCATCAAAAGCATGGCCAGCAGGTCTGGGGAGCTGATTCTGCAACTCTGCTCTCATGAGACCCCACCTGCCTCCAGCTCTGGGGCCCCTGACACATGAAGGACATGGAACAACTGGAGTGAGTCCACAGGAGAGGTACACAGATGAACAGAGCAGATGAACAGATGAACTGGAGCACCTCTCCTGTGAAGAAAGGTTGAGACAGTTCAGACTGTGCAGTGTGGATATCTTGGAGCACCTTCCAGTGCTAAATGAGGCTTACAAGATTGCTGGAGAGGGACTTGTTACAAGGGCATGTAGTGATAGGACAAGTTGGAATGGTTTTAAACTGAGAGATTAGTTACTAGGAAGAGACTTTTCACTGTGAGGGTGATGAGGTACTGGAACAGGTTGTGGTTGCCCCATCCCTGAAAGTGTTCAAGGCCAGGTTGGATGGGGCTTTGAGCAACCTGGTCTAGTGGAAGATGTCCTTGCCCATGGCAGAGTGGTTGGAACTAGATGATCTTTAAGGTCCCTTTCAACCTGAATAATTCTATGTTTCTGTGATATGATCTGGAATTGCCTGCTGGATTTTTTTCCCAGTAACCTTATTCATTCAAAATGATTATTGCAAATAAAATTATTTGTTTTAAATAGTAAGAATGCACATATATTTAGTGTCTAGAACTTAACTCATTGATTTGTCTTCAATAATATAGCTCCTGCACCCTCGGTATGTAGGATATAGATTCTAATAGCACATTTAGGCACACAGCTCCCAGTGAATTTTAATAAGACATTATAGCTCTGTTTCTGGTTAAATGAACACCAACATATAGAATCGGGATTTGGATGAAAATGCAGGGATCAGATAATTTAGAATGTATTCTCCCCAGTTATTCTCCTTTTCCTTTTCCTTAACACAAATGACAAAGTGTTTATTCAGTTAAGTGTTAGTGGTAACTGAACACAGAAAATATTCTCTTTGTACTCATGTTTCTATTTTTCCATCTGTAGAACATTTTGTGAACAATGGTTCTCTATACCTAGCTTAGACTCCTTTCCCAAGATATTCAGAATATCTAGATTCTGAATCTATATTCAGAATAGATTCTGAATAGTGTTTTTATTCAGCTCATGACATTTGAGAAATAAGTCTGAGGTCAACTCATGACAGTACTGTGGTGGACCCCAGCTGGTCTGGGATCCCTATGAGTGAGTTTGATACCGACCAAATACCCGTAAGACAGCTGGGAGCAGAAGAAGGAACTGTGGTACAGTGGAAGAAGATGGACATGGAAGAGAGAACTGTAACACAGCAGAGGGAACAGATATCCTGTGTTTTATGCTGAGTCATGGTAATCAGGCAGAAGTTGTATGTAGGACCAATCACAATATGTTTATGTAACTGGAACACCAATTGTGAGCTGACATGTATGTGCAGTAAGTGTATAAATGTCACTACCTGGGCTGTAATAAAGATCTTTCTTTTGGGAAGACATGTCGTGTCCGCCTCAATGACGACACAGTACTACTTTTTAAATTATCTTTCTTCTCAGAAAATACACCACATTAAAGAAGAAAAAAATGCCCAGAGATTCCTCTCTTGCTCTCAGGGAACATTCTGCTGCTTTTGTGTAGATATAAACATTGGTATGAGTTTACACCTACACAGATAACAGCAGAGGACATTACTCACTCTATGTCTGTGGTACTCCTGGGTTAAGCTTCTACATAGCAATCACATCCCATATCATCACATGCTTCTTTTTTTCCAAACATTTGGCACATATTCCTTACTGATCTATTTATCCTGATATTAGATCAGTTGGTTAGAGCATGGTGCTAATAGCATGTGGGTTTGATCCCTGTATGGGCCATTCAGGGAAGAGCTGGACTCGATGATCCTTGTGGGTCTCTCCCAACTCAGAATATTCTGTGATTCTGTGATAACTTTAAAATTGCAGGTGACCAATAAGAGGGTCAGTGGTCAGTCTAACAAATACAATTGTTTCTAAGTATGTTGGTAATAAGATCTGTTTTGCATCCTGATATATGTGTTTTTTTACAAAGCTCTGTGTCCAGACATTTTTTGTTAACACTTGAACTACTTGACCTAGCCAGAATGTTGAGGCAGCAAGCCAGCACTTTCTCAGTGTTGTAACACTTTCTCACAGTTACAGTTTTGTGGTAGCCAAAAGTATGTACAAGCAATATCTTCAAGTACCAGATGAAATCTATTTAAAAGAACTCAGTAGCTGTGTCTTTGTTTTTGGTTTAGTCTAGAGCTGGTGCTAAAATCTACTTGGTTTTTTGTGCTGTATGCATATTTAGCAGCTGCACCCTATCAGTACAAAGAGCTCCTTAGGAGCTGTCCACACGTTTTATAGTTTTGGATCTGAAGTACCAGAAAATGTTCCAGCTGTAAATAATCAAGCTGGCGTTCTGTCTGGCAGATATAGGCCATAAACTGACTCTGTCAAATACCTTCTACTATTACCTCATACTGGTACTAGAACCTGCTCTCAATGCTGCATGAAGTTTAACAGCTGTTAGGCCTGTGATAATGTGCCTGGGCATGTTGGCCACAGGCTGTCACCCTGCTCACATTACAGGAGGAGAACGTTCTGGTTTTGTTTATTGTCTGGAAAGGTGCCCCAAATGGGCAGTTGAGACTTGGCACTGAAGCGCTGAGGCCATCTTTCTTCAACCATGGCCATGTAATTTAGTGACACTTTTCTGCAAGGGTTTTATTTCTAGCTGGGGAGACTCAGTGCTGACTGGAATCAGAGAAGCAGCACGGAAGCACAAATGCTTATTTAAATATCCATTAAAATGCTGTTTGGATAGCAAATCTTTTCAGTTCATTAATAATAATGAGTATGATGTGATTTATTCTGAATTTCTACAGCTAGAACCCATATAAACTAGAGCAATGGAGTTGAATCATTTTGTGTTTTTTATATTAAAAACAAATCAGCCAGGACCCCACAAACAAATAAACCCCCAGGCTGCTTCCCCAGCCACTTACGATCCAAAGGCAAAGAGAGTTAAAACCAAAGGACAAAACAGAGTATAGAGAAACTGGAAAAGAAGGTAATGGTTTATAGAAGGTGATAAGAAAGGGGGGGAAAAAGCCATATCCATTTCTTAGATCCACTCAGGAATACGTACACCCAGCTACATACAATGATTTATGTAAGCAACATCCCCTGCCTCTCAGCAAAACTTATTGGCTTAAGGAACATTCTGTACTTGCTGGATAAATATCCTCAAGGCTGCCTCATATACAGTTAGCTTAGAATCTGGACAGAAGTTGAACCTATTTGGACTGTCCATAAACATTTTATGAATATTATATATGTGTGTATATATATATGTATATGTATCTATATATATAAGTCACAAGAGGCCATAATCGCAGCAGTATAGTTACCAAAAGCAGAGGACGACTTAAAAAAGAATAGTAAAGTAACTTTGCAGATATCTAGAATAATTTACAGAGGTCAGAGAGGCTTGTTTGTAAGTATAGCAAGAGCTTGGGAGAGTCTAACACCAAATATTGACCAAGGGTTTGAAATGGTCCATTATGGCAACAACTGGAAGATTAATTAGTCCAGAAATAAATCATGAAGGACCAGGAAAGCAAAGACAAATAGTTACTCTCTGAAAGACAAAAGAACTGGTGGAGACATGAAGGAGAGGGGCCTTGCAATATGAAAAAATATGGAAGACAGGTGAAAATGGTTTTGGGGTAACTGATAGGGAGGATCTTTATTATTTAACCAACTGCGAGGTGTTAAAGAGAAAATAAAGAAAAAGAAGCATACAATACCTGTAGAAATTTTAATTATTTTGGTTAAAGCATTTCTTCTTTTGGGTCCTTAAATTTGAAGATGATATTTACAAACTGCTGAACATTTTTCAGAGCATGATTTGGATATAAGTGTAATTCTCATTCTATATTAAAACAGTACAAAGGTCTATACACAACTTAGCTCTCATTCCAACTAAAAAAACAGAGCATTACCATGACTGCAGTGATGCATAGCCTTGTGCAAGTCCTCTGCAGAGGGCGAGTTTAACCCTAAGGGAAGGTTAGGTACTACATTGTGTATTTAAATGAATAGCTTAGTTCAAAAATTCTCAGAATAACAACACTGCCAGCCATTATGTGCAGAAACATGAGGCAATTTAGTCATAAACTCTCTGACAATAAAATATCTACAAGATCTGCATGTCCTTATAATCACCAAGTCGCTTCTGCACAGTGAATGGACATACAAACCTCCAGCATTCTAAGTCTGTTTCAAAGGAGGCATTTTGTACACCAGTAGGACTTACACAAGTTGGTGAGATAGGATTACTTAGGTTTTGCTGTGGGGGTCCCCAGACTGCTGACTTTGATTTCTTCAAGTTGCATGCACAACTCCCTGTTTAGACTAATATCTCTCTCTGGTCCTTTGGATACATTTCTGTAAGTCACTGGGTACATCATGGGAAAAATAACAGAAAAATTGAAGTCTTAACCTTTCTGGTGCTAATCCAGGATCCATTTGCCCACTTATAACACAGTTATTGTTTCAGCTGTTCCATTAATCACATTAGTCTGGCAACAAAAAAGAATGCACTCAACTACTTTTACTGGTCTTTTTATTTTTCTGCATTGTCTTCTCTGTGATTTTCCTGTTGCTATATGAAAATGAGAAGGTATCTGGCTTTGGTTGCTGCCTGTCCTCATCAGCATTTCATTGCCTTAATTCTGTGCAAATCCAAGTTAAAACAAGTTTCAAGCACGAATTTGTAAGTCTTTCAGATTCTGTTTCTGAGAAGTAAGTTTAACAAGTGAATTTCATTTTTTCAGTGTCAATATAATCTCTTTTTCTGTAAAACAAAAAAAAAAATAGAAAAAATAAAATATAATAGCTTACTCTTTTTCCTTTTTCTTTCTTCAGACTAGGAAATCAATTAAAATTTAACACTTTACTTTCCCATTTTTCTTTTCACAGGGAAATACGAATGCTCTTTGATATCACTCTATGACTTCCAGAAGCTAGAATGGTATCAACATACTCATGTTCAAGTGATGCCATCAAATAAGAATCTGTCTTTTCCTAACTAATGATAGAGGTCTCTAATTAAAAACAGGTGGCTATCAGTAATAAAGAACTATTGTAATTATCAACATTTTAGCTATAAATGAAACATGAAGGGGGGTGAATTTTACTCCTTGATATTGAGGACTGAATTCCTTATGACTATTGCCCCTTGGTCTTTTCTATTACATCCCCTTTAGGGCCATGAAAGACAGTAATTAAGTCTCCTTTTACCCTAATCTTCTCTAGGTTAAATAAACCTAGATCCCTCAGCTGCTTTTCATATACATTGTGTTCCACGTTCCTAACCATCTTAGTGGTCCTTTGTTATAATTGATCTGCTTTACCATTAGTGGACCAAAACTGTACATGGAATCCCAAATGCAGCTTAGTAGGAGTTGAATAGTGGGAAATAATCCCTTGTGTAGGGACCAGTAAACTGATTTCTTCATTTTTGCTTATACTATCTGCCTGTATATAAAAATCTATTCTACATTTTACTTATTCAAAGTAAGATTTTAGAATACTCTAAGAATATTTAAAGAGAATATTGTTCAATTGTACTTTGAAATTGTACAATTGAACTGTTGTACAGTTGAACTAATCAGCAATACTGTTGATTAATAAAATATAATAGAAACTCTCAGCTCTAACAGTTTATCTTGATGATAAACTTTATCATCAAGAACTTTATAAGAACCTTAAAATGCTCTGATAAAACAAATTTAAATAAAAATTTAATCTTCTGATAGTTTATCTCTGTTTTTCTAAGCATATTCAACACATGTGTGTCATCCATTCAGATTTTTTTTCCTCTTTGGAAACTGGTTTCACAATAATACTGAATAATTAAAGTCATAAATTCTTACACACTTTTTATGAAATTACTGTGGTGAAGGAAAAGAAAAACGTTCAGCTATATGTTTGCATTTACAAGATATGTGTTTTTCTTCCACAATAAAAACAAATTTCAGAACAGTTTTGTTATTCATAGCCAATGCTTCAGGCTACACCTAAACTGATGAAATAACAAGGGATTTTAGGAAAGAGGGAATTTATTATATGTATGTGGTTTTCTTATAAAAAATTTTAATAAGTAAAGTCACTTTTTTACTTTATGTCACCCACTATGTTTTATCCAGCACAAGGAAGTGTACTTGCTGTTTTAAGAAATTTTTGGATTCCCTCTGCTGGACTGTCAATAGGTGTTAAATTGATCAAGACCACTCAAGGAGCTTGTAATCAGTCTTGCAAATTTCTAGCAGAGTGTAACTCTAATAAGCTCAGACTTACATCTTAAGTCAAATTTTTTCATGACAGTTGCAAAATCTCTAAGGAAAGTATCTAGCACAATCAATTCCAAATAAATGATGAGACACCTGGCTGTCTAATTAGGAAATTAAAGTACAAGACTGAAAATCTGTAATTTTACAATTATTTAAATGATAACTTTGGTACCGTGGTCACAGGAAGTAAAAATGTGCAGTATAGGAAGTGAAAATCTACACAGACATAAATTTAATTTATTTTAGGCTTATTAAAATAAGGTAGCATTAAACAATATTCTTAATAACCAAACTTATCAGTAAATATGAGTCTGTGAGTAAATGTGTCACTTTGCTTGGTTTCTTTGTTATATTCCAGGGACACCTTGAGGCACAATTTTTAAAAATATTTCTATTGATGCCTATTTTGAAGGTTCTTGGCCATTTACACTTGCCACTAATGTTGCTCTCTGTATATGGTTTTCATGACGAAGTGTTGGCAGCAGGGTGCTGCATAGGTGGCCCCTGTGNCATGGGAGAGACTACATGCTGGAAAAGGGAAAATTGTGAGGAAGAAAGAGCAGTTAGAGTGGGTGTGTTATGAACTCACCACAAACCATGACTCCTCATCCTCCATGAGCCACCTGGTAAGGGAGGAGGTAGAAGAATCGAGAATGAAGGAGTGAAGCTGAACTTGAAAGACAGGAGATGTTGGGGGAAGATTTTTCAGTTTTGCCTTTGTTTTTCATCATTCTACTCTATTTTTAATTGACAATAAATTAGAGTTCCCAGAATTACACCTGGTTTACCTGTGATGGCAATTTGTGAGCAATCTCTCTGTCCTTATGGTGGTCCATGAGGTTCTCATCTTATTGTGAAAAATAAGAAAATTATCTCTGTACCTTTGAGAAGAAAGTACGCTAGATATGGTGAGATTACTGGATATTACTGACATTCACTAAAGTATTGATAGAAGAAGATATAAGGGACCAGCTGTGATTTTCATCTCTTTTTCTTTTTCTATCTTAGTGGAGTACATAGAAAATGTCAATTTTTATTTAACAAACAAAGTTTTTAGAAATACAGTGCATAAAATGAGAAATCATTACTGGAATATTATCATAAACTTAATTTTCTTCTTATAAAGGAATATATTTCTAGATTATTTATAGATGCCATAGAACAGTTCTCTGCTCTGCAATGGTATTTGGAATATTTGAAATTTGCATTTGCATTGCAAATACATTTAGCCTTGGCATTTGGATTTTTAAACTTTCTTCCAGTTTATCCAAATAGCTGTTCCACAGTCTCTAACATACTTTGTTTCTGAAGTATAGAAGTCCTTTCCTTATTTTCACAATCTGATCCATTGCTCCCTCCAAATTCCTAGAAACAGCAACTTAAATTTTTGGCTTTCTAGCAAGACCTTTAACTTCCTCCAGTTGGGCATAACTTCCTACAATGCCTACGGTGACAGTAGGAAAGAATGTAAGAATGTAAGAATGAGGAATATATCTTTACCCCCAAGGACAGGAAACAAAAAATAAACAGAAAAAAACATATTAGGCTTTTTGCTTCCTATAAACCTAGTTCAGATATGAGGGTGACTGGCTATTTACATAACTAGATAAAAATTTAAATATTTAGACTCCAGAATCAATCCAAATATTCTAGTATAGTCAGCAAAGTACCAAAATCAGTTTTACATTGAGACCTGAGTCTCAAGTCATGTACCATGCACATAAGGGTGGATTTTTTTTAATGTCTTTGTAGGTACTATCAATGGCACTCAGGGAATTTGACTTAACTGAGTATTGGCTGTTTTGGGGTGACTTTCATAGTATTTTGAAATGGTAGCATATGCTTAAATATAAAAANAAGTACAAGACTGAAAATCTGTAATTTTACAATTATTTAAATGATAACTTTGATGCCGTGGTCACAGGAAGTAAAAATGTGCAGTATAGGAAGTGAAAATCTACACAGACATAAATTTAATTTATTTTAGGCTTATTAAAATAAGGTAGCATTAAACAATATTCTTAATAACCAAACTTATCAGTAAATATGAGTCTGTGAGTAAATGTGTCACTTTGCTTGGTTTCTTTGTTATATTCCAGGGACACCTTGAGGCACAATTTTTAAAAATATTTCTATTGATGCCTATTTTGAAGGTTCTTGGCCATTTACACTTGCCACTAATGTTGCTCTCTGTATATGGTTTTCATGACAAAGTGTTGGCAGCAGGGTGCTGCATAGGTGGCCCCTGTGAGAAGAGATGTGGGGCTGCCCCATGCCTTGCACAGCCACTTTGGTGGACTCCAAAACAGACCCACCATCGACTAAAGCTTGAGCCCATCAACAACACTGGTGTCACCTCTGAGAAAAGATATTTTAAAAAGATCACATAGCAGCTTGGGGAAAGAAATCAGAAAAAGGTGAAAAAAACAATGCTGCAGACACCAAGGTCAGTGAAGAGGGAGAGGAAGGAGGTGCTTCGGGCACTAGAGCTGAGATTCCACTGCAGTCCTTGGTGCAGACCATGGTGAGTTTGCTGTGCTGTTGCAGCCTATGGAGATCCACAGTGGAGAAGGGCAGCCTGTGGAGGATCTCACATGGGAGCAGGTGAAAGTGCCCTGAAGGAAGCTGAAACTCCCGATTGTCCATGGCAGAGATGAAGTTTTATAAACATTCCCCATCCCCCTGTCACTTAGGGAAAGCAGGAACAAAGACCTTTAACTTCCTCCAGTTGGGCATAACTTCCTACAATGCCTAAGGTGACAGTAGGAAATATGTAAGAATGAGGAATATATCTTTACCCCCAAGGACAGGAAACAAAAAATAAACAGAAAAAAACATATTAGGCTTTTTGCTTCCTATAAACCTAGTTCAGATATGAGGGTGACTGGCTATTTACATAACTAGATAAAAATTTAAATATTTAGACTCCAGAATCAATCCAAATATTCTAGTATAGTCAGCAAAGTACCAGAATCAGTTTTACATTGAGACCTGAGTCTCAAGTCATGTACCATGCACATAAGGGTGGATTTTTTTTAATGTCTTTGTAGGTACTATCAATGGCACTCAGGGAATTTGACTTAACTGAGTATTGGCTGTTTTGGGGTGACTTTCATAGTATTTTGAAATGGTAGCATATGCTTAAATATAAAAATAACTAAGAATTAACAGGTTGTTGAACTTAATGATTTCCTGGGGCCCCATCCAGTTTGAATGATTCTGAGATTTTGCAGAAGTGATGGATGGAAAGGAAAAAACTCATAAATCATATGTCTGTGAAGTCCATAAGTGATGCAGGTTGCCAAGAGCACAAATTTTGAATGTGAAAGCCATCTGTAGAGGTTTATGACAACTCCAGTTCTTTATGGTTGAGAGGATTCTGCAACTTATCATTGAGAAGGGTTGAGAGAACAAATCCGGAGTAGCCTCCTGAGTGATGACCTAATCTCTTTTTGTTCCTTGCTATTGATGGTACTTTAACAATTCTTACTGTGGGCAAGGCAATGCCATCAATTTTTAAGCAGAAGTCCTCATTAATATAAATGGGTTTTTCTACTTAGCAGGAGATAAGGCCCTGAGTTTTCACTCTACCTTCACTATCTTTTTTCCTTTCTTGTTTTTTCCCATCCTGAACAGAATGGATTTTTTTACCTAATATTCTACTTTCATTTGTTTTTCTTGCTTTACCTGATTACTTGATTCACCTCAAATCCATCCCCTTGATAGTTGTAACTCTCCCCCCTTGAAGCAGCAGCGCACTGAAATCTGTACTTCTCATGGACTCTTCCTTCTACTTTTCCTCCCTTTCCAAGAGATAATTCTTTGGTTCATGATTTGTGTTCTCTGCTCATCTCTTAAAAGGAACATGTAGTAGAAATACTTGATCCCCACTAATCAAGGAACTGAATTCCTGTCCAAGTTACCTGAGTATTCTTCACCATAGATAAAATAAAGCCTTCCACTTTAGTAAATTTAAACATACTTACTTATATTATTATTTGTATATTCCCATTGTATTTATATTCAGTATTTAGCAAGATGCCCAAATTAGATCGAAAATATCTGAAGTGGACTCTTATTGGTATATGGAAAATTATTTTTAAATACTACTCATACCTTCGCCGCAAAAGTCATTTACCACAAAGTAGCAAACTAAAACAAAAGATGTAGCAGAAATTAGAAAGTATGTCACTTAAGAGAATCTCTTCATAAACACTGTAAGCACAAAGATTGTATTACAAACATGTTTTGATTTCTTAATGAAGTTTTGCAAAAGTATTCAAGGTATTTGAATAAATGCTTAAGATAAATACTTATTAGAATATTCAAAAATCTACTCCTTAACATCACAGTAGCCTTTTCTGTGATTCTGCTCTTACCGCTTCCATCTGTCCACCTACTTATCATATCCTTTCTCCTGTTAATCACCCATTTTTACCATATAATGTTATTTCCTTGTTCAAGCATTTTCTTATAATTGTGTAATTATATTTAGTGTAAAAATCATCAGAGCATTAGACTTTGAGCTGACATTCAACCTATAACTACTATGGTTATGTAATCAGGTTGTTCAGAGGCTTACAAATGGAGTACATATTATTTACATTTACACCAGGGCAGATATCTCTGACATCCAGGCAAATAGCTGTCAAAACGTTAAGTTCCATTTCTGAAACAAGGGAGGTACTGAGTCTTCTCATTTAAAAGGTTGCAGGAAAGATTTTGTATTCCACTTTAGACATTTTCAGGACCTTGCTGCACATTTGGAAGTTGGAGAGCTGATAAATACTGTTCTTGAAGTTGTAAGAATGACCTTGGTTGTATCTTCCATAGTGCCATAGTATAGGAATGATTGGTGATCTCATGCATCAACAATCTGTAACTTCAAGGAGGAAGTCACTTGGTGGAGTGGCAACAGAGGTGAGTTGTGCTTCAGCTATTCCAGCAGTGGCTCTTCTGTTGTAGGTAGAAATCTGCATTGACGTAAATGGGTGTTTCTGACTACTAATCAATAAAAATATCTGACCTTCAGTCTTCTCTGTTTTCACAGTGTTTATTTGTTTTCTTTCTCCTGGAAGATACTGATTGGTTTTCTATTCTGCCTTTGACCTCATATGTTTTGAGGCCACATCATCAGTTTCCCTGTATGTCTAATCTTCTGTTCTTTTTCTGCATTTTTTATCCTGTAGTGGTCCTTTGCAAACTTTAGTTAGTTTTTCCAGAACTGATAAAAAATTCTTATTTCAATAGACTGCAATTAAACAAATTCAGTTTATGAGGTTAAAATGTCACACATTTCAGATTTTTTTCTTCAAAGATACAACGTTGGTTTTCCAAATTTTTTGTTCAATTTTTTATTAACAAGTTTATATATATAGACTGGACACCTGTGTTTTCTGAACAATACTTTAAGGAAGGATTATTCATCTTAGTAGAAAAGTACAAATGAAGAGATCAAAAATTAAATAAAAATCAGTGATCTGACACAATTTCTTAATGGTAAACCAAAAAAAAGAAGACTTATTAGTGAGTTCTCATTGGTCCTTTCATTAATATTATATGGTTTTCTTGAAAAGTGTTTATAGCGTATGGATTTTACTCAGTCCCTGGTGCTCAAATCTGATCTGAAAATTGATTTTTTATATTGAGTAGTAGAGTGTCTGGAGTTTCCAGAGAACAAGTGGAGTCACTGGAGACAGAGGATAGGCACATAACCTTCTATCCTGTCCTTGGACAATAAATTTTAAAGAATGGACAAGAATCCTAACAAGTGACTCCCAAGTCTGTAACTGCTGCTTGTTCAGGTCTTCCATCATGGCTGAAATTTGAGATTTGATCCTGAGATCAAACTTCACACAAAGTCTACAATTGACAGAAGCTGGTGATAAAAAAAAATATATGCAAAGAGAAGATACTCCTAAATAGTTGTGTTTCTTTTAGTTATCAGGTAAGAGAAGACTTTTAATTAGCCTATGTGGTGCTCACAACAAATGAAATTTAATTAAAATATTATTTTTTTAAAAAAGGAGTATAATTGATCCCATTTAACTTTATGTAAACTGTATTTACCTCTTTGAACTACATAAGATATCTATCCTAGTAGGGGACAAAACCACTTCTGAGTGCCAATTTCTCTATATTGACAGTAAACAAAGACCAGAGTGATTCTCTTAAATGCTGAAATTTACTGTAGAAGTTTCCTTTCTTTTTGTAACAAACTTGTATTATAAAGAAGAATGTATTTCTCATCTTTCTTACTTTTCACTCTTTATTCTTATTAATAGCAGCCCCTTAAAACCTTTTAGGACACAGTGACTTGAATTAAATAGTTCTAGAAAGTCCATATGAATAGTCATACAATTTGAATTAAAGCTAAGATGACCCTTTCAATTTCTTTGTTGCTTATGATACGCCAGAAAACCTGCCATCCAGATTGCACAACAATTAGAAACTAAGAGTTTGTAATATAATGTCCTTCTTCCTCTCTTTCTGTACTGAAGATAAAAACCAGCTTGAAACTAAAACAACCCTCCAACATTGTGGTGCGTTGACCTTGGCTGGATGCCAGGTGCCCACTCAGCCACTCTATCACTCCCCTTCCCAGCCATTAAGGGGAGAGACAATAGGATGGAAAACAACTCGTGAGTTTGGATAAGGCAGCTCATTAAGGCAAAAGCAAGGCAAAAGCTTGCCTGTGCAAAAGTGAAGTGAAAAATAACAAGGTTTATTCTCTACTTCCCATGAGCAGTGATGGTTGGCCACTCCGGAGCAGCAGGTCTTCAGCATGCACAACGATCCCTTAGCAGGCAGCCATTGGAAGCAACAAACACCCCCCTTCTTGCTCCTTTCCTTAGCTTTTATATCTGAGCTAACATCATATGGTATGGAGTAACCCTTTAGTTAGTTTGGGTCAGCTGACCTACTTGGGTCCCCTCCCAAAAGGAATGTTACAGTGCTGGTGCTGTGCTCAGCAGTACCCAAAACATGAGTGTGCTATCAACACCCTTCTAGGTACCAATGCAAAGCACAGCACTGTGAGAGCTACTATGGGGGAAATGAACTCCAGCTCAGCCAGACCCAACACAAACATATATACCTCTTTGAATTGATTTCTATTTTACAGAACTTCATAATGTCCTTTCGTTCTCAGCAAAAAAGAATTCAAGCCCTTATTAAACATAATCATCATGGAATGAAAAAATTGTTTGATTTCTCCTCATTATTTCATTGTATTATGTGGTTCTCCCCAGTGCAATACTTCTGCTGAAGGAAAAAAGAGCATATTATGGAATAGCAACACAGACTGATTCTATTTGCATCTGTAGATTTCTTGCAATGGATGCCAGTCTTAATTTTCAAATCCCTCTCTGTGGGAGATTTCTCATTAAATGAAACACTGTAATATTGCTATAATGGAATTTAAAGACTAATTTGATAAGGTGTCATGATCAAAATAATTTTTACATAAAAGTTAAAATTAAAACCAGATCTCTCCAGACAAGTTTTTTTATGTTGAAATCTCCTAAAAATTAAAATTAAAAAAATTATTTCTCATTTGGTTTCATCTCATTAGCGTACCTTCATGCTAAAGGAACTACTTAAAATAGAAGCTAAGACAGGATTATTATGTGCTGCTGACCATTATACGTCAAAAGTATATATATTTTATTTTTTTAAGAGGAAACTCATTAAAGAGTTGGAGAAGGTAAAGAATTCATTAAAGATTTGGAGAAGGCTCAGTATACAGCATCAGGAATATAAATTCATAATGATCTGAAATCCACAGGTGGTATCATAAGCAGACTCCCATGTGGGTAGTGAAAAGACTACTAATATAAAAGCTATAACATAATCTACTGTTGGACAGACGCTCAAGGGAACAGAAAAATGAGTTAGTTTGAGAGAGGATTTCAGGGCAAGAGAGGTTGTCACACTGTACTATATTAGTGCTAACAGCAGCAGATTATTCATCTGACATATCTGGTATCCAAATAGTTTTGTAAAACATTGATTGATCTAAGTTGGCTAAGTTACAGTAAATGTAAATACTCTCTGTATTGTTGGGCATAATTCAAGTCTTTCCCTTCCTTGAACCTGCAAAGAACTGAGACAAGTAACTTATCTCCTAACTTAGATGCTTTAATACCTTTTCAAAAAACCTGCCAGACATAATTACATTCTATTTTTATTTTCTGTCTGCAGAGATATCACAAAATTACTTTAACTCTGATTAGAAACTAACAGACAGTTTCCACCTGTCTTTGAGTGGCCGCCAGAGCTGGGTAATGTACATGATTTCCATACTGATAAATGGCAAAAAAAAATTTCTTTTATGTGTATTTTTCCTTTGCAATGATGACTTCAGTGGAACTAATGCGAATAGCAAAAGAGCACGTAGAAGTACACGGCCATCAGTGTTTTCAACTGTCGTAGTCCAGTCTGGCCTCCAAAACTAGTTTGCAGTCAATGAATTACTATTTCTAGTACTATTTTTCAGCTTTCAGCCAAAAAACATTCATATATTAAAAAAATGTATCCATTCATTTGCAGCTATGCAGGTTGTTTCCAGTGAGTATCAGACTTCACCGTAAACTGTGGCGTATATTGTACATTGTCTCTGTCACCAGTGACATGTTTTAAGAGAAATTAAATAAAAACAGAATCATAAAATGGTTTGGCTTGGAAGGGATTTTTAAGGGTCATCTAATTGAACCCCTCACAATGAGCAGGAACATCTCCAACTAACCAGCTTTCTCAAAGCCCTGTCCAACCTGACCCTGAATGTTTCCAGGCATGGGGCATCTACCACCTCTCTGGACAACCTGTTTTAGGGTTTCACTTAGTTTTCATTGTAAATCTAGGCTGAATCCATGCTCTTTTAGTTTAAAACCATTCCCCCTTGTCCTATCACTACATGCTAAGATTTCCCTGTTCCACTCTCTCGTAGGCAGAACTACAGAAAAGCCATAATAAGGTCTCCCCAGAGCCTTCCCCTCTTCAGAATGCACATCTCCAATTCTCCCAGTCTGTTCTCACAGGACAGGTGTTCCAACCCTCTGAGCTTCATGACCTTCCTCTGGATGTGATCTAACTGGTCTGTGTCTTTCCTGTGCTGAGGTGGTAACCCAGTTGTGGCCTTCCAGTACCTGCAGGGAGAATACAAGAAAGATGGCGAGAGACTTTTCATAAGGGCATGTAGTGACAGGATAAGGGGGAATGGCTTCAGACTGAAAGAGGGTACGTTTAGATTAGACACTAGGAAGAAACTCTTCACTGTAAGGATGGTGGGGCACTGGAACCAGTTTTCCAGAGAAGTTCTTGATGACCCATCCCCAGAAGTGTTCAAGATCAGGTTGAATAGGGACCTGAGCAATCTGGTCTGGTGAAAGGTGTCCCTGCCCACTGCAGGGGGCTCAGAACTAGATGATCTTTTTCTCTTCCAACTCAGTCCATTCTATGATTATGTGATCATATATAATTTTCTACAACTTTCTAGTTCAATATATCTATCAACTTCTAAAAAGCAAGAGCAGACCTGTCAAAAACTAACATGAAGTACATGATAATAATTGAGAAAAAGAAGGAGGAATCTAAAGACTACCATGGCCTCAGTATTTTATTTAATAGTTCTATCCAAAGAAAGAAATATCACAAGTATGCATAGAGACTAGAAGACTGAATCACACTAAAACTGCACAGGTTAGTTCTGACGGATGAAAGGTTTGTTGTTTTTTGTTTGTTTGTTTTTTAGTTGGTTGGTTGGGTTGGTTTGGTTTTTTGGGGTTTGGTTTTTTGTTTTTTTTTTGTTTGCTTGTTTGGTTGGTTGGTTTTTTTGTTTTTGTTTTTGTTTTGTTTTGTTTTTTGTAAATTCCTTTATGTTTTCTTCCTACAAAAATGTATGACTAAGCAACAGACGGAAAACGGTTTGTTGATTTTGGAAGGGAAAACCAG
Source organism: Pachyramphus minor (assembly GCA_013397135.1). Lineage (NCBI taxonomy): Eukaryota > Metazoa > Chordata > Aves > Passeriformes > Tyrannidae > Pachyramphus > Pachyramphus minor. The sequence continues at coordinate 15,422 of VYXB01001201.1, read as the reverse complement.
GGCAGATGAAACTCGTACAAGGAGATTGACTGTTCATTGAGATGAAATGTAAGAAGTTCCTGGAGGGCTGTTCCTTGTTGAGCAAGTGCTGACTGTCTGTGAAGCACTGCAAGACTAATACGAAGTCAGCCCTTACTATGAAGAGTACTGCTCCTAGACACTTATGGACTCTGTAGATTCTGTTAAAAAAAATCAAATAAAAATTCTGCTGAAAGTTTCTGAACAGAAATCAAACTTGGAAGAAGGAATCTTGCAAGATTTTGTGAAATCTATGGAAGTTTTGTCATCGATTAATCTAAAAGAGGCTGAAATATATGAGGGCTTGAGAGAACTCTATCTGAAATGGTTCTTAATTCATTACTGTCAGCATGAAGTGCTGAAGGATCTCAGTAAAGAACAGGGATTCTCTTCAGCCTAATTTTTTATTTCACTATATTTCTTCTTTTTTCCACTTTCTTGGGTTTTACATCTCTAGGTGTTATGTTGATGATTCTTTCTTTGTGGTCAGATATGCAAGATAAATGCAGAATGACAAAATTGTGAATTAAAATAATAAACAGTGTTGCAAGGGAATTAAATATAAATCATGACAGGCTACTTAAATATATAAAAAGCCAAGAGCTCTATCAGGAATTACTTGAGCCATTAAGGGATGAGTGGGAAGCTTGTGACAGATACTGTAGCTGACAGCCTGAAAGAATGCTTTGCTTCATTATTCACACAAATAAATGCAGGGTCAAATCCCAGAGAGCAAGGAACAGTAAATTTTCCTGTGGAGTGGAGCAGGGAAATTAGAGGCTTCGTGTCTGTACCAGAGCAGATAGTTCAAAGTAGTGTATTAAATATGGTAAAAGTATTGAGCCTATATACCTTATAGCAGTGAACGATGATGGAAGTAACAAGGGATGCAGGGAAACTCACCACACAGACTTTTGAAAGTGTGTAAACAGATGTCAAAAGTAGGAAGCAGAATTTCTCTTCTTATTGGTCACTCTGAGCAGAGACTAAATAGACCCCATTATTTGCCCTTAGTAGAGAACAGAAATTGGCTTTTTGAGGAACAAAGAGGTTTGAAAACATTAAAGCCAAAACAGTCTGAATAGGGATAGGGAAGCTCCCTCCATCATCCAGAGCATCCCTCCAGCTACTGTCCCAAAAGGCCTGCCTGTATACCTTCTTCCTCCATCCCTTTTTAATTCAATCACTACTAAAATCCCACTGTTGCTGTGAAATTCTCTGCTGTCAGGAAACTCTAGAGTTGTGTATGGCATTCTTTCAGACTAATGGAAGAATACAGAACTATATGAAATGAAGTAGAAAATGTCTAAGAGCAGTGGATCCCCTGATGTGGACTAAGGGAGTCTGAGAGGGACTGTGGGGGTGTCCTTAATGCGAGTTCTGTAGTCCTCTAGCACACTTCATTTGGAGTTTGCATTGGGTCTGGAGAACTCTGAGAGCTGTACCATCCTCACCAACACTCTACTGCTTCTCATGACAGTCTTGATTGGTTACTGTGTATCTCATGATACCACTTTTGCCTGCCCATGTGTCCCAGATACAACAGCTCAAGGGGGCTGTTTAAAAGGACTCTCAGTAGCAGATGGTACATAAGACATGGTGAGGAAGTATGCAGAAAGGAGATTTTTTTAAAAATACCATTTACTTTTTCCTACTTCATATTGTTTTCTTAGTAAATTTTCATTGAAATCCCAGGGAATTTTTATTTTAATACAGCTTTCTAAACTGTCTCTCAATTCTCAATTCAGAGAAAAAAAGCTCTCTCTTACATATTGTAGTCTTAGTGCAAGCTTGAGATGCTCCTGTGATAGCACTGAAATGTTATTGCCTTAAGATCTCTCAGTCAATATGCATTTCTTACGTATTTCCTATTAAGGAAATATTTATATCCCTTCTTCGGGTTTTGCTCCAAAATTCCTTTCCTCTATTTTCCTTTTACAAATGGTGTTCTATATTTGACTATGTCAGTCACTGTGGCATGTCTCCTTAAGTAGCACAAACATTTATCTGAATATGTCACAGCCCATTATTAACATGGCTGAATTTATACTTAAACTTACCAGGATAGATAAAATTTATTTCACCATTATTAAAGTAGTGTGATAAAGTTGAAAAAAACCTGGAGGTCCCAGCTTTGCAAACAATTACATCTGAACTGCATATTCATCATGACATGTCTAAATTCCTTGGTAAGATCACTTATCTGCTCAGACGTGTTTAATTGATTGCAGAGCAGCTGCTTAATTTTCTAAAAATGTTGGTATTTATTTTATTTTTTTTTTTTGTTATGGCTTTTGATAATGTACTTTCAGTTTTCTAGAAAACTATCTTCTATTGCCATACCACTGGAAAATTGACCATTTTTCTAACCATATGAGACAATTCCTACAGCTTTTAAAGTATTTTTATGGTATTACTGTAATTCATATAGTGTTTAATAATCTCATTCTAAATAAAAAAACCCTCTCTTGTTAAAAATAATTGAAAACACAGTGGGGGCCTTTTAAAGGAATTGTCTTAATTAAAAAATCAGAAATGACAGTACATTTCTGTTCAGTTATTTTACACTCCCTGAATTATAAAAGTCTCTTAGCTTTCAGTCTTCTAGTATTAAATTAAACTCAAAACAAGTGGGTAGAATGCATGTTTTGTATTGATTGAGTTACTAATGAAAATGGTTTCATGCCTTGAGAATACATACAGCCTCACATCCTTATTTCCACACTTTTCAGGGTCCCATCCCTGTTCCTATTCTTCCACAGTTTTAGAACAGTGCAGCACTACCTTCTAGTAACTTACATTTTATACATTTTGCCTTCCCCCCCAAATGAATTCAAATAAAGTAATTTGGGGATTATATATTAAATAAAATCTTCAACTAGCACAAATAATGTCAGTGCAACTATGCTTATTTACACACAATAATGATTTGATTGTTCAAAGTACTGTTCAGACTAGGCAGTCTGAAGAAGTAAACCCAAAGTTCTCTCTGAGAAAACTATGGACCAACTTGTCTTTCCAGTAACAGAAAATGTTTCAGTTCAGTTCCATCCATGTCTAAAGAGTAAAGCAAAGCAATCATATATATACATGAGTTAGAAAGGTCATTTGTCAGGGTACAAGCATTAAATAATTGTCTGTTTGCAATGTGGGCTTTTTCAGCAACGTGAAGTCTTGTCTGTTTGAAAGGGAAACCTTCTGTCCTGTGAAGCTGACCTAGTTGCCCAGAGAGATTGTAGAGTTTCCATTCTTGGTGATATTTGAAAATTTACTGCACATGGTCCTGGACAACTGCCTTGAGCAGACAGGATGACTGTCATCAGAGGTACCTTCCAGCCTCAACCGTTCTGTGTTCTTGTTGAATGTTTATGGTCTGCAACTCCAATGGACTTTTCTGTTTTGACTTGCAATAAGTAATTTTTGAAATTACACTGGGTTTTAATCGTATGTGGGCAACTACTTTTTTCTATCCAAGCTATTTGTGTTTGAGAAACCATTCTTTAAAACAAAATTAATTAAAATATGTTCTATATGAACTTTATTAGAAGTGAAGGAGGAGAAGAAAGAGAAGAAAAAGAAGAATAGGAATTGAGTCCCTCTGTCTGCTCTAAACTGAAGTGGTTTTTTCTGTGTTTTTTTCTCATCTACTACAATCTGTGTAAGATCACAGAGTTACAGAATGGCCTGGGTTGGAAGGGAGCTTAAAGGTCATTCAGTTCCAAGCCGCCTGCAGAGGATGAGAAGAACTTTCACTAGACCAGGTTGCTCAGAGCTCCATCCAACCTGGCTTTAAATACTTCCAGGGATGGGGCATTCACAACTTTTCTGGGCAATCTGTTCCCAGACCTGACCACCCTCACAGTGAAGAATTTCTTCCTATTATTTAATTTAAACTACTCTCTTTCAATTTGAAGTCATTCCCCCTTGTCCTGTTGCCACGTGCACCTGTAAAGTCTCTCTGAAAAGCACCATATCACTGTCTGCTCAGTGTAGCCTGAATTAGCAAATATGCTGTTCAAAGCCAATACTCAGTAGATGGGAATTCTACCAAAAAATTGAATGAAATATAAACAAAGTGCGATCTCTGAAATACATTAAATGGAATGAAAATGGAATTAAGCTGACAAATTGATCTATAGCAGTTCTGATTGCTTGTTTTGAGAGAGCTGGAGGTATTTCTTATGTGTCTGATTTAGAGTCAAGGGAATCTTTTAGCTTTTTATCAGACAGTAAGAAGTGAGAAACTGAAGGGCCATGAAGAATTTTTCATCAATCCCTGATGATAGGACAAAATGTATAACTTGCGATAAAGTTTTGTGCACTCAGTGTCCTGAGAATGCCAGCTTCTCCACTTTGGCTAATTGGTGGAAATGAGGTAAGGGCCATCTCATTCATTATCAGATGAATGTATCTTCTGAAAAAGATTAAATGTGTCCCTACATCACCTGAGGGCAATACTCCTATGCACTTTCAAATGTTGCTCTTAGTAATGATGCCATTAAGAAAAAATGCATTTAAGAAAAAAGACCTTTCTTATGCAGATTCTTTTGGAAGACAACTTTTAGAATCAGGAGGAATATCTGAGACTGAATGTCATGTTTCAGTTTTGTTACAAATATTTAAGATAAAGCAAGACTGTGGTGGGGAGGAATAAACGACAATGAAATTATGAAAATAGGGAGAACTTATCATGCCAATTACTTTGATTCATTCCACCACAGCAGCAGCAGAGATTATTCATAGATGCCAGTTGGAATCCATTTATGAATGCTTTTGAGTACTCATCTAAATCATAAACAACTTTATGTTTCACATGGTTCATTGCTTAAAATCTGAATACACTAAAAAATCCTCAGTTCCTTTTTGAAAATCTCCTTAAGCCTTATTACTGTGATGCACACATACTGAATGCCATTCTGAAGTTTTATATCAAACTTCTTACCATGGTATTAAAATGCTTCCCAGTAATGATTGTTACTCATATTGTCACAATACCAATCCTTTCTGTTATTCTCAGTATCTCATATGAACAATATAGAATGTCTATAGGTAAGTCCTGATGTTAGTAAAAAACAAAATAAAAGCTTTGAAAGGATAATTTTTTTCAGAATTGTCAGGAACAGTATGTGCATATTTAGTTCTCTTAAATAGAGCTGTCATGCATTTCACCTTAAGAAAAATGCTTCTTTTTTTCCAGACAGTATTCATGTCTTGAAGGAATAAAGGTGATAAGGCAATATAGTTGATCTGGTTAAATACCAGTTTGTGACCGCCTTGCCTCTGACACTGTATTTGATGGCGTACAGTCATCAATATCCTGTGCCCTCTGCAGCCACATGACATTCAGAATTATGCATCAAACAAAGCTGTGCTCTGTCTCAGTGAAGAGCTTTAAACTGTGATGAGATTCAGTATTATGTTTTGATTTTTATAAATCAGACTCTCCTCAGAGACATCACCAGAATACATCACAGATAAGGATCTAGAAAACAAATTATGAAAACCAAACTGACTGAAAGTAGTTTTTTTCTCCAGCACAGTGATATTAAGGCACAGCTGTTCTGTTCAAATTTGAAAGATTTAAAGCAGTGGTTAATCTTCATTATATCTAGTTGGTTTTAACTTAGTAGATCTTAGTACTGAAGCTGTTATTTATAAGAAAAACTGTCCATTGCATTTGATATGGGAAAAAAATTCTTATTTATTAATATAAATTACATACTAAGAATCATCTTACCATATCTGATATGTCATGTATTTATAGGTTATGAAACAACTTTACCTTTACCAGAAAAGGCTAAAGAAGAAAACTTCATAGACACATGAAAAATACCACAAGTGCAGTAGTATATCTGACAGACTCCATCTCTCATCAGTAATGATGAACTCCTAGTACCTGAACACTTCACTGTCTCTATAGATAAGTTAATTAGGTCCCAGCTGTTAAAGCTACTAGTCTTTAAGAGCAGAACATCTGAAACTACTGTATGTTATATTAATACAGCAGTGAGATGAACACAAGCAAAATACAGGAAAACAACCATTCTTAAAAATATAACAATTAGCAAACCCAGAAAGTTCAGGCAAATTAAAGTAGACCAAAAATGACAGCCAATATAGCCAGGGTTACCCAATGCAATCAAAACTTTTTAAAATGCATATAAATGGATTTCAGTCACTGAAAACATTGTCAAGATCTAATCAGATAACAAATGCCTGTTCCCAGTTTACTTCTTCGTGAATCTCTGGAGTTAATGCAGTTATGTCTTATCAAAAAGTGTGCAGTGCTAATTTCATTTGCAATGCCTGCAATACTGTATTATGCTAAAAACAAAAGTCACTTTGGACTTCATTTGAATTGTATAAAGAATCCTGATGTGTGCATATATTTATATATACATTTTATATTAAAACATTTAAAACATACTTCATGGTAGCAACATAAAATGTATATGGAAGAAAACACATATGTAAATGTATTATAGTCTGCAAATATGTCAAAGTTTACAATAATCATAAGTATATTACTAGTTTTATGAGTTTCTAATCCAGTTAATATGGAAACTATTTGAATAAAATTTTAAAAATTGTAGATCTTGCCTCAGAGGGTTTTTTAAAGGAAGAAATCCTTAGACTTTGATGCTATAATTGTATAATCATGATGTCATTTGGCGTCATTCTAAAAGGTTTATAAGTGTTAAATCTATTAAGGCATGTGACTCTGAGATTTTAAGTTCATAATTTTAACATCAAACCTATATAACTGACACTTCTTCACTGCTTTGTGGAGGTGGATGACTTTTGCTGAAATTTATTCAGAAGACAACACTGAAATTTAAACTGTGATTTCATTTCAGTCCTACTGAGTAGGAAGAAGTAAGATACCAAAAAGAATCTTCAGAATCCAGGAAATACTTTTCCTTGTGTTTTAGTCTAATGTTTCAAGTGACTTCTGTACAATAATTTTTACCTGGGACTTCTGGTTTTGCGGTTGATTTGGTTTGGAGAAGTTTCTGGAAATTTTTGTGAGAGAATCCAGTATTTCCAGTTTTCAGGATTCAAAAATGGATTTGAAGGATTTCAAACCATGTCTGAGAAAATCACAGATTTTACCACTGAGAAAAACTGGGAGGTTATATTTTCAACTTGGTCTTGTTTGCATTAACAGAAGCATTTTGTTCCTGACTAATATTACATCTAGTAGCTGGATCATAGTCCCTGGAAGTTTTAAGAAAACAAGAGGTTCTATGTGATAGACTGCATTCACAGGGAAAAGCAATGCTTTTTTTCAAAAATGGCACAAATATGTGGGATATCTTAAAAATTCTACTATGATTCATGAGGCTGTAAAACCAGAAGCATCCTTGTAAAATGTAAGCTTAAAATTCAACAAAAGTCTATAAGGCCTGTGAGTATATAGACTTCTTGAAATTCTTTAACACCACACCTTAAAATTATGACATCCCACTCCCTTGCTGCCACTATTTATATCTCTGTTTCTCTGCAACCTTTGTCAAAAACCTGCTAAAGATCAACACTATTTAGAAGTTTATTTAGTGAAGTTTTGTATTTACGTTCATGTGGAATGAGTGTTAAAGTTTTCACACAAAGATATTTGCAAAATAAATTAGACCGGAAAGTTGTCCTCATGTTTTATTCCTAGGAGACTGATAATTATCTAAGTGGTGTACATGAAAATACCGATTCCGGTAGAACACTGTGTGGTAAGCAAAGAATGTGCTGACGATGGATGTAGTAGGAGCAAAAAATATTTATCATTTCTTAATTTAGAATTGAAAAAGAACCAATTAAATTGTATTATTGGTGCAGAAATTTCACAGTTCATTTAGATCCAAACAGGAGGAATAGCTGGTTTCAAATAAGCTAAGGAGAACAGAGGGATAGAAAATGTTTACTACAAAGAAGTGAGAAGAATGGAACTTGGGAACTGAGGGCATACAGTTAGTCTTCCATTCACAGAAGGTGGAGACAAATGTGTCCAGGTCTCTAAAGAGCTGTGTTACTGCCCTCTCAATAGTAAAGAAAAGAAATTATGTCAATGGCGATGGCAGAAGGAACGGAATATTATGTTTCACAGAGAGGTGGGAAGATATTATCAAGTCTTTACTTGGAAGTAAAGTAACAGTTCTAGAGCCAGAGTACAAAATCACTTTTAGAAGAAGCTGAAAGATTTCTAGGGAGTCTGAAATAAAATGTGACTCGCCCCTCATAGATCATTGCCATGCATAACGCATGATTAAGATGGTCGCATAACCACAAGGAGCAGCAGGCACCTCAGAGAAAGGAGTATCATAGAATCATAGAATCATAGAATTGATTGGGTTGAAAAAGACCTCAGAGATCCTTGCCCCTTCTTTTGTTATTAATGTATTTAAAGAAGACTTTTTATTATCCCTAACAGAATTGGCCAAATTAACTTTAAATTGCACTTTTACTTCCCTGATTTTTTTCCTGCATCATCTAGTTATTTTCATAAATTCTTCATAAGTAGCCAGCCCTTTTCTCCACAGTCAGTAAACTCTCTTTTTATTTCTGATTTCCTTCAGAATCTCCCTGTTTAACCAAGTCGGTCGTCTTCCCAGCCAACTTGCCTTTTGGCACACTGGTACAGCCTGTTCCTGTGCAGTCAAAACCTCCTGCTTGAAGCATGTCCAACCCTCCTGGACCCCCTTGTTTTTAAGCATTGTTTCCCACAGTATGCTCTGAACTCATCTTCTGAATAGGCAAAAATCTGTCCTCTGGAAGTCCAGTGTAGGTGTTTTATTGATGGCCCTCCTTGCATCTCTGAGTATTGAAAATTCTATCATTTCATGGTCGCTATGCC
>VYXB01001199.1:135901-160173 GCA_013397135.1 Pachyramphus minor | reverse complement strand
GGCGGCGGCCGGAGCTGCCGGGGAGGGTTTTGGGGGCGGTTTTGGGGGCGGCTTTGGGGCTGCGGGCCCCGCTCTCACAAAGCTCCCATTGTATCCCGGAGTATCCCGGCGGCCGGAGGAAGGAGCCGGGAATGCCGCAGGATGCTCGGAGCGGAGGGGAGGGAGCAGAGGGCGCGTCCCCGCCGCGACCCCGCCAGAGAGGGGGGGCCGGGGGCTCCCGGGACCCCCTGGGACCCCCTGTCTTTACCTCATAACCGAGATTGAGGAGCTGCTTTGAGCTGCCCAGACGTTACATCAGCCCCTGGGCTCCTTCCCATTGGTCCCCGAGCCGCAGCCCCTGGAATTCGGGAGCGGATCCTCTCCGTCACCTCCTCGTCCCGAGCCATGAATCACCTTCGTGTCATTCCCGAACACCCGGGCGAGGGGGAAACTGGGCGAGGGGAAGCTCCGCGCCGTCAGTCGGGGTTGAAGGCAGGAAAAAAACCCCTCTTTTTTGGTGCTGCACGAAGGAAAAAAACCCTTTTTTGGTGTTGCAGGCAGAAAAAAACCTTTTTTTTTTGGTCTTTTTTATTATAGGCAGGAAAAACCCCACTTTTTTGGCGTAGCAGGCAGAAAAAAACCTCTTTTTAAAATTGTTACAGGTAGAAAAACCCCTCTTTTTTTAATTGTCACAGGCAGAAAAAAAACCTCTTTTTTTTTTTACCTTCTTATTTTCCCTCTTGGAATGGGGGCAATCGGTGCTTTCTTTGGTGTCATCCCCATAGAACTGGAAAAGGGTAGAACTATTCCAGGTAAATCTCAAGATCATTGTTTGGTGTTAGAGGCAGAAAAAAACCCTCTTTTTCCCTTCTTTTTTTGGTGTTTCTGACAGGAGAAAAACCTCCTTTTTTTCCCTCTTGGAATGGGGGCACTCAGTGCTTTCTTGGTGTCATTCCCACAGAACTGGGGAAGGGGGAAATTGCTCGTGGTAAAGTCCTGGACCAGTGTTTGGTGCTACAGCCAGAAAAGCTTTTTTTTCCCTTTATTTTTTTGCTTTTAGCTTGGAACAGGGGGAATCAGAGCTTTTTTTGTGTCATTCCCATAGAAGTAGGGAAGGGGAGAACTATTCCAGGTAAAGCTCTAGATCAATGTTTGGTGTTGCAGGCACAAAGAAAACCTCTCTTTTTTTCTTTTCTTTTTTCCCCCTTGGAATGGGGGCTTTTTATCCCTCCCTTTTTTTCCCTCACTCTTTCTCCTGGGAGACCCTTTTTCAAACAAACCTCCAGGTTTTCCCTTCCCTGCTCTCAGACCCAGCTGAGCTGAACGGGATCAAACTCTGGGCCTCGGGAGCTCCTGGGAAGGAGAAACTGCCCCCAAAATCTCTTGCTCTACCCAGGTATAAGAACAGCCCCTCCAGGGGAGGAATTAAACCAGGGAAAGATCCGGATTCAGGATCATTTCCAGCCCATTTACAAGCGAACAAATCAGCCAAGGGGTTGCTCCAGGACCTTCCAGTGAGGAAAGGGATGGTTGGAATCACATCCCAGCGTTCCTGCCTTGCTCAGCAAGGGGATTGTGAGTGGAAGGTGCTGGTGACCCTCTAGACAGGTTGGAAGTGGCCTTGGGGACATCTCCAGGTCACCCAAACAGCTGGGGGGGGATCCCCTTGTCCCCTCCAAGGGGACAATTCCCACGATTTCTGAGCGCCCCAAGCTGTGCCCTCACATCCCCCAGTGCTTCCCACCAGCTCCTGTGGCTCAGCCTCCCTCACCTTCAACCCTGGAAAAGGATCTGAAATTCCTCCCCAAACGTGTGGGTTGTTTTAAGTGTCAAATGTGAGGGCTGAGAGAAAAGAAGCAATTCTGGAAGTCTGATCTTTCCCTGAGGTGCTGTGGTTTGGGAAGAAGGAGAGGGCTCATTTTCAGTGCTCTGTCTTCTGGACAGCTTGTTTTTTCNGAGGGGGGGCCGGGGGCTCCCGGGACCCCCTGGGACCCCCTGTCTTTACCTCATAACCGAGATTGAGGAGCTGCTTTGAGCTGCCCAGACGTTACATCAGCCCCTGGGCTCCTTCCCATTGGTCCCCGAGCCGCAGCCCCTGGAATTCGGGAGCGGATCCTCTCCGTCACCTCCTCGTCCCGAGCCATGAATCACCTTCGTGTCATTCCCGAACACCCGGGCGAGGGGGAAACTGGGCGAGGGGAAGCTCCGCGCCGTCAGTCGGGGTTGAAGGCAGGAAAAAAACCCCTCTTTTTTGGTGCTGCACGAAGGAAAAAAACCCTTTTTTGGTGTTGCAGGCAGAAAAAAACCTTTTTTTTTTGGTCTTTTTTATTATAGGCAGGAAAAACCCCACTTTTTTGGCGTAGCAGGCAGAAAAAAACCTCTTTTTAAAATTGTTACAGGTAGAAAAACCCCTCTTTTTTTAATTGTCACAGGCAGAAAAAAAACCTCTTTTTTTTTTTACCTTCTTATTTTGCCTCTTGGAATGGGGGCAATCGGTGCTTTCTTTGGTGTCATCCCCATAGAACTGGAAAAGGGTAGAACTATTCCAGGTAAATCTCAAGATCATTGTTTGGTGTTAGAGGCAGAAAAAAACCCTCTTTTTCCCTTCTTTTTTTGGTGTTTCTGACAGGAGAAAAACCTCCTTTTTTTCCCTCTTGGAATGGGGGCACTCAGTGCTTTCTTGGTGTCATTCCCACAGAATTGGGGAAGGGGGAAATTGCTCGTGGTAAAGTCCTGGATCAGTGTTTGGTGCTACAGCCAGAAAAGCTTTTTTTTCCCTTTATTTTTTTGCTTTTAGCTTGGAACAGGGGGAATCAGAGTATTTTTGTGTCATTCCCATAGAAGTAGAGAAGGGGAGAACTGTTCCAGGTAAAGCTCTGGATCAATGTTTGGTGTTGCAGGCACAANTAAAGCTCTAGATCAATGTTTGGTGTTGCAGGCACAAAGAAAACCTCTCTTTTTTTCTTTCCCTTCATTTTTGGTCTTGGAGGCAGAAAAAACCCTCTTTTTTGGTGTTTCAGACAGGAGAAAACCTCTTTTTTCCCCCCCCTGGGAATGGGGGCAGTCAGTGCTGCTTTGGTGTCATTCCCGGAGAACTGGGGAAGGGGGAAACAATTCCAGGTAAAACTCAGCATCAATATTTGGTGTTAGAGGCAGAAAACCCTCCTTTTTCCTTCTTTTTTTTTGGTGTTGCAAGCAGAAAATCTCTTTTCCTTTTTTTTTTTTTCCCCCTTGGAATGGGGGCTTTTTATCCCTCCCTTTTTTTCCCTCACTCTTTCTCCTGGGAGACCCTTTTTCAAACAAACCTCCAGGTTTTCCCTTCCCTGCTCTCAGACCCGGCTGAGCTGAATGGGATCAAACTCTGGGCCTCGGGAGCTCCTGGGAAGGAGGAATTGTGTCCCCAAAATCTCTTGCTCTGCCCAGGTATAAGAACAGCCCCTCCAGGGGAGGAATTAAACCAGGGAAAGATCCGGATTCAGGATCATTTCCAGCCCATTTACAAGCGAACAAATCAGCCAAGGGGTTGCTCCAGGACCTTCCAGTGAGGAAAGGGATGGTTGGAATCACATCCCAGCGTTCCTGCCTTGCTCAGCAAGGGGATTGTGAGTGGAAGGTGCTGGTGACCCTCTAGACAGGTTGGAAGTGGCCTTGGGGACATCTCCAGGTCACCCAAACAGCTGGGGGGGGATCCCCTTGTCCCCTCCAAGGGGACAATTCCCACGATTTCTGAGCGCCCCAAGCTGTGCCCTCACATCCCCCAGTGCTTCCCACCAGCTCCTGTGGCTCAGCCTCCCTCACCTTCAACCCTGGAAAAGGATCTGAAATTCCTCCCCAAACGTGTGGGTTGTTTTAAGTGTCAAATGTGAGGGCTGAGAGAAAAGAAGCAATTCTGGAAGTCTGATCTTTCCCTGAGGTGCTGTGGTTTGGGAAGAAGGAGAGGGCTCATTTTCAGTGCTCTGTCTTCTGGACAGCTTGTTTTTTCCTGTCCTGTTCCCTCCCCAGCACAAAAAAAAACCCCTCCATTTCAGAATAAACCAAATCTTCGCCTCCAGCTTTGCTCTGGATATTCCCATTGTTCACACACCCGGGAACATCCATCACGCTTTGCTAATTCCCAAGCTTTGTCTTTAGCAGGGAAAAACACAGATAAACAAACCGACTCCTCCCCCCGGAACGTTTTCAGCTCGTTGTTGGGAGGGAGGTGGGGGGAGCTGTGCCTGGGCTGGTGTTGGAAAGGGCAGATTTGGGGGCGTCAGCCCACGTTTGCCACGTGCTCGAGGCCATGGAGTGGAAAACCTGAGGAAACCCTGACTTCATTTTTCTGCTCCGTTGGTTTTCGGGCTGGATCCTTCTTCTCCCTCAGCCCTGGCTGCCCAGGAAGGGAAGATGTTGCTTTAAAGCAACATCTGTTTACAAGAAGAGATCCAAACAAGCCCTGATTGCTTTCACATTGCCCATGGAGATAGAGCAGCTCCCGAGCTTCCCTCTCCAGCTTCCCAGAACCTCTTCCTCAAAGGACAATCATTTGGAGGTAATTGTGGGGCTGTGGTTGTAAACAGCCTCTCCAAAGCTCCCAACAAAGCAGGAATCCCATATTGGAAACACTTCCTGCGCTGTCAGGGATGAGCTGCAGGGATCTGGATCATCCCCGGCCTTCCCTTAATCCGCAGCGGTCACGAACCAAGGGCTGCTTGGAAGGACCTGTTGGAATCGTGGGGACTTCCAAGAGGAACCAGGAGGAATGGAGCCAGGAGCGCAGCCTGTTCCGTTTATCCCACTTTCCCTTGCTAATGAGGGTGATCCGTGCAAAACAGGAGGCCCCGGGAGGGGCTGACGCAGAATCTCCGAGGCCGCGTTTGAAAAGGACTTTACGGGGCTGAACTTTCGTGGCCCGATGGGGTCAGGAAGGGCACGTCCTGGATGGGACAGGGAAGGGCATGTGCTGGGAAAACAGCCACTCCAGCCTTGTTTGTGTCCTTCAGCAGGAGAAGGGAAGCTTCCAAGCAGATTTGTCCTACCTGTTGTGGGGTGGGAGGATCGACCCTAAGAAGGCAGCCAGAGCAAACAGCCCCATAACAGAGACACCTCTGATGGAGAGTCAGGAGGGCTCCAAGCCCTGGGAATTAGAGGTGATTTTAAGGATCTGTCCTAAGCCCAGCCAGCAGCTGGATCACACCAATGAACTTGTCCTATGGACCAGCACTAAAGGAGGGGAGGAACCCCCAGGCATTGCCAGCTTTTCTGATTTTATTGGACATCTCGCAGTTGTTCCCATAAAACCCCAGCTGCAGGCTCAGGAGATGGGGTGAAGGATCTCAGGTTTTGTTCAACATCAAAAGGAGGAGGAGAAAAAAACCCTGTGCTTGTAGGAGAAAGCTTAGAAATAGCAAACGAGAAGCATTTTGCAAGCTGAGAGCTGGCAGGGAAATAGGACCCAAATCTAACAAACCCTAAAATAAGCTCAGGGTTTGCAAGCCAGACTTGCAGGTTTTGGTGGCCAAAGTCCTGGTAGGTTGGCAGGAAGGTTGGGAATTCAGGCTCCCTGAATGAGGACACTTGGGATTCAGACAGACAAAGACCTGAGAGTTGGGATTACATCAGTTGTGGATGGTGCCACCTGAGATCTGAACAACTGCAACCAGCCATGAGCTGCTCCAACGTCCTTCAGCCAACAAGCAAAACACTTTTTATTAAACCCTCATGGAGGGCAAGAGTTGAGGGGACAGAAGAAACAGAAAAATGCTCCAAGGTTGATTTTTTTTTTTCCCCCTATTTTTATTTTGGTGTTGGCTGGAAAGACACAGAGCTCAGCTGGCGGGGGGAACCCATCACGTGGATGATGGTATTGAAAGGAAACTTCTGCTTCCAGAAGTTTGCTTCTCCTTCTTTCTCCTTCTCCTCCTTCCCCTTCTCCTCCTGTAGGAAGAGTCTCTGTTGTTGTGAGACCAGAGACCACCAAGGCTTGTATGGAATCATGGAATTGTTTGGGATGGGGGCGACCTTAAGGATGATTCAGTTCCAACCCCCTGCCAAGGGCAGGGGCACCTCCCACCAGCCCAGGGCGCTCAAAAACTGCAGTAAAATTACGGGATGGAGAAGAACTGAGATCCGCAGGCTGTGGAGAGGTGGGAGACACCAGGTTTATCCTCTTCCTGCCGATTCCCAGTGGGTTTGGGGGGCGGGGGGTGCAGGAATCCCGCAGGCTGGAGCGGGAGGAGGGTTCAGCAGGTGGCGCTGCTCCCCTGGCTAAGGGCTGGCAATTAGCAAATTAACTTAATTAGGCGGTGACTGGGAGCGAGGTTCCCTCCATGTGGGTGGGCCTCGTCCCTGTGAGAGGGGCAGAAGGTGGCCCTTCACACCGAGCCCGCTCAGGGTGGCAGTGGGGTCGCTGGAGGGCACAGGGAGACGTGAAGCTTTCCTGAGTGTCCATTGGGATCTTTCTGGGATCCCACTCCCTGGATCCCACTCCCTGGATCTCTGGGATCCCACTCCCTGGATCCCAGAGCTGGAAGGGGCCCCCAGGGATCACCGAGTCCAACTCCTGGCCCTGCACAGGACCCCCCACCCCAGACAAAGCCCCTCGCAGTGGGTGGCTCCAGTGACCCAATGGTTGCCCCATTTGACTCCAAACTCATTTCTTGGGAAGTTTCCTTCCCTGGCTCGATCCCAGGACTCCCACAGCAGGATCCTGGAAGTCTGGTTCCTTTAAGTCATTTATCTGTGGTGCAGTGACATGATTATCCCAGGACATGCTGAGCTGGAAGGGACCCACGAGGATCACCCAAGCCTCAGACCTGCACAGGACCAACCTGGTGCCTCCAGGGAGGGATCCCCCTCAAAGGAATTCCTGGAATTTTCTACCCTTATAGTCCAGGGACCCATTCCAGTGGTGGGTTTGGGGCTGGGTCTTGTCCACTGGGTCCTGCAGAGTCCCTGCTCCTTGGGAGGCAAAGGGCTGGTGCCCATTCCTGCCTCGTTCCCTGTGACTCCAACATTTCCCTTCCATCCAGGGCCCGATTCCACCCCTCTCCCTGCACTGGGGGTGTTCCTCAACAGATGATTCCATGATTCCAGGTGGGAATGGGGGAGGGATGGGAAGCCCGGGGTCACAGCGGGTGCTGCTGGTCAGCTCCAAGCACAGGAACCACCTCCACACCAGGAGCTGGGGGTCAGGGCTGTGGGATCTGTGGGATCAGGATGTGGATGAGGAGGGAAGGGGCTGTGGGATCTGTGGGATCAATGGTGTGGATGAGGAGGGAAGGGGCTGTGGGATCTGTGGGATCAGGATGTGGATGAGGAGGGAAGGGGCCGTGGGATCAATGGTGTGGATGAGAAGGGAATGTCCCCGTGCCCTCGCAAAGGTCAGCGCTGCCTTCCCCCATCACCGCTGCCTTCTCATCTTCCTCCTCCACTCCCAATTTGAGGCGAGCTCTCTAATGGCTCTCTCTTAATTAGGCTGAACTCTGCGTGCCCCGCTTGCACGCCCTTCCCTTTGTCAGCTAATTGGCCGGGCTTTCTGATCTATTATGTAAATAGTCTCCGTCTCTGCGGCACAGTGTCGTAATGCACCGCATTCCTGGGAGCCTGGGCTTCTGTTTCATGGATTTGTGCTCCCGCCCCGGGCGAAAACAGCAGCAACAACAACAAAAAAAAACCAGGCAAGCCTTTGGCTCGTTTTCTGGAGGCTCCACAAACGAGTTGCAGAAGAAGAAAGTGTTCCGGGCAGCAGTTCAGGGCAGCACACGGGGAGAGCGGCAGGATGAGGACACAGGGAAGAGCCAAAGGCTCCTGAGCAGAGCTGGGAGCTCCTGGGCTCGCAGGGTGACCTGTGGCACCTCCAGCGGCAGGGGAAGGGCTGGGGGTGGCTCCACGGGGTGTCCCATGGCACATCCCCAGGCAGGGAAGGAGCAGCTCCGACCTTCTCTCTGTGCTGGGCACTGGGGAGGTGTCACCTCACGTGTCGTCTCCAGGTCTGGGCCCTCATGGCCAGAAGGACATTGAGGGGCTGGAGCGTGTGCAGGGAAGGGAAGGGAGCTGGGAAGGGGCTGGAGCAGCAGGAGCAGCTGAGGGAGCTGGGGGGGCTCAGCCTGGAGAAAAGGAGGCTCAGGGGGGACCTTCTGGCTCTGCAACTCCCTGACAGGAGGGGGGAGCTGGGGGGGGTCGGGCTCTGCTCCCAGGGAACAAGGGACAGGAGGAGAGGGAACAGCCTCCAGCTGTGCCAGGGGAGGTTCAAGTTATATATCAGGGGAAATTCCTTCCTGGGAAAGGTGGCCAGACCTTGGCACAACTGCCCAGGGAGGTTTGGAGTTCCCAGCCCTGGAGGTGTCCAGAGAAGGAGTGGATGTGGCACTCAGTGCTCTGGGCTGGGGACAGGGTGGGGATGGGCATAGGGGGGATTTGATGGTCCTGGAGGGCTTTTCCAACCTTTAGGATTCTGCTGTGAGAGGCTTTGCCAAGCAAAGGCCTCCCCCTTCCAGAACTGTGTCCGGTTTTCCTCCTGTCCTGGCACCAGGGAAGCTCTTCACCATTCCCAGGGTGCCTCAGGAAACTGTGCATGGAAGCTGTAGATTTTTAGGAAAACCTTGGGTATTTAGGGAGCTTTGTGTGGCCAGGAAGTGTTTATGTGACAGATCTGCTCATGCAGACAAGTCAGATGGTCCTGGAGGGCATCAGCCTGGAGAAGGCACCAGCCAGTGCTGACAGGGCAGCAAGAGGCCAATTTCTTCCTAAAAGGCATCAAAAATTTTCCAGACCAGACACTCAGCACCTCTGTTTTGGGGTTATAATGGTCCAAACGGGTCTCTTGCAATGCCCCAGGTCCTTCCAACTGTGTTCCTGTCACGGGCAGCCCAGAGAGGAACCCAAATGTGCTTCTCAGGTGGTGCCTGAGCTCACTCCTCAAAATATCAGCCCGTGTTTTCCTAGAGGGATAAAGGAAGGGAGCAAAGGAGAGGGAGAAAAACTTCCAAAGTCTAATTATTCCACAGACAAAGGGAGCTATAAAATAAATGAGCAAAGTCCCTGCTCCGATAAATCCACTTAGAAACCCAAACCCAGTAGCAACAGGGTAATTTATGTGCCCCTGAAAGAGGTCCAGAGGAAAATTGATGAAGTCTCTTATTTGTGCAATAAATCAGTTCCCATTAATGGACCTGATACACATATTTATAAACACAGCCTGGTTGTTCAGGTCCTTGCCAGGGGGGGCTGGGGAGAAAAGGGGGCTCTGAACCCATAAACTCCTTCCTGATAAATCCAGCGAGACAATCTGTGAAAAGATAGTGGGGACTCAATTTATGGCACCTGAAAGGGAGCCAAGGGGGAGTAAATCTTTGGTTCTTGCAGGAATAAATCTGGGAAAGTCCTTTTCTTCCTCTGTGTCTCTGGAGGGGACCGTGGAGCCACTTACAAATTTGGGATCAGCTCAAACTCGTGTGCTCTGCCCACACCTCCCTGGCCTGGGAATGCCATGGAATGGTTGGGGTTGGAAGGGACCTTAAGGATCATCCAGTGCCACCCTCTGCCATGGGCAGGGACAACTTCCACCAGCCCAGGATGCTCCAACCTGGCCTTGGACACTTCCAGGGATCCAGGGGCAGCCACAGCTCCTCTGGGAATTCCATTCCAGTCCCTCAGTGCCCTCACAGGGAAGAATTCCTTCCCAATATCCCCTCTAACCCTGCCCTGTGTCAGTTTAAAATGCATTTGTGAGACCAGGACAGTAATAAATTATGGCCAAACCTTTTTCCTGGACCAATCCTTTCCCTGTTGAAGTGCATTTAGTGTCAGATTATCAGCACAAAACCCCAAAGCTCCGAGGATTTCTACCCAGGGCAGGACATGAGCTCACCCAGGTGCTTCACTGGCAGCAGTGCCCAGTTCTATCCCTGCCAGTCAACAGTCTCCTAAAAAAACTGCCTGGGCACATTCCAAAGGGTAACAGAGGCTGCTCCCAGAACTCTGCTGTTGGTTTTGGGGGGAAACAAGGGAATCCAGGCACGAGGGCAAAGGCAAAATGCAATAATCCCAAAAGATCCCTCAGTGCAGGAGCTCCATCATCTGAGGGTTTGATCTCAACTGGAAAGCTCCTGATCAACCCCCTTGGTCTCAGAAGTCAACCTTCCTTTAAAAGATTTGGAATTAGGACATTCCAAAGTCACTTCCAAAGCCAGTCATTCCCTAGTCCTGTGCCAGGTTCTTGTCCCAGGGGCCTGAGAAGAGACTGGGCTGATTTTTGGGGAGAGGCTTGACAAGTGTGACCCTGTTTGTGATTCCAGGGAGGGCTTTTGGTGATCACAGAACCATGGAATTGTTTAGGGTGGAAAAGACCCTTGAGATCGAGTCCAATCATAAACCCAGCACTAACCCATGTCCCCAAGTGCCACATCCACAGGGCTTTTAAATCCCTCCAGGGATGGGGACTCCACCCACCCCTGCCCTGGGCAGCTGTGCCAGGGCTGGACACCCCTCTCCAGGAAGGAATTGTCCCCAGTATCCAATGCCATGAGCTCTGGTCATCCCTGCTCCCCACCCAGTCAGGGTCAAGGCCCCTCTGCAGCCCTGCAGAAGATCCCAGGCCTCTGCTGGCACCTTTCCTTCCTGCACAGTCAGCACCAACCTTAACCCCAAAATCTCCAGGTGCCCCTCAGCCCCTTGCAGGTCCCAGTGCCAGCCCATGGGAGGGTCTGGAGGGGGCCCAGACGAGGCTGGTGTCCTGTGTGGCTTCCCCTGAGTGTGGAGGGCACAGCTGTGGGTGTCACCCTGGCTGGGAAGTGCCTCCTCCTGCGGCCCAGGGACAGGGGAGGTGCTGGCAGGGTGCTCCAGCCCCTCCTTGGCACCAGGTGGGAGCTTCCCTGAGGAGAGGAATGTGTTTTGGGAAGGCTGGGAGCCAAGCTCCGGGGTTATCACGGGTCCCATCGTGGGACTCAGCCTTGTGGGCTAACGAAGCTGGGTGATCTCAGAGCTCCTCCTCACCCCCAGAGCTGGGTGAGGCCCTGGAGGTGTTTACTCAGGGAGGATTCCAACCAAAGGGAGAAGGCTGGAGGAAGAGCTGGACAAACAGCCAGCACCAGGAGGGAGCTGGAGATTGGGAGAAAAAGATGTGTCCTAAAACACTGAGTTATGCCAGGCCTGGGTCGCTCTGAGGGTGGCACAGGTTGCCAAGAGAAGCTGTGGCTGCCCCTGGATCCCTGGAAGTGTCCAAGGCCAGGTTGGAGCAACCTGGGCTGGTGGAAGGTGTCCCTGCCCATGGCATGGACAATCTTTAAGGTCACTTCCAACCCAAACCATTCCATGGTGATCCATAGATATCAGATTTAGGGGTCTAGAGTAGGAAGGTGAATCTCCCCTCAGAGTTTGAGATCTCAACCACAAGCTCTTGTTTGAAGGCAGAGTGGTGGGGTCAGCTCTCAGGAGTGTCTCATGCCCTGGAGATATTCCTGTGTCCACATTTCCTGTGGCTGGGAAGATACTGATGTGGCCACCTCAGTCCCTGAGGAGCCCAGGGCTGTATTTTCATGGAATCACAGAAAACTTTGGCTTGGAAGGGCCCTTGAAGATCCTCTGGTTCCAACCAGGCTTGTGCAGTGTCCCCCACTGATGAACCAAACACGTCAAAACACAGGATCTTTCCTAGAACGTGAGTGACAGTGAAATCCAGGTGGGATTTAATCCCAGGCTGTCACTGCACATCAGGGAAAGCTGGGAATACCTTTCCAACCACTGCACACTTTGGGAAGCACCTGCAGCCTGAACACCCCCTGAAGGCTCGTGGCTGCGGAACAGCTGCAAGCAGCAAGGTGGGGATGGGGAAGGGCCTGGAGGGGAAGCCAGTGAGGAGTAGCTGAGGGTTCTTGGCCTGTGGCAGCAGCCAGGGAAGGGCTGGAGCTGTGCCAGGGCAGGGTCAGGGTGGATCTCAGCACAAGGTTCTTCCCCCAGAGGGTGGTTGGCACTGCCCAGGCTCCCCAGGGCAGTGGGCACAGCCCCAAGGCTGCCAGAGCTCCAGGAGGGTTTGGATGATCCTCTGAGGCACAGGGGGGGACTCTTGGGGCTGGGCCTGTGCAGGGCTGAGGGTTGGGCTGGATGGTCCTTGGGGGTCCCTCCCAGCTCAGATATTCTGGGATTCTGCGAGTTCCCATCGTGTCAGAGCTTGGGAAAGTTGAAGAGAGGACCTGAATTCCCAAACTCTGCCTTGTGCTGCAGTGGAAAGGCAGGAGCAGGGCTTGGTGTCCAGCCTGTGCTTGTGCATCACCCAGCTCTGTTGGACCTGGCCTGGGGAAGAGCCTCTACCTCTGGTTTTAAAACTGATCGGGAAGAAACTTCCCAGGGGCTTGAGCAGAGCCAGGAGCTTTCACTGGGCTCCCTCTGGAGCAAGAACTGCATGGAATGGATTCCCATCCACGGGGGCACATGAACCTCCCTGGGCCAAGTGGCAGCTCCAGGCACATTCCCAAGCATTTGCTGAGTGTGGCCTAAACCAGAGCTCTGAGGTAACTCCTCAGGTGTGAGATGGGACTAATCTTGCTCCTTGTGCAACGAGTCCCGTGCAGGCATCCAACAGCTTCGGTTGCAGCAACAGCTCAACCTCCAGTGAGAGTAATTAATGTTCCTCTGGGAGATGAAGGAGGTAAAAGGCTTCACCCACCACTCCCTGCCTCGCTCAGCCTTCATGGGGACTTCTGGGGAAGGAACCGGTTGCAACTTCTTGTTAAGTTCTTACTTCAGAATCCCAAAATCACAGGATCCCAGAATATCTGAGCTGGAAGGGACCCCCAAGGACCATCCATCCAACCCTCAGCCCTGCACAGGCCCAGCCCCAAGAGTCCCCCCCTGTGCCCCAGAGGATCATCCAAACCCTCCTGGAGCTCTGGCAGCCTTGGGGCTGTGCCCACTGCCCTGGGGAGCCTGGGCAGTGCCAACCACCCTCTGGGGGAAGAACCTTGTGCTGAGATCCAACCTGACCCTGCCCTGGCACAGCTCCAGCCCTTCCCTGGGTGCTGTCCCTGGTCCCCCCAGAGCAGAGCTCAGTCCTGCCCCTGCTCTGCCCCTGCCCAGGAATTGACCCCATTAACCCCATCCCACCTCGACCTCCACACAGCAGCACCCCCGTGACTGCAGATCTTGCTGTGGAATCATCAAGGCTGGAAAAGACCTCCAAGATCATCAAGTCCAACTTTCAAGCAAACATCACCACTCCCACCAAACCACATCACAAAGTGCCACTTCCACGTGTTTTTTGAACCCTTCCAGGCCTGGTGACTCCACAACTTCCCTGTTCCAAGCCCGTTGTGTTGCAGGTTAGTTGGCCCAGGAAGAGGTGAGGGCTGGGACCTCTGTTCTGCTGCCACCACCTTCCTTGCAGAGAAAAGTGTCCATAGTCCTTCCTCCTGTCCCCTTGTCCACCAAAGAGACGTGAGGTGACTCATGGGGAGCAACCCACGATGCATCAGCTGCCCAGAACTCAGGATCTTTGACCACAGGACACCTTCAGCTCTGGGGCTGCTCACCAAGGTGGGGCCAACCCAGGAGTTCCCCTTTGGGCAGCAGTTCCCCGAGGTCACTTCTCAGTGAAAGGACATCCAGAAGTGACTGACATAACCTTTACCTTCCAAGGGTCACCCTGACCATCCCAGAAATTCCCTTTTCCTTGCTTTTCTGAAGGGCAGCACTTTATCCTTGTTGTCAGCAAACCAATGGTTTTCTCTCTAGAAATGGGGATATTTTTCTGGTTGTAATGACAATAAATAGAGTGGAAATGGTCCCAGGATCCCCCTCACTCTGCCCTGGTCACCCATGAACCCAAGAACAGGGTGGACAACCTGTGCACCCACCCTGAGCTGTGAGGAGCCCACAGAGCCCTCTGGCTCCAGGACTCCATTCCCTGGGAGTTATCCCTCAATCTCCAGTGAGATCTAGAGCGAATTCCTGGGAGGTGAGGGAAGATGCAGGTGCTGTGTCTGACCTGCCCTTGGGTCTGCTCGGAGCAGACAGTGGGATCTGAGCCTGGGCAGGACTCTGGGCACCCTGCCAGGGAGCTGAGGGGGTGCTGGGCTTGCCCAGGGGTGAAGCTCTGGAGTTTGTCATCCCTTCTTCCTCCAGATCTCTGGGAGCTTCCCCCAGAGGGTGGTTGGCACTGCCCAGGCTCCCCAGGGCAGTGGGCACAGCCCCAAGGCTGCCAGAGCTCCAGGAGGGTTTGGATGATCCTCTGGGGCACAGGGGGGGACTCTTGGGGCTGGGCCTGTGCAGGGCTGAGGGTGGCACTGGATGGTCCTTGGGGGTCCCTCCCAGCTCAGGATATTTTGGGATTCTGTGAATGTTCTCTGCTTTATTCCTGCCCCTTTCTGCAGTGGGTTGTTTGTACAAGGCTCCTGAAGGAATTGCTCCCCTGTTTTCCTCAAAATTATATCCCCACATGCCCAGTACCTCTTAAAATGTTCATGAAGGCTTAGTGCAGGCTGATGAGTCAGTGAGGTACATGGTGGCCAGTCCATTTATCATGGAATCATGGGATGGTTTGGGTTGGAAGTGACCTTAAAGATCATCTCACTCCACCCCCTGCCATGGGCAGGGACACCTTCCACCAGCCCAGGTTGCTCCAGCCTGGCCTTGGACACTTCCAGGGATCCAGGGGCAGCCACAGCTTCTCTGGGCCACCTGTTCTGGGAAGAACCTTCAGTGGAGACACGTCCCTTTCACCCTTCCCAGGGCGAGGGAAGAGCTTTAAATCCATGAGTCTCCATCAGAAATCCTCTCCCATTTCCCCCAGCTCCCGTTATCCCGAGCCCACAGCCCTGTGGGACCCAAGAGGGGACATTCCCCCAGCTCCCACCAGAGAGGGAACATTGGGTGAGGAGATACAAAGTCAACTTGAAAACACCCCATGGATTCCAAAGGATGTTTGAGCACGTTAAGAAATGGTTTTGGCCTCATCTTCAAACTCAGTTCCAACTTGACTGGGGTTTAATCCTGAGAGGATTCCAGGGCAGGGATCATCTCCTGCTTTCCCCCAGGGGCATTAAATCCCTGTCTTTGTGGCTGGATGCCGCTCTCTGGGACACCAAAGGCAAGCTGGGCTCCAGGAGTGGAATAATCCTTAGGTGGGGGAGGTTGGGAGCGATGACTAAGATTTAAACTCAACCTACTTTGCTCAGGAATTTCATCACCACGTCCCTGCCTCTCCCAACGAGCTTCAAATCCATAAAGGATTGTATGCAATGCTTTGATGAGGTTCTTAATTGGGTTTGGAATTCTGGAGGCATTACCTGAGATACAGGGGAAGGGAATTGCACAAAGAGGTCGGAAGAATTCATTGGAATTGAAATTTGACTCCTCTTTTTCACTTTCCCAGAGGTTTTTTTTGCACCTGGTTAAAATTTCCCTTCCTCCAAATATCTTTCCAAGGAAAAGTGGGCATATTTTGGGAAGGACAGCGTGAAATTTTAATAAAATAATGCTAAATGTTTTAATCACATACCAATAAAAAAGAGAAGTTGAAAAGGGGAAGGAATAATGGGTAAAACCCCAGCATTTTATAGAATGCTTTGAATTGGAAAAGACCTTAAAAATCTACTCCCAACCCCCAATTCCTCCAGTTATTCCCAATTACAATCTTTGGACCCATAAAAATTAAAAATACCTCAACTTATTCTTCATTCCTGATTTGTTTTTCTGTGTGTGTGGATTTCTAAGGGATTTCTAAGTTCTGTTGTCTTTTTGGAAGGAATTGGCTCAGTTGTTTCAAGTCAAAGGACATTTTTGCTGATATTGGTCATCTTTAAAAACAGGAAATTTTGCCTCTGTGTCAAAGCATTTCCTGTGACTTTTATATTTTTTTGTTTTGGTTTGGTTTTGCTCTGAGTTTTCTCACTGTTTGGGAGCTGGAATATATGAAATATAAGCGGGAAGGGTTCCAAGGTTTTAGGTTTGTGTCCATCTGAGATGTGCAGGTGCTGATTTAGGGACAAAACAAAGCCTCTCACCTGAAGTGACAAACTGAGGCCTTTCCCCTTCTCAAATAAAAGCCTAAAAATGATATTTCCTGAAAAACTGAAAGAGGAAGAAAGTGAAGGAATGAGATTTTCACTGCGGGGTTTTCCACAGTTAAAGCTTTTCTTTTGCATTCTGTGATTTTAAGGCCTTACAAAAATCTTTCCTCTCGGAATATTGTCCATGTGCTGACCTAGAACTTTATTTTTAGGGTTTTTTTTTACATAAAAAGGGTTTTTTTAATATAAAAACATTAATTTGAGCACCAGCACAGACCTGGTGTCTACATACAGGGGGAGCAGGGTGGAGGATAACACAGAACCTGACTTGGAAAAGCTCCTCCATGGAAATAAATTCCCAACTGTGCCATTCCCAGACATTTATATCTTCAAAATTCAGCCCCCAGATGGTCCAAAACTAAAAAAAAAAATTAAAAAATAAATAAAAAATAGGGTTTTAAGCCACACAGGGTCAGGCAAATACCAACTTGCAGCTCCACTGCTCCCAACTTGCAAGGTTCCAACACGGAATCCAGGTTTTCAGCAGGAATCTGGGCTCTTAATTATTGCTTTTCAAAGCCTTAATATCGATTTAATCTGCTGAGAAAGGGCAGGAAAGGCTTGTGAACAACCTGCTGCAGACCAGGGAGGGGGGTGAGCAGCTTCCTTCCCGAATCCAAGGGTTTGGATATTGATTCCCGGGGCTCCAGGTTGGTTTGGGAACATGGAAAAGTGCAGCTGAGGTCACAGGGAGAAAGGTTGGGATGGCTTTTAGTGAAAGCTTTGGGTTGGGAGATTTTGGGAGGAGCCAAGGAAGAGCCAAAATGTTTATGATTTCCCTTGGCAAACTGCAGGAACAGTTTATGTTGCAGGCGAAGAACAAAGGTTAATGGAATGGAAAAGTTGGGAAATCGGCCGCTCCACGGGGAAGAAATGCAGGACCAGGAATGCAAATTGAACCCCGGAGCCACAAACTCCCCTGGGCTCCTCACGGGGGCTTTGCTGTCCCCTCTCCAAGGTGAGCAAAGAGAGGCATTTCACAACTCCCTCAGTGCAAAGAAGGGACGTTCTCCACCTCATATCTTGGGAGTTTTTTGGAAAAAATATAAATAAAATACGTGTTTTTGAGACGGATCAATGACTTCTGCTCGCTCTTAGTCACGGGCTGAAAAGAGGTCGATTAAAGGAAAATGTTGTTTGTGAGGGTTTGAAAAGCTCCAGTGTGAGGCAACGGTGGTTTCTTCAGGGAGATGTCAGGCCTGATTATTTGGAGATTATTTGGAGATTATTTGAAGGTTATATGAAGCTGGGTTCTAATCCCTGCCCCACTTTGGAGGGATGGAAGGGAGCGTATCCCAGAGAAAGGGCTCTGCAATGCACCCAGTGCAGCAGCAGCTTTTCACAACCTGCTCCAGCTCATCTCCTGCTTCCCCTCCTGCATCTGCCAGCTGTCCCATTCCCCCCTGCCTCCACACCTCATCCCAAATCCAGGGGTCTTGTGCTGTTTGGCTCTTTTTCAGCAGATCATCCCCGAGCATCTGGTGGGCAGAGCTGGTTCCAGGGAATGGTGAGTGGGCAGAGGACACAGTCGCCCTTTTTGGCTTCTCCAGCTCAGCCAAGAGTGAAGTGTCACCTTTGGCTTCTTTGGGCTGCACTCAAGCCTGGAGGCACCAGCCAAGGCCACTGTCCCACCACCCTCAGTGCAGGGAGATCAGAAGGTACCAAACTCATGGAATCATGGAATTGTTCAAGTTGGAAAAGCTCTCTGAGATCATCAAGTCCAACTGTTCCCCCAGCACTGCCAAGGCCACCCCTGACCCATGTCCCCAAGTGCCACATCCACAGGGATTTTAAATCCCTACAAGGATGGGGATCCACCACTGCCCTGGGCAGCTGTGCCAGGGCTGGACAACCCTTTCCAGGAAGGAATTTCTCCAATATCCAATCTGCCCCTCCCCTGGCACAGCCTGAGGCCGTTCCGTCTCCTCCTGTCCCTTGTTCCCTGGGAGCAGAGCCTGACCCTCACCTGGTTCCCCCCTCCTATCAGGGAGTTGCAGAGCCAGAAGGTCCCCTCTGAGCCTCCTTTTCTCCAGGCTGAGCCCCCCCAGCTCCCTCAGCTGCTCCTGCTGCTCCAGCCCCTTCCCAGCTCCCTTCCCTTCCCTGCCCACGCTCCAGCCCCTCCATGTCCTCCTGGAGCTACCCTGGGTCCTGTGGGAGCTCAGGAGCACCGGGAGGATCCAGTGCATCCCTGTTCTCCACCACAGGAGTGCAGCCAGCAGTGACCAAACCTTTATCCCCACCTGGGAGTGGGTCTGTCCTATAAAATCACCTCCCCGTGCCACGGGGGGTGTTCCAGGTCGCTCCAGGAGAAGTGTGGGAACAAGCTGCCAGCACAGGGGGTGGAGAGGGGACTGAACATGGGCAGTGGGTTCTCAAGCAACACCACGAAGCAAAAATGAAGAGCTTTGGGGTTCCAGCCCAGCCCTGGCCGTGTCCTCTCAGCAAGTCGAGCTTTGCCTTGAGCCAGGGCCGTGGGAGCATCTCCAAGGCCTCGGAGCTCCCTCAGGCTTCACCACTTTGGCAGGCACAGGCACAGCAGCAGCTTCCAGGTTTTCCAGAGCCCGGATCAGCACTGCTGTGGAGCCACTTCAGAGGTGATAAAGCAGGTCAGGGCCTGTGCTAATCCTGTCCATGCTCACCCCGGGTCTGGGAGAGCCGGGAATTGCGGTTCGGAGGCACAGGAGCCACCTGGAGTGGGGCCAGCTGGAGGCTGGAGGGTGTCCAGGGGGGATAAACCCTCCTGATCCCTTCAGGCAGAGTGCAGCAGCCTCGGGATCATGGAATCAGGATGGATCTGGACCTGAGCTACTCAGGGGCTGAACTGGACTGTGCCAGGATGTCACAGGATGAGTCTCATGGAAGTGACTCTCCCCAGAGAATCTCCTGTTTCTCCCTTCAAGGGGCATCTTTCCACCAGCCCCATCATGTCCAGCACATTTAGCACTTGATGGGGTGTTTCTATTGTTCTGCTTTCTTTCCTTAATTAAAATACTCAGAGTGTTGCAGGAAAAAAAAAAATAAAAAAGGAATCCATTTGTTTCATTTTTATTCTTCTTTCTCATGGTGCAATCTCCAGGGAAATACAGGAGGTCACAAAGAGAGAGGAACAATATCCGTGCAGAGACTGTGGGTTCCTGCAAATGGACTTTGGAAGGAGAGGAAGGCAAAGAAAAAAGGGACTGAGCTCCTGATAAATGAGTGTGGGACCTGGGGAGGCCAGAAATGCTCCACGGGGTGCTTCCTGCTGGACCTCCTTTGTGGGGAAGGGAGGGTGGAGAGAGGAGGATTTTGGAAGGTGAATGTCCTCAGTTCATGGCTGAGGAGCACAGGGAAGGGAAGTGGGAGCAGCCACACAGAAAGGTGTCCATGGAAAACAGGGGGATGATGCTGTGGCACGTGGAAGTTGAAGGGTTGGACGTGGTTTGTGACACCCTGCTCAGCCTGGGGGTGTGGAGAGGAGGAAACAACACTCTGGAAGTGGGAATGAGCTGCTCAGCTCGTGTGGGACCCTCTGCTTTACCCCTGGCCCTGGAGGACTGGAGACAACTCCTTTTCCTCTCTTCCAGGCTGATCCTGTGCACACCAGGAGATGGAGGGAGGGAATGAGGGGGTCTGGAATTCCTGTCCTCAGCCCACAGTGTTTCCCTCCACTTCTCCAGGGATTGCTCACCCGTGGGGGGGCTGTGGGGTTTGGGAAGGGCCCCTTGGAGCAGCTGGAGGGTGGAAAGAGCTTCAGGAACGCTCAGCACTTTCCCACCTGTAACAACAGCTCTCCCAGCACTGTCACCACCCCACAAGCTCTTATTTTTGATAATTATTAATGGCAGGGTGTTGGTCTAGATGGTCTTATTGCAATTAATATTTTAATTATTTAATTATTGTTTAATTAATTAATTATCACCTGGTTTCCTACAGGATACAAAGGCCACCTGGCACAGGGATGTCTTTTCTCCTCCACCAGATACCGAGCAAGGAGATCAGGCACAGCCAGCTTGGAGAGCACAGCAGAGCTCTGGACTTGATGGTCCTGGAGGTCTTTTCCAACCTTAATGATCCCATCATCTTAAAGTTATGGTTTTTAGCCCAGAGAAAAGGAGGCTCAGGGGGGACCTTCTGGCTCTGCAACTCCCTGACAGGAGGGGGGAGCTGGGAGGGGTCGGGCTCTGCTCCCAGGGAACAAGGGACAGGAGGAGAGGGAACGGCCTCAGGCTGTGCCAGGGGAGGGGCAGGTGGGACATGAGGAGGAATTTCTGGCTGGAAAGGGTGGTCAGGTCTTGGCAGGGGCTGCCCAGGGAGGTTTGGAGTCCCCAGCCCTGGAGGTGTCCAAGGAAGGCCTGGATGTGACACTCAGTGCTCTGGGCTGGGGGCAAGGTGGGGTTGGGCACAGGGGGGATTTGATGATCTTGGACATCTTTTCCAACAGTGATTCTGTGATTTTATGGAGCATGGATGCAGGGATCCACAGAGGATCCCTCCACCAGGAGGAACAGGATCTTCAGATTGCTCAGTGCTAATTCCTGTGTCCTTATGTGACATGAGCCTGGAATGCCCATGGACTGTGCTGGCAGCAGATTTCCAAAGTCCTCCATCTCCCGGTTCCTTCCTCCTCCATCTCCTGATTCCTTCCTCCTCCATCTCCTGGTTCCTTCCTCAAAAAAAAACCACCAACCCAAAAACCAGGATGGCAGTTGGTGCATCTGACTCTATTTCAATGATTAGCCAACTATAAAATCAGGGAATCATGGAATCATGGAATGATTTGAGTTGGAAGGGACCTTAAAGATCATCTCATTCCAACCCCCTGCCATGGGTGAGGAACCTTCCACTAAAAAAAAACCAACTTAATCCATGGAACAGGGTTAAAAGCTGGATTTGCCAAACCAGCTGGGGGGAGTTTGGAAAGAGGGGGTGGGTTTGGGTTTCCTTTAATTTGCTTTCACTGTTAATTGTCTTTAAGCATCAAAAAAACTACTCAACAAAGACCCTAATTGGGAAAAAAGAAAATAGGAGGAAAAAACACGTAGTTTATGATACTTTCTGATTCTAAAACACAAGATTTGGAGACAAATCTCTGCCTCTTTCTTGCCCTAATGAGGAATCCCGCAGCTAAGAGAGGACGTTTGGTCAAACCTCGGCCTGGGAAAAACAACAAAACCCCAAAACAACATAAAAGTGTCGTTATCAATGAGCTTCTAACGAGCAGAAAATGAGCAGAATGAGCCTTTCTCATCAAGCCTAATGAAGTCCTCAGCTCGGAGATCTGCTCCGAAGCAAGTAAGGCCCAGGGAAAGAAAAGCTTCGTGGCAGGCCGGGGATACGGGATGATTGTTTTGGGAAGCAATCGGAGATGTCATCTGGAGATACGCTACCGATCCATCTGGGGCAGAAAGGGAAGGACACAGAGGAGAGGGAAAAGGGGGGGGGAAACCCCAAGCAACAACCCTGTTTTGTTTCTCATTATTGCTCTAATTCTGGTGTAATTGAAAACGGGCTCGATGTGTTTAGGAACATGTAGGACATCTGGTTCTCATTGGGAGAGCTCCGCTTTTCCAGTGGCGCCTTCCATCTTCATCCCAGGCCAAAGATTCCCACATCACGACTTGTCCTCTTTCTTTCTCGACTTCTTTTTTCTTTCTCTCTCTCTCTCTTTTTTTTTTTTCTTCTCTCTCTTCTCCTTTTTTCTCCCTTTCCAGAAAATGTGAGCTTGAACTTTCGACTCCGTGTAAAACAGTTGGAGGGAAACCATGATAAGTCCCGGGAGACCCATTGAGCCTTTCTTCCCATTATCCTACTTGATTCTTTGCAGCTTCTCAGTTCTTTAAACACAGCCCTGAGCTGTTTAATGCTGGTGGCACGAAGAGAAGGGAAAAAAATAATAAAAGGGGAAGAGACAAGAGGAGAGGGAAGAACATGGGGAGGGGGAAAAAATGTGGAAGAGTTTGTGAGGTCAGACATGGAAATGGAGAAACAAAAACAACTCCACTGAAAATGGTCCAGGATGCTGAGCTTTGGCAAAGGGATGGATCCACACAAATCCTGGTTCCTGCAGCTCTGGCTCTGCTCCGTGTGTGGAACAGTGAGGAAGGAGCCTGAGATGCAAGATTCATGGGCTAAACTGAAGGGCAATATCCCGATTCTCCTGCTGGACTCGCGGGCTGTGTCTCCAGTGCTCGTTTTGGTTTGGACAAGGGCAGAGTTGCAGGGAATTCTGGTCGGAGAACTCCTAATCCTCCACCACTTGGAGAAGATCTGCCTTCAGGAGGAGGGAGGGAAGCAGAAGAGGGGTGTGACCACGAGCTGGAAGTGTGCCTTGTGTCCAGAAATGGTTCTGCTCTGCTTCAACAGAACTTTCCATCAACAAGGTTAATTCTCAGCAGCAGCTCACGTGACTTGGCTTTCCCTCCAACACCATCTCCCCTGGGTGAAGGAGAAAGCCAGGATTGGCCCCACCATCCTCATCTCCTCTGGATCAAGGGGAAAGCCAGGATTGGCCCCACCATCCTCATCTCCTCTGGATGAAGGGGAAAGCCAGGATTGGCCCCACCATCCTCATCTCCTCTGGATGAAGGGGAAAGCCAGGATTGGCCCCACCATCCTCATCTCCTCTGGATGAAGGGGAAAGCCAAGGTTGTGGGATATGGAAAACACAACCACGGTGAGATGTAGGAAGGACCTTGGGAACTCGGGCAGAAACACCACCAAGGAGAGCCCTGGCCATGACCTTGGGTCAGGAGGAGCTCTGGGCCTGCAGGAGAACTTCTGAGATGCAGATAACAAGAATTTCTTGAATGAATACAACAAGAACTACTGAAGTGGAGATAACAAGAACTTCTTAAATGGAGATAACAGGAACTTCTTCAATGACTACAACAAGAACTTCACTGAATACAACAGGAACTTCTGAAAAGCAGATAACAAGAACTTCTTGAATGATTATAACAAGAACTTCATTGAATACAACAAGAACTTCTTAAGATAACAAGAACTTCTTCAATGAGTACAAGAACTTCTTCAATGAATTCAAGAAGAACTTCTTCATTGAATACAACAAGAACTCCTTAAATTGAGATAACAAAAACTTCTTGAATCAATATAACAAGAACTACTTGAATTAATATAACAAGAACTTCTTAAATTAAGATAACAAGAACTTCTTCAATGAATACAACAAGAACTTCCTAAATTAATACAAAAAGAACTTCTTGAATGAATACAACAAGAACTTCTTAAGATAACAAGAACTTCTGAAATGGAGATAACAAGAACTTCTTGAATGAACACAAGAACTTCCTAAATTAAGATAACAAGAACTTGAATGAATACAACAAGAACTTCTTAAGATAATAAGAAGTTCTTCAGTGAAGATAAGAGCCCCTGTGGTCTCTGCCTGACCAATGTCACCATCAAATAACCAGGCCTGAGTCTCTTGGGCTTCATCTTTGTGTCCTGACAGTGGAGATGAGCCTGAGCCTGGAGGAAATGTTCCCCGTTTTCCAGGCCTGCTCAGCTGGCCAAGGGAAGGAGGGGGAGGCCGAGGGGAAGAAGATGAAGGCCACGCTGAAGAAGTTCCTCCTTAGGAATCAAAGGCAGATTTTTGGTCACTTTATTTTGGTCCAGCTCAGTGTTTGGGCTTTAAAAGCACCTGGGACTGGAACATGGAATCATAAAATCCTTGAAGTTGGAAAAGATCTTTAAGACCAAGTCCAAGCACCAACCAGCGCCACCACCATTAGTTGTCCCCAAGTGCCACCTCCACTTGACTATGGTGTCTGAGGGAGGATTTGTAAGGGCTTGAAAATGGATGAAATGACAGAAAATGGATAAAATAAATGGTATTTTCCTCAAAAGGAGCTGTGGAAAGAAATCAGGTTTGATCAGGAGACGTCGATGAATTTATCTTGCCATCAGTAATTGCCATTTTATTTAAAATCCAGTGTTTTGATGAATTTTTAATAAGAAACCTTAAGAGGGTTTTTTTAACTTCCCTATTTTTTGGCGCTTCTTTTGTTTTTTTTTAGAAAAGCACAAAATAATTTCATTTCAATGACTCCATTTCAACATGTAATTGAATATTATAATTTTTACATGTATTCATATTGGTATGAGGTATTTGTGGATGTGCTCCATATTTTTGCAAGATAAATATTAATTTGCAATAATAATAAACAATCTTATTAATAATTACTTAACAAATAATTATTATATAATTATTAATAATGATAATTGTTAAATATAATAAGAATAAATATT
>VYXB01001199.1:81144-135891 GCA_013397135.1 Pachyramphus minor | reverse complement strand
TAGTGCCAATTAATAAATACAATTTATAAATAATTATAAATATTATGTAATTATTATTGCATGTTATTAACATATATTTTATCTTGCCATAATATATTATATTAACTTATATTGCATGTTATTAAAGAATAGAATAATAACTAGTAATTGTTATTTAATTAATATTATTAAATACAGTATTTTTGTATTTAAAAATCAAATGTCTGAATTTTATAAAACTAAATATTTTGCATTATCCAACTGTACATATCCATTATTTGGATTATTTTTTTAATTTTAACCTTCCTGGTCAGGAGACCTCGACTGCTTGATTTAAAAATAATAGGTCAAAATTTCCAAATTTTCCCAGAAATTCCAAAGTCCAAATGTTTTTCTCCAACCAATTTTTAGGAAGAGGATTCAGAGCCTGTTTTTCCCCACTTCACCACACGTTTTCTCAGGTTTAATTCAGGTTGAATTAGGCAGGAAATCATGGAATATCCCGAGTTGGGAGGAGCATCAAATCCCACTCTTGGCCCTGCCCAGGACACCCCAACAATCTCCCCCTGTCCCTCAGAGCATTGTCCAAACCCTCCTGGAGCTCTGGCAGGTTTGGAACCGTGGCCACTTCCATGGGAACCTCTTCCAGTGCCCAACCACCCTCCATATTCCATAATATTCCCAGGAAAAGTGTCGATGTCCTGCAAAAACCGGGCGATGTTTTTAAAACAATCAGCTTGAGATTCGTTGAGTTTTGGTCCTTTGGCCGACAGGAGCAGCACCAAAACCTCTCGTTTTTGACTGTGGACTTTCATCTGCAGCCAGAAAATGTGTATTTTTAGCAGGGAATTTGTTCAGTTCTTAATTCTCTGCAAAGTGGTGGTTCTTACCCTCAGAATTATTCAATTTAAATAATCAAAGCTAAGCTTGTGAATTCATTAACAGATCTCTTGGCCAAGGTGGTCCATGGTTACATGGACAACGTTCCCATGATTTAGTGTTTAACGTGGAAAATGAAGATGAACAGGACAAAGTTAAATAACAACAAAAAAAGAGACATCAAGTTTTAGGAGAAGCTTTTTTTTTTTTTAAATGAACCTGGAATCTTTCCAGAGTGGATGGAAAAGCAGCTTAAACCACTTCCTTAAGAGAGGGTTTTAAAATCCTGTTGTATGTAAAGCTGAGAGTCGTTATTTAGTGCTGGTATTAGACCCCAGAGCGAGTCTGAGGTGGGACAGAGCAGAACTTCCAGGGGATCTCTGTGATAAAAGCCCCCAGCTGTAAATTTAATTCCAATTAAATTAAGTATAGCTGTAAATCCAACAGCATTTCAATCGAACACAGTTCTAAATTCAGTGGAATAAATTCACCAAATCTCCACAGCTGAGCTCAGACTTAGCCCAGACTTAACCCCCAGCCTGAATCTGCCATAATTTCAGTGGTAAAACAATGAGACAGATTCCTCCAAATAAAAGGGCCCTTCAATTAATAATAATATAAAATCATTATTATAATAATTAGAAATTACTGTCAATAATTAGAAATTACTGCAAATAATTAGAAATATTAAGAAATAAAGATGAATTTTAGAAAGTGGGGCTGTCCCCTGCTTGGTGGTGCCACCGTGGTGGTGCCTGGTCTGATGTAGATGTGGCAATTATCGATTTGTGGGTGTGCTACTGGGATAATCTCAACAGCAGCAATTTTTAAGCTCAGCTCATCCTAAAAGTGCTTCTTTGAAATTAGTTCTGCTCTGAAACAAAACCCAGCAAAGCTTTCAAGTTAAATTGAATTAATTAGTTAAATTATGGTCAAAAGGGAGTTTATCGCCATTTAATAGGAAGCTCATCCAACTTGTATTTTTCTCCTTATTTAGGTCCACATTTGCATTATTCTGCCTCCCATTAACATCACATTATTAAAGTTTGGGAAAAAAAATAAAATAAAATAAGGCTTGGCTTGGCCAGGCTTGGCTTGGCTTGGCCAGGCTTGGCTTGGCTTGACCAGGCTTGGCTTGGCTTCCTTCGCTCCTGGAAAATGTTCCTTTCTGGACAAATTTCTGGCTGAAGCTCTGGAAGGAGCCTGCAAGTGATGGATGAACCATTTCCTCAGGTAATTTTATAGTGCAGGAGCAGGGAGAGCAGATTGTCACCAAACCAGGAGGGTCATGGAATCACTCAGGATGGAAAAGACCTCCAGGATTCTCAAGTCCAACCGAGGAGGAGGCAACCGGGGCCGTGAGGAGGTGGAGGTGCTGCAGAGGTCCCACCTCTCCTCCTGCCAGGACTTAAACTCCTCCAGAACGGGGCCTTGTAGGATCCAACTTTTCCCATCCAAAGAGGTCTTCTCCTGGCCGGATCCGGACACGGACCAGAGGTTCTCCAGCTGGAGCTCCAGGGTGATGCCCCTGGGCACCAGGGAGTATCTGGTTGGGATATCCATGGGATTTATCCATGGATTTTACCCAGTGCAAAGGAGAGGAGCAGCAGCAGCTGATGCTCCCGCATTCCCGTTTTCCCAGTGCTGTTTTCACTTGGAAGCAGAACAAAACCGAGCACTTCTTGAAACCTCCTGGATGAGGGAATTTTCACTCCAAAAAAAAAAAAAAAATAACATACCAAAACAGCCAAGTTCAAGAAATTCTTGGGTTATTTTATGGGCTTTTAATAGTATTTTATTATATTTATATTATCTATCCCCCTGTTCTGGCAGGTTCTCCTGGCACGCCACAATCACCCCAAATTGGGGCAATATTCTATTTTTATTTTCTTTTTTCAAAACCATTATGAGCAGCTGCTGCTCAGCACTGAGTGAAATGTCTTATCTCCCCTTCCAGATCAAAGGATCTCCTGTTTGTCTTGTAATTAAGGTGTTTCATTACTTATTAATTACAACACAAACAGGAGGCTCTTTGATCTCCAAAGGGAGATAAGAGATTTCACTCGGTGCTAAATAATATTTGCCTTAAATGATTTGAAAAGGCAAACAAAAGAAAATAAGGGAATACTTCCATGACTATGTTATGACAGAGTGATTCCTTGCCTAAGGAATCCTTTACCTTTGACATTCCATGGAAAACTGCAAGAATTCTTCCTCCAGAGCAAAGGTAACACGAGTCACACGACCCTCCAGAAATCTCAAGGATGACTCAGAAAATGGTTTTTTTCCTCCTTTTCTGAAATTTATCTTCCACCGATGGGCTTTTTCACTGAAATCTTTATTATTTGAAAAAATAATAAAAGACAATAAAAGAAAAATAGTAAAAGAAAAAAAGAAACCTCTGGAAGTGGGGGTGGGACTCGGCCCTGTCCAAAAAACACTGTTCTCGGTTAAGAATTGTTTTGGCAGATGTTTTCTGAGCGTCACTCACGGCCAGGCCTGGGGCTGGTGCTGCCAGGGGCTTGTGCCCCAAGCCAGCTGCTTCCAGGACACATTCCAGCTGCTTGAACCTCCTTGTTGTCCCTTGGAAAAATTGGCACAAGGGTGTTGCCTCCACCAGCCACATTTATTTAATGGCACAGGGAAAAGGGAAGCGTTAAAGACTCTTTTTTTTTTTTTGCATCTGAAGTGACCAATAAGGAAGATTAAAAAAAAAGAGGTTAAATGAGTCCAGATGCTTAAAACAATTAAAGCAGAGTGGGAGCAGAGGCCAGAGTCCAAGGCGGGGAAAGAACTTGCTCCAGACTCTTGGGATACGTTGGATGAGTGGGGTGGGCAGGTCCTGGAGCATCCCAAAGCCAAGCCAGGGATGTCTCTGACCTGTTAGTGATAATCTGGGACAAGTCATGGCCTTAATGCAAAGTGTGAGGGAGCCTGGGTTTGCTGGGAAGGGCCTTTTAAATCCCTCCTTAATCTTCCAACCTCCAGGTTCCTGTTGTGCCCATCCCTGGGGAATTGAGGAGCCAATCCATCCATTCCTTCCTGTGCTTGCAAGGAGCACCCAAGCTCAGCAGACTGAGGATGCAAAGTCCTGCTCCCCAGGCCTTTTGGGGAGCCATAGAATGGTTTGGGTGGGAAGGGACCTTAAAACTCATCCAGTGCCACCTCCTGCCATGGGCAGGGACACCTTCCATTAATCCAGGTTGCTCCAACCTGGCCCTGGACACTTGCAGGGCAACCTGTGCCAGGGCCTCACCTTCAGCTCCTGTCTCAGCCTGGTTTCTGGACACTGGGATCCTGCACATTCCACCAAGGAGAGGTAGGAGATAAGTCTGCACCAGCACATGAGAAGTCAACAAGTTATGTGCAACATCCTCAACTCTGCTGTGAAAAAGGGAAGAGGCAGGAAAGAAAACTCCAAGAGATTTTGGAGTTGTCACCTCAACTTCAGCGTCAACAGAGCTCCTGGAGCAGCTGGTTGAACATACCTGGAGGGTAAGGAAGTGATAAACAGATTTCCCAAGAACAAGTCACGTCAAACCAGTCCCATTTCCAGGTCTGGAAGGTTCCCAAGCCTTGGAGATGAGGAGGAAGCTGTGGCAGCAACATCCTGCCTTTGGTGAGTCCGGCGGATCCTCCCAGGCCGTGGTTGCACAAGACACCAAAGGAAGGAATTATCTCAGTGGTGTTTCCACCATCCCACCCTGTTGGAGGGTCACACTCAGGGAGTTGCTGTCGGTGGTTTGGGGAAGGAGTCAGACCATGGGTCACCACACCCAAAGTTGGGTGGCTGCCACGTGGGTGTCCAACCTGTCCACTGGGAATAATCCCCACGAGGCCACGGAGCAGCATTGTGGGGTGTCCTCAGCGGTGCAAGAGGGGTCACAAGAAGCTCTGATTGACCTTTGGTGGTCCACAGAGTCATGTGGTGTCATTTTTGCCATGATGGGACATTCCACCCGCTCCAGAACGGGACAAATCTCCAGCAGGTCCCATGCAGGTATCTCCCAAACTTTGGAGTATCTCAGCAGGAACCACACAATAAAGGCTCTGACATCCCCACATGCTCAAAGGTGGAGCCCTACAGTGCTGGTTTTTGTAAAGGTGCTCAGACTTCTAAATTTAGATATTTTGGTTTCCAGACTAGTCTCACTTTCAGGGTGGGATTCAGTTGTTCAAACACACACTTCTGGCACCATTTCATGCATCAGAGGAGGGTTAGATCAGATATTAAGAAGGAATCCTCTTCTGGGAGGGTGGGGAGGCCCTGGCCCAGGTTGGGCAGGGAATCTGTGGCTGCCCCTGGATCCCTGAAAGTGTCCAAGGCCAGGGTGGAGCAGCCTGGGCTGGTGGAAGGTGTCCCTGCCCATGGTAGGGGGTGGCACTGGATCATCTTTAAGGTCTCTTCCAACCCAGACCAGTCTGTGACTCTGTGCAGGACAATCAAGTGGATGATCCCCCAAAAATTAAACCAGAGGTGGTTCTGGAACAGAATAAACCCGGACAAGGTTGGTGATGCTGCAGCAGGGATGGGAATGGGGGGTGAAGCAGGACGAGCACAGCCAGGCTACTCAGGGAAGGGTGAATTTAGGCACCAGCCCAGGTGCAATTCAGGCTCATGAGAGCAACCAGTTGGTCCTGCAGCTTCCACCCAGCCAGGCCCTGTGTCAGAGCTGCTGCAGCTCCCCAAAAACCTCCTGCCATCTCCTCCTCCCGCTGAGTTGTCGC
This sequence comes from Pachyramphus minor, assembly GCA_013397135.1. NCBI lineage: Eukaryota > Metazoa > Chordata > Aves > Passeriformes > Tyrannidae > Pachyramphus > Pachyramphus minor. The sequence goes on along the minus strand of VYXB01001199.1, from coordinate 130,305 downwards.
CCGCCGCGAGTTCACTCTGCCGCATTGTCTCGGTGTCCTCCCCGTGGAGAGCAATTTCCACCCCTCAGCTCTGTTTGTGCAACCCCTTGGGTGAGTTCCCAACCATTTGGAATGTTTTATCTGCCTCTTTGGGCTGGGGGAAGTGGCCCACGGGCTCTGTTTGTGAAATCCCTCCACCCTTGGCGTGGCTCTTGTCCTGTGCTCCGTCCGCAGGCGAGCGGGAATCGCTGCCACAACCCTTCGGCCTCGTGCCTGACAGGATCCTGGATCCAGAGGCAGGGAGGAGAGGAAAACTTCCATTCCCTCAAGGATTGAGCAAGGGTTTTGCCTGTCCTGGACATGGCACTTGTGCTGCATCCAGGCTCTCCACGGCTGGGATGTTGCCTTTGTGCTTCTCTCACGTCCGTCACACCTTTCCTCGTCTCTTGTGCTGCCAAACTGGAAACTCCAAGAGCAAGGGAGGAATAATTTGCATCCCTCTGCTCACCTCTGGCACAGGGACAGGTTTCAGTGCTCCCTCTCATTTTTTTTCCTGAAATAAATGTGGTTTTCTGTGTATTAATACCAGAAGAGACTTTGAGAGAGTTATCAAGTGCTAAAAACCAAACTTATCATATTCCTGATTTCTTTACCACTTCCCCAAAGAGCAATTTTGGGTTGTGTTTTATCTCCGGTGTCTGAGATAAGAAGGGGACTTTTGATCACAGTCACTGGGAAATTCATGGAAAAGAAAAGAAAGCAGGAAGATTCTCCAAAATCCTTTGGGTTCAGGAACTGAACCTTTAAAGGAAAGCAAAAAAATTTCCATGAGTGCCCCGAGACCAATCCTACACCCTGATCCTGTGCATCACACCCTTGCAGTAGGATCAGGAGCCTCTTATGGGCTTGAACCAAAGATTTCTGGGAAGAGAGAGGTTGAGGGAAAGAAGCACAGGGCACAACCTGGAAGCATCACCACAGAGACACCTTCCTTGCCAACCATTCCTTGGATTTTGGCCCTGTCACTCAGCCTCTCCTCTCCTCCCTTTCCCGGCTCCTGATGGAATCCAAGTCACAAGGAAAGTGCATGAAAAATCCCACGACAAGCCAAAGCCTCCCTATTCCAGCGAGGGATGTTTTCCAGGGTGGATTTGTGGTGCTCACCATCACTCAATGAGCTGCTTTGGGATTTTTCCTAAGGAATTTGATGTTTCCTTCTAGTAAGTCAAGAGCCGCCGCACGGATGATACTCCTCTGATTTCTGACTGATGAAGAGGAGCAGGAAAATGAGATATCCCTGGAAAACTGAACTCTGCATATGGATTTTCAAGCTTTCAACCCCTTAGAAAATAAAAAATACCAATTGTGAGAGTTTATCCTTCTCCTTTCCTTTCCCTCAACCCTTTTCTTCCCAGGAATTTTTGGTTCAAACCCATAACAGGCTCCTGAACCTGCTGGAAGGGTGTGACACACAAGATCAGGTTACAGGATTGTCCTCGGGATGCTCATGGAATTTTTTTGTCTTTCCTCTAAAGATTCATTTCTAAAAACCAAAGGATTTTTGGGAATCTTTCTGCTTTCTTTTCTTTTCCATGAATTTCCCAGTGACTGTGATCAAAAGTCCCCTTCTTATCTCAGACACCGGAGATAAAACACAACCCAAAATTGCTCTTTGGGGAAGTGGTAAAGAAATCAGGAATATGATAAGTTTGATAATTTTAGCACTTGACAATTTTCCAACAGTCTCTTCTGGACTTAGTGCCTGGAAACCCACTTTTATTTCTCCTGCAGCTCTGTGAGGATCAGCAGTAGGAGGGTTAAAACCCAACAGGCCTCATCCACACTGGCTTGGCAGCCACTTCCAAGGGCCTCGAGGCTCGAGAACAACAAACCAAAAAAATGAGCAAAACAAGTTTTGTTTCCAAATAAACAAGTTTCCTCTCCCCTCAGGTATGGGGCTCAATTAAACCCTCCCCTCCTGTGCCAAGGCCTGTGCTCCATGTGGATCCAGTTACTGTCCCTGTGAGACCCCGTGTGCTGCTCCAGGCCCCGGGGAAGGCGAGGGCTGCCCCCAGCCTCCCCTCCCGTGCCCCTTTCTGTGCCATCTGCCTTTGCTGCTGGGCTCCCACGAGGTTTGGCCCTGGTGCTGTTGTTGTTGCTGTCCCTGGGCCCGGCCCAGCCCCACTGCAGCTCTGGGCCTGGCCCGACTCATTTTTTTTAAGGTGCGACGTGGCCGCGTCCGCACGAGGAGGGGGAGAGGTGGGGAGGTGGCTGAGGAGCCCCTCTGGGACATGGGAGCTTTGTTGGACACTTAAACTGAGCAGCTTATACCAAATTTACCTAAATTCAGCCCTTCCCTGAGTAGCCTGGCTGTGCTCGTCCTGCTTCACCCCCCATTCCCATCCCTGCTGCAGCATCAGCGACCTCAGCCCGGTTTATTTTGCTCCAGAATCGCCTCTGGTTTAATTTTTGGGGGGATCATCCACTTGATTGTCCTGCAGAGAGTCACAGACTGGTTTGGGTTGGAAGGGACCTTAAAGATGATCCAGTTCCACCCCTGCCATGGGCAGGGACACCTTCCACTGTCCCAGGTTGCTCCAGCCTGGCCTTGGACACTTCCAGGGATCCAGGGGCAGCCACAGCTTCTCTGGGAAACTCATTCCAGGGCCTCCCCACCCTCCCAGCCAGGAATTCCTTCCCAATATCCCATCTAAATCCTCCCTCTGTCAGCTTAAAATGCATTTCTGGGTCAGGATAGCAATAAAATAGGGCCACATCTATTTCTTGGACTGATACCTCCACTGCTGAACTCTGTTGAGTGTCACCTTATCAGTACAAAACCCTAAAGCTCCGGGGACTTTAAACACCTGAGATCCCCAATAAATGGAAAATGTGTTTGTATTTCCCACTGAAGGAATAAATCCACCTGATATTTGGGGGTATTTTTTTCTTTTATGCTCTCTCCAAGTCCCTGGCAGGAGAGTGGAGCCAGGTGGGGCTTCTTCTCCCAGGGAACAGGGGACAGGATGAGAGGAAATGGCTTCAAATTACCCCAGGTGAGGTTTAGGTTGGATAGTGGGAAAAATTCTTCATGGAAAGGGTTGTCAAACACTGGAGCAGTCTGTCCAGGGTGGTGGTGGAGTCACCATGCCTGGAAATGTTCCAAAAATGTGTGGGTGTGGCACTTGAGGATGTGGGTTAGTGGTGACCGTGGGTGATGGTTGGATCTGGTGATCTCAGAGATCTTTTCCAACCTAAATGGTTCCGGTATCATCCTCTTCAGGCTGGTGTTCCAGAACCTCTGAAGTCATGGAGTATCATCTCCCATGTCACATTTTTGAGAGCTTTCTGCTAATTTTTCTTAATTAAGACATTCTACAGTTTTACTGCCCATAAATTCCCTGGGCTCCTTCCCCAGCCAGTTCCTGCAACTCACCTTGTCTCCCACCCCTTTTTCCCTGGTCTTTGCCATCTGCATATCCCAAATCTTTTTTGGGACAATTCCTACTTCACCTTCTCTGCCTTGACACGTGTCCTGGTCCCTTTTGGCACTGAAATCCCTTCCCACTTCCGCAAACACCCCAAAACCTCTTCCAGACTCACTGGTCTCACTTTTAGTGAGGAAAGGGAATTTTGAAGATTCCAACTGCCAGCAAATTTTGTAAAAAACAAATAGGTAGGTGGAAAGACCCGACATAAAAAGGGGGAGAAAGACAGAAAAAAAAGGGGGAAAGACATAAAAATGGACTATTTTTAGGCTCAGTTATCAAACTGCTGTGAGCATGGATCCATCCCCATCCCCTTTTCCACGTGTCTGTGGGATTAGAGGAAAAAGAACCTCAGAAAGGAAAACCTTAAGCTCTGGAAACAGCTGGAAATCTCCCTGGTTCGTGCCATGTCGCCTCAGTCCATGTTGGATTTGGGAAGCAAAGCCTTGCACATTTGACCTTTCCCTTGTTTTCATTCCCTCCTTGCAGGGAACCCCCTGTTGCCGTGAATCCCATTATTTGCAGGTGAAGGGGTGGTAAGAGCTGAGTAAGGACCTTTAGGCTGGATTTGGGGATGAGTAAGTGGAAAATCCCCGAATTCAGGCCTGTCTTTTGTGTGATTAGTTCACCTCTCAGGACAGGAGCTCCTGCCAGCTCCGTTTAGTGGAGCAACAAGACAATTCCAGCTGCCTGCGGGCAGGGAATTAATTATGGAAAGGTGCTTTGGGGTTGGGATCTCTGCTGGTGATTCAAAACTCTTAATAGATCTTAAGTAATTAATTGGCACAAGCTGCCCACTGAAGGGGTCAGTTTGATGGGTCTGTGTGGGAACTGAGGATGGGAGGTGACAAAAAGAGATGTCCTGGATGGATGGATGTGCCCCAGGAAGGGAGAAGCTCATTGAAGTTCCTCAGATGCTGTGGAAGGTCCCACCAGTGGGATGATGGAGCAGGCTGGGATCTGGGATACTTTGATTTGCTGTGTCATCCAAGAAAAAGGATGTTTTGCTTCCACTGGGAAACATTTGGGGCAGCAACTGCATCTTTCTGCCTTCTTCCAACTCATCTGCCCCAGAGTGTCCAGAGGGTTTGGTGCAAGTAACCAACAAAAGAAACTAAGGAGAGGAGATTAGGGCGGGATATTGGGAAGGAATTCCTGGCTGGGAGGGTGGGGAAGTCCTGTCCCAGGTTGGGCAGAGAAGCTGTGGCTGCCCCTGGATCCCTGGAAGTGTCCAGGTTGGAGCAACCTGGGCTGGTGGAAGGTGTCCCTGCCCATGGCAGGGGGTGACACTGGATGGGCTTTAAATTCCCTTCCAACCCAAACCATTCCAGGATTCCAGGATAAAAGAGTCACCCCTGCTAAAGAGACAATCCCCTGTTTTTCAGGGAGAAAAACAGAAGTGGGAAGGGCTTTTGGTTCCAGTGGGAACCAGGGCACAGGTCCAGGCAGAGAAGGTGAAGTAAGAGTTGTCCCAAAGCCCTGATGGCACCTGCAGATAACAAGGAACAGGGAGAAAGGGCTGGAAAACAAGGCGAGTTCAAGGCTGGGGAAGGAGCCCAGGGAGGTGGAGGAGGTGTGGGATTGTGTTGAAAGGGGTGTGGAGGTTCAGGGTGTGGAAGGCAAAGTGATGCCAGAGGCCTCGGAGAGTTTGGCAATCCAGGGAGAAGAAAAGGCAGGAGAAATCGTGACAGCATCAGGGACAATGTGTGTCCCCTTCTGAGGCAGCACATGGAGGGGGCAGGGGGGAAAAACTGGAATATCCCACCCATTTCCCACCTCTCCCTGCAAGGAATCACCCAGATAATTCAAAACTGCACTATCCCACCCTTTTCCCACCTCTCCCTGCAAGGAATCACCCAGGGAATGGAAATCTGCACTATCCCATCCACTTCCCACCTCTCCCTGCAAGGAATCACCCAGATAATTCAAAACTGCACTGTCCCACCCTTTTCCCACCTCTCCCTGCAAGGAATCACCCAGGGAATGGAAATCTGCACTATCCCATCCACTTCCCACCTCTCCCTGCAAGGAATCACCCAGATAATTCAAAACTGCACTGTCCCACCCTTTTCCCACCTCTCCCTGCAAGGAATCACCCAGGGAATGGAAATCTGCACTATCCCATCCACTTCCCACCTCTCCCTGCAAGGAATCACCCAGATAATTCAAAACTGCACTGTCCCACCCTTTTCCCACCTCTCCCTGCAAGGAATCACCCAGGGAATGGAAATCTGCACTATCCCATCCACTTCCCACCTCTCCCTGCAAGGAATCACCCAGATAATTCAAAACTGCACTATCCCACCCTTTTCCCACCTCTCCCTGCAAGGAATCACCCAGGGAATGGAAATCTGCACTATCCCACCCTTTTCCCACCTCTCCCTGCAAGGAATCATCATGGGAATGGAAATCTGCACTATCCCACTCTTTTCCCAACTTTCCCTGCAAGGAATCACCCAGGGAATGCGAAAGGGGATGTGGAGCTCCGAGCCTGAACCAACAAACAAAGATTTTCAAGGCAAAGAGGCCCCAAAAATCCTGAGGGATCCTTTTTCCAGCCCTGGGCCGCTCCTTCCCTCAAGGAATGCTTTACTTGCCCTAAAATCAAATAAATCCATATATGTACATTAAATTCAGGTCCATTATTTGGGTAACTAATGACATTTTTTTTTTAAGCCAGAGGAATGAAACCAAGGCCAAGTGAAATGGTTTCACTTTTGCCTGTCAGAAATTTTATTCTCCTGCTGAAATGTAACGATGGGAATTTTATAGATTAAAAACCACTGTCATTCCTCTGGGTCAAAGGATGAAACCCATTCGTCTTGAAAGGGAATTTTGGTAGGTTTGGGTGGTTGAGAAACTCACTTTTTTCTTGTGTTTTGTTAAGAACCAGCCTGTTTTATATCTCCCAAATCAACAACTCCTGTCTTTGAGTCCCGCTGTGATGACCAGAGTCGGGTCTGGGTGAAACGTGAAGCCTCGGTTTTTATTTAAGAGCTGAGCAAGTTCCATCTTGCCTAAATTAGGGTTATTATGGCCCATCTGAAAGGACCATCCTGCTTTGGATTATCCCTAAAATATCCCTGGGAGGGACTTTCTCCACCAGTGGCTCAGCACCTGGAATCAATGAGCTCCCTAAGCAACGTCAGACGTGGTTGATGCAGCTGCAACAACCTCTGCAAGATGTGAAAACGGGTTCCTCCAAGGCCTCCAGAAGGATTTTCCTCACAGAAGGAACGAGACTGGACAATGGGAAGGAGATATTTGGGATTTATGTTACCTCACAAAGAGCTGGAACTCCCTAAAACCTGTTCAGGGCAAGGAAGGAGTTGAAGAAAGTCTGGATTCCCTGTTGTGTTGCTCCAGGAAGATTTTATCCCCGTGGATTGGCATTCCCTGTGCCAAGGGAGCAACTGCCAAGGGCACAGAAAGTCACAGCCTGGTGGTTTCTGAGATGGGGGAATTATGGAGCCCTAAATCCCAAAGAATGACAAGAAAATCGTGTGTGAATTCCCAGGAGACTCAGCTGGGACCCCAAGGCTGGGAAGACCCTGCAGAGCCAAACATCCCGAGTATTCAACACGTTTCTAATCCCCCAAAAAATCCAGAAACCTGATGAAAAATCTCAGGGTCACCTGGAGGCTCAGAAAATAAATGATAAATATTCAATAGCTGAGCTGACACCCCCACCATGTACAGTCAATGACTTCAACCCCAAATGTCTCTCATTTACAGTATTCCCCATAAATGGATTTATGAGTTGGGATAAAAGACAGAGAGATCTTCAGCTCCCATGTCCACAGCTCACCAGGGAATGGCCTGACTTGTGTCAAGGGAGGTTTAGGTTGGATCTCAGGACAAGGTTCTTCCCCCAGAGGGTGGTTGGCACTGCCCAGGCTCCCCAGGGCAGTGGGCACAGCCCCAAGGCTGCCAGAGCTCCAGGAGGGTTTGGATGATCCTCTGGGGCACAGGGGGGGACTCTTGGGGCTGGGGCTGTGCAGGGCCAAGATTGGGACTTGTCGTGGGTTACTAGCCCCCCCTGGGCTGAAATGGTCAGGCCCAGGTATAGTTCCGGAGAAAAGCCAATCAAAAGTTTTAGTAACGCCTCTGCTAATGACATATTTAAGAAAACAGAAGAGAAGGTGTGTGTGGCAGTAAGGAATTCAGCCGCCATGTGAGGAGAGGGGCAGCAGCCCCCAAGTTGGGGGGGCCAAGGCCNTGGATCTCAGGACAAGGTTCTTCCCCCAGAGGGTGGTTGGCACTGCCCAGGCTCCCCAGGGCAGTGGGCACAGCCCCAAGGCTGCCAGAGCTCCAGGAGGGTTTGGATGATCCTCTGGGGCACAGGGGGGGACTCTTGGGGCTGGGGCTGTGCAGGGCCAAGATTGGGACTTGATTCTGTGATTCTGTGAAATAAAATAAACTGAAATAAAATAAAATAAAGTGAAATAAAATAAAGTAAAATAAAATCAAGTGAAATAAAATAAAATGAAATAAAATAAAATTAAATAAAATAAAATGTGTAAATCCACAGGGAAGTTCTGGCTTGGATGCAGAAGGCACTTCTGGTCTCCTGATTCGGAAGGTGAAGAGCAGAAAGGGAAAACATCACCATAAGTGAGGAGAGAGGGGTGGTTAAAGGTCTCAACAGCTTTGGGGTGAAGGTGGAAGGAGCATTTTAAAGGAAATCCTGGCTGGGAAGGAAGTGATGGAATAAAGGTGTGGACAAAGTTCTCTTGGAGAAGGGAATGAGGAAGGAGTGTTCCCATCCTCTCATCTCTTGGAAAAGGTGAAAGAGGAGTGAGGGTTCCCATCATCTCATCTCCTGGAGAAGGGAAAGGGGACTGAGTGTTCCCATCATCTCATCTCCCATCCCCCAGTTCTGCTCACAGAATCCCACATTCCCAGAGTTTGCTGGGCTGGAAGGACCCCCAAGGACCTTTCTCTGCTCAAAACCAGATGAGTGGGGAGAGCTCTTTGTCCCAAAGGAATGTGTGGGTTCAGAAAGGGAACCAGCTACCAGAGGGCAGGTCCATCACTGTCTGTGGGAACACCAGGGGAAATCCATCCAGTTGTGCCCTGGCTCCCAGAGCTGCAGCTTCCTCAGATTAAATCCAAACCAGGAGCAACGGGGATGGACCCCTGGAACCACCCACTGCTCAGCCCAGCTGCCCACATGGGCTCTTGGTGGCTTTTTGGGCTCTCTGGGGTCTCTGAGACATCTCTGAGGGGTTGGCAAGCAAAGGACCAGCTGTTCTCCTGCACTGGCCACATCTGGGTGGGCGACTGATTGATTCACACCCTCTCCTGACCAGAGTGACAGGGTCACCACCACCAAATCGTGGGTGTTGGGGTCCACAGCTCACAGAAATACAGACCCCAAAGTGAGGGTTCTGCTGGACCCCCTCAGACACCTCACACCAGGCACGAGGTGCTGAACCCCTCAGACACCTCACACCAGGTAANAGATGATGGACCCCTCAGACACCTCACACCAGGTAAGAGATGATGGACCCCTCAGACACCTCACACCAGGTAAGAGATGATGGACCCCTCAGACACCTCACACCAGGTAAGAGATGATGGACCCCTCAGACACCTCACACCAGGTAAGAGATGATGGACCCCTCAGACACCTCACACCAGGTAAGAGATGATGGACCCCTCAGACACCTCACACCAGGTAAGAGATGATGGACCCCTCAGACACCTCACACCAGGTAAGAGATGATGGACCCCTCAGACACCTCACACCAGGTAAGAGATGATGGACCCCTCAGACACCTCACACCAGGTAAGAGATGATGGACCCCTCAGACACCTCACACCAGGTAAGAGATGATGGACCCCTCAGACACCTCACACCAGGTAAGAGATGATGGACCCCTCAGACACCTCACACCAGGCACAAGGTGCTGAACCCCTCAGACACCTCACACCAGGCAAGAGGTGCTGAACCCCCTCAGACACTTCACACCAGGCGAGACAAGGCTTGGTCTTAAAGCTGGTGGAAGTCACAGCAGGAGAGGAGCTGACTTGATCCTTCTGGGTCTCTTCCAGCTCAGGATATTCCAGGATTCCACAATTCAGAGCACCCAGGTGGATGTTTGCCGTGAGGGTTGGAGACTGGGGATGTCTCAGCTGCATCATCTTAATCCCAAATGCTGGAGCTTCTCCAGTAGCTCCAAGATTACAACAAGGACATGAGACAGAGGGGGAAAGGGGAAAGCTCCCAGAGGAGGCTGAAGGGATGAACCTTTATCATTAATGCATCATCAGACATTATTTGTACGACTGACCCCCAGTTTGGAGGAAATGAAGGTGCATGGAGACAGGAATTCACCAGGGAGAAGCATAAAACCAGAGAAAAGCAAGACAAGGAAACCCAGGGAGAAGAAATCCGAGGGGGCACAAGAATTTCATGGGCACAGATGGTTTCTCCAGATGCCCTGGATCTCTGGCACCTTTGTGAAACCACAGGAGATTCAAGAGAATGTAGGGCTGAGCCTCCACTTGAATTCCATCCTTGTCTGCATTAGGAGGGATTGTTGGCTCCTGAATTCCCTGGAGCTGATCCCTGAAAGCCTGATGATGACAGAGCTTCCCAACTGGGCTGTGGAATTCCTCTCAAGGTGAGAAAAATGCAGGGTTTGGTGACCTCTTCCTGTCCTCAGCTGCACTTCTCCTTCCTCCCTCCTTTCTTGGAAGTGGCCCCTGATTTATGACCGTGATTTATCACCCCCCTTTTCCAGCAGCAGAAATCAGGAGTTAATTCCCCCCTGGAGAAATTACAGGGGATCTTTGACCACGGGCAGAGTCCGGACTTGGCCTGAGCACCCTCCCTTTGTTTAGTCAAGCATCTCAAGTGACACTTCCCAGCTTGGAGCAGCTCTACTGTGTCCCTTGTCCTCCCAAGCCTCTCATTCCTCTGGGAAAAGCCACCTCTGACAGGAAGGCCTGGGGTGCTGGGGGGTGGGGAGCAGAGCCGGTGTCAGGGTTTAATAAACCAACGTGTCCACCCAACCCGTGATTTTCCTTGGAAAACCAAGCAGGGACTTTTCCAACCACCTGGCAATCAGTTTTCATGGCACATTAGCCCTGGTGACGTGCCCTGCTCCGTGCCCGGCTTCCCAGCGTGGAAAAGGAGCGGGAGAGTGCTGGAGACACCTCTCCAGGCCACATCCCTTCCTTCCCACCTCTCTGCAGCTGCAGGTCCTCAGATGATCCCTGCTCAGCCACCACACTCCAGGCTCTGCTCAGGCAGTTGCTGGGCTGGGGAGGAGGGAGCAGAGAGAACCACGGGATTGTTTGGGGCTGGAAAACCCCTCCAAAGCCACGGAGTCCAACGTTTATCCCAGCACTGCCAAAGGCCACCGTCAAAACAGGTCCTTCAAGTGCCACATCCACAGGTCTTTGATATCTCTCCAGGGTTGGTGACTCCAGCACTGGCCTGGGAAACCTGTTCCAGTGCTTGACAGCCCTTCCCATGAGGAATTTTTTCCCTGATAACCAATCTGAACTTTCCCTGGTGCAGCTTGAGGCTTTTTCCTAAGACTCTGAGGGCAGGGACACCCCATGACCACTGGTTGGTCCCATCTCCCGGATTCCTGTTCACTTCCAGGTGGGAATTTAGGGTTTACCTGGAGCCCAACTTCATCTCTCAGGTTGGGTGTTGAAGCCCCACCAGAACAGATGAACTGGGAGACTTTTCTGCTGTTCTTTGCCAGGTTTTTCCCTGCCAGGCTTTCTTTTCCAGCTTTTCCCTGCCTGGTTTTCCCTGCCAGGCTTTCCTTTCCAGCTTTTCCCTGCCTGGTTTTCCTTTCCAGGTTTTCCCTGTCTCATCCCCTCATGGGTGTCCAAGTGATTTTATCCCTGTCCTGGACACCTCTACAGCCTGCACCATTTCACCCATAAAAAAGGCAAGTTTTAGGAAAAACATGGACTAGTGGGAGGTGCCCCTGCCCATGGCAGGGCCTTGGGATTGGATGGTCTTGAAGGTCCCTTCCCACCCAAACCATTCCATGATTCTGGGATGAAAATAAAATACAACTCCCCAAAGGAGTTTCAGGAATTTCCCCCTCATTCGGAAACCTCCCGGTCAGGAAGGTCCAGGCATTTCTTGGGTTATCAAGGAGGAGATTTTGATTCCTTATCTCCATCTGCTTCCCAGCAAATATAAGGAGAGCAGAGGGCACATGGAGGCTTTGGAATGTGTCTGGATGCTCCAAGTCCTCTAAGTCACACCTACAAAACCTTTCCTGTCAGATGTTCCCTGACCCTGATCTCAAACCCCTGCTTGGAGTTTGGGGGTCCCACCCCCTCCTCAGGAAGCTCAGTCTTGCTGTTCATCATCCAGGTCATTCCCTGTTTCTCTTTTCCTCATCTAAATTCCTTGCTGGGATTCCTTCTTCCACCCACTACGGGTGCAGAGACCAACCTATATCCTTTCTCCTTGCAGCCTTTATGTCCTTAAGGGAATTTCTTTGCTCTTCTCCAAACTGAACAGCAGCATTTTCTGTCCCCAGGTCATTTTTTTCCTCAATATAACTCTATATTTTATATTATATAATATTGGAGTATTTTACTGTATTATTTTATGTCATTTTATTTAACTTAACATTGTTTTGCAGCCACTGCACCCCAATAAAACTTCCCTTCCGCCCCAGGGAAGGAGGGAGTCCCTCCTATGCTTCCAGGATTTGATCAGCTAAAACCAAGACTTAATTTCCAATTTAAACACGTTGTTCCCAGAAGAACTGAATTCCCAGTTCTCCCACAGAGCAAAAGGCTCATCCCAGGAAAAAAATGAAGCACTCACAACCCAGACCTGCAACACTCCTGCCCTCAGCATGAGGGTGGAAGGTAAAATTCCATAATCCATTCCCACGTGGAAAAGCAAATCAAAACACCCACAGCCTGCACAGGGGTTGTCCCAAAAGAACCTGCTCGAGGGCAGAGGATGGATCTCATTCCTAAAGGACCCTTTCAGCCCAAATCCAGGGCTTTTTCCCAAGTGCCACCAGCCACAAACCCTTTTGGGAAGAGCAGAGGAGGGAGAGGTGGAAGTGATGCCTCATCGCAGCTCCCAGCTGAGGGAAGAGTGGGATCCTCTCCCAGAAAGGAGCTCTGGGGTCACCTGATGTCACCTCCCAGGGAGGTCACAGATCCTCCTGGAATTCCTGCTCGTTCCTCTCCCAGATTTATGTATTTTTGGCTGCTCTGTGGCACCTCTCAGGTGCAGAGGCAGAAGGAGCATTTAATGAATGAATATAATCGGAATTAATTGATAACAAGAGAATCCCAGGCTGGTTTGGGCTGGAAGGGGCTTTAAAGATCACCTCATTCCGACCCAGGGACACCTTCCACTAGACCAGCTCCAGCCAGCCAGGTCTCGTTCTCCCAGGAGGATGAGGATTGAAACCCTCTCCAAGGATTCTCCAGCCTCAGTGGAAGCTCTAAATGCTGTTTAAGAGCTGGGTGGAAGCAAACCCAGGATGGAAGCACCTCCAGGGACACCCAGCACCTCCAGAGGGACACTCCTGAGTGCCAGGGAGGCCTGAGCCCCTCAGAGCAAGCTCCTTCCAGCTGATTTTTGGGATAGCCACGGGATCTGGGTGGGATCTGGGCGCACAACTGGCTGCCCTGGCTGTTCCAGGCAGAGCTCCAGGCAAAGATTTGGCAGAGGTGACTTGGAGCTCCCGCAGGTCAGAGGAGGGTCAGGAGGGGAGGGAACACCCAGGATGTGTCTCCATCCTGTCCTTGTCACCCTGGGAGCCCTTCTGGGCCCATGGCCTGGGCTAAGTCACCGTTTCTCAGTGACTCAGGGTCATGTGAGGTGGGACTTGCACTTCCCTGCCTTGGAGGAGCACGGAAAAGGGAGATGGAAAGATGGGAGTCACTGAGCTCTTCACATGCCCAGGGTAGGACACTTTTAGGAGCCTCCAGACAACCCAGGACACAACTTGCCTTGGCCCCAGCCGGGTTCCTCTGGCTGCAGCAGGATGTTTCCCAGGGATGGAGTGGGTGGTTTGTCCTCACCACCAGCTCCTTGGCTTCCAGAGGCTCCAAGGAGGGCACAAAGCAGCACCTCAGCCCCCAGAGCTTCACCTCGTGCTCTTGGGGTGATGGAGAGAACCAAAGCTGGTGGACAGGCTGAAAGCTGATGGACATTCAGAGCTCTCACTCAGGCAGGAGGAGCCCAGATCTGCCCTGGAGAGGGTTTAGATCCTCCCAGGAGAACAAGACCTCAACCTCCAAAGCTTTGTCTCACGGTCTCAGAGGGATGAACAGACTCAACATTGATGGAGAGACTAAAAGACAATGGAAAGACACTGATGGAGCCACTAAAATACAATGGAAAGACACTGATGGAGCCACTAAACTTCAACAGAAAGAATTTGATGGAGCCACTAAAAATCAACAAACAGACCAGAAACCACGGCGTGTCCTCTGTTCTTCCTGCTCTTCTGCTTCTTGCAGGAAGAAAAAAGGTCACAGGATTAGTTTTAATCTATCACTAAGAAACATCAGGTCTAGAATAAAAATGTTTTTAGTGAGGGCACCCGAATTTCAAGAGGGAAAAAAAGAAAATCCCAAACACCCCCCAAAAAATGCTGCTGAACATCTCCCAAGCCTTTGGGAGCAGTCAGGGGGAGGGAGAGTCCTTGCTGCTCTCCAACTTCTAATTGCTTAAGGAGTGTCCCCTGATATAATTAACGAGGGTGCTTTAATTAAGAACCCAGAGTAACGATGCTCAAAACAACTCCATCTGCTGTGGGGAGAGCGAAGTTAAGAAAAAAAGAAGGCGGCCACACACCCCCCTATAGATGTTATAGATGTTATAGGCAGAGAAATAAAGGTGGCTGTGGCGGTGGGAGCTGCTTCCAAAGGGTGAGGATGTTCTCCTGGTCTGTGTCCTATCATTATGTGCCGTGAAATCACCCGACATCAAAGGAGCACGAAAGGAATGTGGCGAACGCCGCTGCGCCGTAATTGCCTGGAAAATTAAAGTTCAGCCGTGCCAACCATTGTGTGTTAAATACCCCCGGGCGGGAAGGTCGAGCCTGCAACAAGTAGGTGTGTCTGAGGAGCCAGGCAAGGCAGCAGTTTTCCAAAGGACTGGAATTTGCCAGCTGATTGCCCCGTGTCCTGCTGCGAGCTGGGATCCCCCCCTGGGGAGTTTGGGATCACAAAGGTGGAGCCTGAGGAACTTACTCAGCCCAGGGGCAAAAACTGGAGTTTGTTTGAGTAAGAATTGAGCAAAGAGAGCTGTGGGCAGGGAGAGTTTAGCTGAGGGAAGGCACAGGGTTTGTCCAGAGAAAGGCCTGGCTGGGCTTTTCCTCCAGGGAATTTGGGGCTGAGTGAACAACACCTTGGATTTGCTGCCTCTGGGCTATCCCAGAGTGAGCATCTCTCCACAGGCACAGAAATTTGGTGAAAATCCCCTTTTTTTCCCTCCCCTCAGCACTTCCCAGCCCAGCTGTGCCTCGCACGGCTCATCCCGGGTTCCACGGTGGCTCCTCCACCTCCGGGACACTTCTGTATTCCTGACTCTGCTTTTCCAGCCCTGCTTGGAGTGATTCAAAGCCCAGCACGTCCACAGCTTCCTGTGGTGACTCTTCCCCTCCCCACAGCAGATCTGCAGTGCCAGCCCCGCTCTGCTGACCTGGGATGACCTTTGTGGGAGCGACGCTCATTCCGAACCCGTTTTGGCCACTCCAGGGACACAATTCCCGAGGTCCCCAAGCTGCCTGGAGTCTGCACTCACACACTGCTCTGGGAGTGCTGCACCCACCCCAAAAATGATGGGGAGGCAGCAAGAACTGGGATGTGAAGGCGAAACCCGGAGCAAACCCAGTGGTGGATCTGCCTGTGCTGGGTTAATGACGATCTTCCAGGTGTTTTCCAACCCTAAATGATCCTGGGATTGTAGGATCCTCAAACCTGTGCTGGAGGAGGCAGGAGCTGCTCCTTCCAAGCCTGGAGATTGCCGTGGCATTATTATTATTATTTTTTTTCCTTGCAAGAGGAACATTCCTGTTCCTGGCTGGGCTTCAGCTCCTCCGTCTGCTCCCGCTTGCTTTTGCAGTTTCGTTTGGAGATGTTCCTTCCCCTCCCCTGGGATGTTTAAAAACTAGTCTGGACAAAGCACAGGACAGAGCAACGAGCACGTAGGGGGGTAGAGGGATGGAGTAAATTACTTAATGAGTTTTTTCCCAGCCCTAACTCCTGTGATCCTATGACTTCACCTCCTCAATGAGCTCTTGCTCAACAGGGGCTGGCACGGGAGGGACTCCTGAGTCCCACCCCAGAGCTGACCCTGCTCCAAGGGGAGGTTTGAACAGCAGCCCCCACCTTTTATGGGCTGCAAAATGATTTATGATCTATTGGAACCAAAAAGGGAATCTGAATGTCAGGTATTATAAACTGTGATTACACTCCAGCTCCTGAAAACGCTCCTCTTTGAGTTTTTGAGCTGTTTAATGGCGAGATAAAATCCACAGCAACAACCCAAATTACAGGCTCCTTTAGGCAACTCATTAATATTGTTTTATAAATGAACATAATATTCCTGGGCAAAAGTTGAAAGTGCTCAAACCCTCTTGTCTTATTTTTTAATGGCAAAATACCCAGCAACAATTTTCAACATCCAATAATTATGATTATTAATAACTCCCCTTTATGTAGCACCTTTGATCCTAAAGCTTGTTACAAACAATTGTGTGTATGTTCAGGGACACACACATGTGCAGAACCAGCAGCACCAGCTTATCAACCCTCCCATCACCCACAGCAGCAGAGATCCCAAAAAATAATAATAAAAAAAATGTGTTGTCTGCTGCTGGGATATTCAACCCACATCTCTGATATCATTAACACTTGGATAATCACCTCACCCACCCCTTCAAACCAGCCCCGTGCAGCAGCTCGGAAAAACTCTCAGGCCCGACCAAAATTGCAGCCGGGGGTGGTTTGGGGTTTGTTGGTTGGATTTGGGGTTTCTCTTTTCCAGGCTGCAGTGGGATCAGCAGAGCTGGAGCCCGGCCAGAGGTAACACACCTACCCCTGCAAAAACCTCAGGGGGGGCTTGAAATGGTGGCACAAGAGACCAAACGCTTCGTTTTTCCACCTCAGCTGCTCCAGTGTGAGCCAGGGAGGGTCACTGGGATGCTTCAGGGGAAGAATTCCAGGGGAAAACGGGCAGAGGAAGGTTGTGAGACTCTTGTGGAGGACACAGAGCGAAGGCGGTGCAATTAAACTGATCGGTTTAGGGGATGTGGTGCCTCTTTATTGGGTTTTGTCCTGGTCACACAGGTCTCCACATGGAATCCTGGAGTGGTTTGGGTTGGAGGGGACCTTAAATATTGTCTTGTTCCCATGGGCAGAGACACCTTTCACTAGCTCAGTTTGCTCCAAGTCCCATCCAGCCTGGCCTTGGACACTTCCAGGGATCCAGGGGCAGCCACAGCTTCTCTGCCCAACCTGGGCCAGGGCCTCACCACCCACCCAGCCAGGAATTCCTTCCCAATATCCCACCCAAATCTCCCCTTTTCCAGTGGGAAGCCATTCCCTGTGTGCTGTCCCTCCCTGCCTTGTCCCCAGTCCCTCTCCAGCTCTCCTGGAGCCCCTTCAGGCCCTGCAAGGGGCTCTCAGCTCTCCCTGGAGCTTCTCTTCTCCAGGGGAACCCCCCCAGCTCTCCCAGCTCCAGAGGGGAGCTGCTCCAGCCCTGGGACCAACTCAGTAGCTCCAACATTCTGTGACATAAGAGGGACCTTGGTTCAGGAGCAGAATTCCCCTCCAGCCCTGTCTGTGAGCACAGCAGGATGGGGATGGGAATGGGGATGATCCCAGAATGGGGATGATCCCAGAATGGGGATGATCCCAGAATGGGGTTTGCAGTCCATCCCTGGTGGTTGTTGCTTGTTTCCCTCCTCCTGGCCAGCTCTAACTGGAGAAAGCTTTGCAAGTCCTGACCCACGCAGCCAGCAGGGCTTTCCAAGAGACATCCAGCACCTCAACGTGGCTTTTGACGCCCTTGCAAATCCCCAAGATTTAAATCCAGGCCTAATTTGACCTGTGAACAGAGGCAGGGCCTGACTCACCGGGGCCAACAAGCCCAGATTAAGGCAGGAGCCCTGGACCTCCTCCCACCCACACCCTGCATGAGTTACTCTGATATTTATCTCGGCCTCCCGGGGCTTCCTGAGCCTCGGAAAATTCCCCTGGTGGCTCAAAGCTGGATGATAACCCTCCAGGAGACAAACCAGAAGGGCAGGTCCAGAGGAAACAGGCAGTGAGGAGCTCCTGGGACGCTGCCCTTGGGCAGGAGGGGTGGACAGGGCAGGAGGAGGTGAAAAGTGGGGAGGAGGAGGATGAAGAGGAGCAGGAGACAGTGATTTCTGCCCACACACGTGGCAGTGACGTGGCAATGGACTCCCAGCGCGTGGGAGTGCGGCCTGCTGGATCCTGATCCCTGAATTCCAGCCTGGAAGAACCTCAGAGGGGGCTGGGAGATGAGCAGGACCCAGTGAAGAGAATCCTGGTGGAGGGGAAGAGGATCAGCCCAGTTAACATGGGTGGAGGACACAGGGATGGTCTGTGCAGGGAAGGCAGTGGGGAATGATGAGAATCTGGGGGGGAGGAAGGGGATAATCCAATCACTGCTCCCTCCTTGGGAGGGGGAGCCCTGGATTGAAGCTTCAAGGGAGAGATGGATGGGAGACATCAGGGAAAACACAGATAAGGGCAGAGAATGGATTGCCAGGAAGGGGGAGAAGTGGCCATCACTGGAGGTTTTCAGGAACAATTTAGACAATATCTCCCAGGAATGACGTGGGTAAAGCTCATCCTGCCCCGGGGCAAGGAGTGGACTCTGTGACCTCTGGACTTCCCTCCCTTTCCTGGTTTCTATGGTTTGGTGGTTTCTTGGAGTTGTTTGGACCCTTTTATCTCAGCAAGACCTTGATCTGAGCTGGGCTTGAGATGCCAGGGAGGGACAACCCTCCAGGGCTGAGGGACAAGGATATGTCCCTCATATCCACAGTCCAGAGGGACACATCCAGAGGGATTGTGGATATGGAGCAGATCCACAATCCCACCAGTTTTTACCTCTGGGTCGTGATCTCTGGGTTTATTTTTTCAGTCCTGGGTTGATGTTCACTCGTGAATGTGCACATGTGAACTGTTCAGGGCATTCCCAAAGGGAATGAAGGTGTCCCTGGAGCTGTGGATCACAGCAGGGCACCAGGAGCTCCCCTCCACCACCTCAGCCCCGTTTTATACAGGAATAACAACACCCACAGCAGAGACCAGGAGGAGGAGACTCCCTGTTCAGGACAGAACTCTGGAAATCTGACCTGTCAGAGGGGGTTTTTTGCATTCCATGTTATTTACAGGGATTTTTTTTTCCCCCCCTTAAATTCACCCCTTGCCTTTGATCGAAACACATATTTGTATCCCTGTTTTAGAAAGGCCTGTGTCAGGGAGGAACTGGATGGAAAAGCAGCAGGAAGCTGCTTTCCCGACCTCCTGGGCCAGATTTTGGGAGCGTGGAGCTCGGAACTGGAGCCCTGCACTCCTTCCAAGGAGACCAATTTTCACCCAGCGAGGAGAGCAGAGCCAGACTCATTCACAGCAGCTGATGAGCTGCTCCTGACTGCCCAACATCCCACAGGTGCCTCTCACAGCAGCAGAGCCCCGAGTCCTCCCGGCCAAAATGGAATTGGAGTTAATGATGTTCTGTCTCCCTAAATTCCCCCCGAGGTTTCCATGGGATTCCTCCTCCCTTCCTGCCCTGACCTGTGGTGTGGTGTTGATGTGCAGAGTTCAACAGCTGCTTTCTTCCACTTCATGGCTCCCCAGGCAGCCACGGCTCTGGAAAGAAGCTGGGAATTGTTTCCTCATTGTCAGGAAGGTGCATTTCCACAGCTACCTGAAAATTATTATTTTAAATATTATTATTAAATTAAAATTATTATTATTATAATCACAATAATAATTATATAAAATTTTATATCATAATTATATATCAAATAATAAAACCGATTCTCCATTGATAAAACAATTCCACTGAGCCCACAGCAGCTCCTGCAGGAGATGGATCCAGCAGCTTCCGACAGGGATGAACAGTTTGCCACCATCCAGGACATAAATCCTAAATTTTAGCAGGATTAGGTCCATTTATCCTTCACCACCCTCCACCAGAGCCAAATCACAGCGGCAAAGGCTACAACTTCCACCCTGCCTGAAGTTTAATGGCATAAATATGCATTTAATGACATAAATATGTATTTTCAACGCCATAAACAAGTAATTTAGTGCTAGAGAGACACTTTAAATCCTCCAAACCACCCACCCCCAAAAGCCTGTGCAGGTATTTCCCCACACCTTCTGTTTGAGGTTCAGCCACCCCCAGACCAGTAGCAGCTTCACCTTTCAGAACCTTTGCAAGCCCAGAGCAAACAATGCTGCTCGAATTATTCACAGGGAAACCATTTGTCACCTTGTCTTCTCCTGCCTCTTTTCTTTATGGCCGGTTGGAGAACACACTCTGATTTCCACCCCTTTTATTCCCAAGTCTCTATTTTTAGCCCGGAGGTTTTTCCCCTGCCAACTTCTGAGCCCCGGGTTAATTATTCAGCGTGTCAGATTTGCTCTTCCAGATGCACGAGGAGGAATTAAGGAGAGGTTTTAAAAATAAGCACGGGCTGATCAGTCCTTTCCTGACCTGGAGCCACAAACCCTCCTGTTTCAGGGCAGTCTGGAACACTGGGAACTCAGGGACCTCTGGATGTTTCCTGCGCCTTCCCAGCAAATCCACGCAAATTCAACTTGGTCTGGAAGATTTTTCCACGTGTCTACACCACAGGGCTTGGTTGGATGAGATGGATTCGGTCTCAGGAGAGGTCGGGATCGGGCTCAAAACGCCCCCATTTGCAGGGGGTTCCTCCACACGAGAACCTGGGGTTGCTCTTGGAAAGTCTCCTCAGAGTTGTCTGAGGGTTTTGGGGTTTTTTTTCACCTTAAAAGCTGCAGCTCTCGCCTCGTTTGAGGACTTTTGGATCCCCACCCTCCCCATCTCGGGGAGGAAAAGGAAGAGGAATGGGATGATTTCTGCAGAAGGAGCTGCTTTTGTTGCCTCTGCCAGGAATGTCGATGACACTGGGGGTGAAATAACCCCTCTGCTGCTCCTCAGCTGTCCCAGAGCAGGACTTGGGCACACACAGGAGGAGAAAAAGGCCAACTCCTGTTCTGCTTGTGCTGGAGTCAGTCTACGTTTCAGTCCAAGTTCAGACACTTAATGTGCATCAGATACACCAATTAATTCAGCATTAAACTCCTACTTGTTCTTCCTGGTTCTGGCACGAATTCCAGAAGGGAAGTAAGAGTCGCTCCAGGTTCAACCTCCTCAGCTCCAGAGTTAAAATGAATCAGGCATTGAGTTGTGTGTGTTTGATGTGTGAGGGTCCAAGGGCTGTCAAGTACAAAAATCGTGGAATTATAGAATGGGGAAGGAGCTTAAAGATGATCCAGTGGAACAGGATCCATGGGCAGGGACACCTTCCACCAGCCCAGGTTGCTCCAGCCTGGCCTTGGACACTTCCAGGGATTCAGGGGCAGCCACAGCTTCTCTGGGAAATTCATTCCAGGGCCTCCCCACCCTCCCAGACAGGAATCCCTTCCCAACATCCCATCCATCCCTGCCCTCTGGGAAGCCATTCCCTGTGTCCTGTCACTGCAGGCCCTTGGAAACAGTCTCTCTCCATCTTGTAGCTCCTTCAGCTACAGGAAGGCCCCAATTAGGACACTCTGGAGCTTCCCTTCTCCAGGCTGGACAACCCCAACTCCCTCAGCCTCTGCTCCCAGCTGGGAAAAGGGGAGGAAGAAGGGCTGAGAAGGGCTGGTTGGGATGGGGGGAGTCAGGATGAGGAGCACATGTCTTATGGGACCTCTGACACTGAGCTTTAGTGAGTGCAGAGCTCTGTGTCCTCTTCTCTGCTTCCCATCCCCCAAAACAAGGTGGGATTTACTTCCCTGCCACCCCCAAGCAGAAATGGGATCTCAAATGACTTCTCCTGCCACCCAAAGAGCAGTGAGGAAACACCACCACCACGGGCTCCCTCCATTCAGCACTTGCTGCACTTTGGGGGGAAAAAAGGGGGGAAAAACTGAGTCTGGAAGAGTCATCCCACCCCTGCCAGGAGCTGGGGGTTCAGGGAGGTCACCACTGGGGTGTCCCCACTGTTCCTGCACAGGTCCCACCAGCGTGGGCCTACAACAAACTGCTCCTCACACCCCCTCAGGACAGAACAAGGTGTCATGGATCAGATTCCACCAGGGAAAAGGGATTTGGATTAAACACAGCGAGAAATTCCCCAGCAGGGAGGAGAAGTGAATTTTCTAGGGAGGCTCTGGGATCACCAGCACTGGATGGTTCTTGCCCTTCTGTTTTGGGGTTTTTTTTCTGAGAAAGGTTAGAGAGGTGTCTGTCAGAGGTGGATTAGGCTGAGCTGATCCTGCCTGAGGGCAGCAGGAGAACCAGGACAATCCCTGAGGGTCCCCCCCAGCCCATTTTTCCATGACTGGATCAGTCACAGGCACCAGGCAGATCCTGGCACTGCAGGAAGGACCTGCCTCCACAGGAGCTCCCTGCAGGAGGGGCAGGACTCCTCCAGCCCAGGTCAGCTCAGGACTCATTTATTCCTGGTCATATTTTCCTCAGGGTCAGGGAAGTTCCTTAGGAATTTGCTAACAGGGGTCCCGCTCCTGTGGCAGCAGCAGGATCACTGTGGGTCCATTGAGAAGGTCCCAGAGGACCCATCCTGGCTGTAACATCTCCACAGCTCACCCCGTGGCCATATGGGGGGTCCAGGCCACTTGGTGACACCAATTTGGCCACCACAGCTTCTCCTCAGGGGTCAGGTGGGTCTGGGAAAACAGCCAGTTGAGGATCAGCAGTGACTCTCCTCTCTCCACCTTCTTCCTCCTCTCCCAGTCTCCTTTCCCACCTTCTCCTCTCCATCATGGCCCATTTTTCCAGCAGGATCAGCAAAATGAGGAGACACAGAGGCATCAGGTTCTATAGACAAGAATCTTGGAGCTCCAGGGGATTTTCCCACTTGACCCTTCCCTATTCCTCTTCCAAACTCAAAGTCAGGTCCCTGGTCAGTGTATTCCCACTGGGCTCTGCTGTGGCAGAACAGGAAGGGTTTAGTTGTGTTTTATATTTGTTTGTGCTGTTTTAAGTCCTGCATTGAATAAATTGGGGGATTAATTGCTGATTAAAGCAATAATCCCTGAAGAACCCAAAGCCACCTGAGCAGGAATCCCAGAGTCCAGGCAGAGCTCAAAGGAACAGGGCAAAGCTCGGGAAAGGGACCTGGAAAAAGGGAAGAGGGAAGGAGGTGGAAAGACTCCCCTGGTTTCCAGCTGTTCCCAAGGACAGTGGGGATGAACCACCCGGGTCTGAGCACGTTCCTAAGAGAGACCTGGGGGAGAATGAATGAATCCTGGAGAAGGGCCAAGATGTGCAGGATCAGTGTGTTCTGTCACATCCCTCTGCTCTGGAGGCAGCCTGGCCAAAAAACAGGGAGTGGGAATTTAAACAGGGCCCAGGATGGAATGACCCACCAGTGGTGGGAGAGGGGGATGAAAACAGGTCCTGGTATGGAATGATGCACCAGTGGTGGGCACAGGGAATTAAAACAGGTCCCAGTATGGAATGACCCACCAGTGGTGGGAGAGGGGGATGAAAACAGGTCCTGGTATGGAATGATGCACCAGTGGTGGGCACAGGGAATTAAAACAGGTCCCAGTATGGAATGACCCACCAGTGGTGGGAGAGGGGGATGAAAACAGGTCCTGGTATGGAATGATGCACCAGTGGTGGGCACAGGGAATTAAAACAGGTCCCAGTATGGAATGACCCACCAGTGGTGGGACTGGGTGAGGGACTGGGGTGTTCAGGAGCACCTGAGTTGCTCCAGCTTTCCTTTTACCTCTGGTTTTCCTGGTCCAAACAGCCCAAAGCTGTTTTGTGACACAAGGCCTGAAATGGCCACTTCCAAAAGTCCCTTCAAAATTAGCCCCAAAACCTTCCAGAGGAGAGGCCCCAGAGCTCTGATTGGTTCTGAGCTGTTACATCTAAAGTCTTTTTAGGTGTTGAGGAAAAGGAAAGCAAAGATTGTATCAGCCAGGAAGTCCTTTTCAGGGAATCATGGATTGGTTTGGGTTGGAAGGGACTTTAAAGAGGAACAAGATCCCTGGGCAGGGACACCTTCCACCAGCCCAGGTTGCTCCAACCTGGCCTTGGACACTTCCAGGGATCCAGGAGCAGCCACAATTTCTCTGCCCAACCTGGGCCAGGGCCTCTCCACCCTCACAACCAGGAATTCCTTCCCAATATCTAATCCCAATCTCCCCTCTTTTAGTTTAACAGCATTCCCTGTCCCACCCCTCCCTGCCAATGTCACACCTGTGTGGTATCATCCCCAACCCTTCCAGGAAAGTCCCAGTTTTCCCACCCCACCCAGACAGAGCCCAGAGCAGATGGTCCCACCCTGGTAGAAGGTGACCATCATCACCTTTAGCCATGGCTTGTCCACACCTATGGAAGCAAAGTTGAAGGTCAGGGACAGAACAAACCCCTCTCCTCCAGGGGGCCAACTTCCCCAAAATTCCCTCAAAAATCCAACCCAGCAGCAAATCCTTGGAGTTAGAGCAGCACCAGGGTGGCAGGTGCCCCAGCAGGGACACAACCCCAGAACTGCCAGCAGGAGGAGGAGACCTGCTCACACATTTCTGTCAACCCTCAGCACCCAACACCCGCGTTCCTTGGCTCTGAACCCGCAGCCATAAATTACTCCTCAGATTTGCTTCAGCTCTGGGGTTTTTCTTTTTTCTTTTTTAAGGCAGGGATTACAAACTCATTGAGATAAACCCCTTCCCTTTTTTTTTTTTTTTTTTTTTTCTTTTTTTTTTTTTTTATTCCTTCTTCTTTTTTTTTCCCTTTTGCTCCAGAATGCCCCCAGGGACAGGAGAGCACAGAACCCCAGAGATACAATCTCTTACAACACCAAAGCCATCTGTCACTGAGATAAGCACACAGACTATTTATGACCCAGCTCCAGCAACCAGAAAAATTAGTCAGAGGTTCAACCAATATAATCTTTCATTAAAAAAAAAAAAAAAATAAAAAAGCAAGAAAAAGAGGTTAATGAGCTTCCCCCAGGACGATAAGAAATGTGTTGAAACCTGACAAAAAAGGAGGGTTTTGCTGCTTGTTCCTCCCAACAAGGCAGAGCAGGTTTGGGCTGGAGGAGAGCTGGGACAGAGGGAGGGTTTAAAGGGCTTCACCAAAAGCACTTTGGAGCTCCAGGTCCCCACTGCAGGGAAAGAAAACCCAGAGGTGCCATTTCCACCACAGTAACCTGGAACAGAGAGGTAGAACATCCAGCTGGTGGAACATCCATGATATTGCTTAAGAAAGTCCTGGGATAAACTCATGGAAATAGGGTGAGAGTGACATTTGAGGAGTTCTTGGGTCAAAACTCTCCATTTCCGGGTGGTTTTCCAGCTCCCCCCAGAGCTCGTGGCTGCTCCCTCGGGCACCTGCAGCACCCACAGCCAAGAACTTCAGCTCCCAGCACAGGTGTTGGGATTCCAGCTGCTGGTGCTTCTGGATACCTGCACAGCTCTGGAAGAACCACAGAAGGGGTTGGGTTGGAAGGGACCTTAAAGATGATCCAGTTCCAACCCTCCTGCTGGGGACAGGGACACCTCCCACTAGGCCAAGGTCCTTCCACCTGGAGTCTCTGAGGATGATTGTCCAGCCTGGGAGGTCTCTGAGCACAGCCAGCCTTGCACAGTTCCAGTTTGAATCCCTTGGGATCAGCACAGGACAAGGGGGAATGGATTTAAAACGGAAGAAGGCAGGTTTAGGTTAAATATTAGGAAGAAATTCTTCCCTGGGAGGGTGGGGAGGCCCTGGCCCAGGTTGGGCAGAGAAGCTGTGGCTGCCCCTGGATCCCTGGAAGTGTCCAAGGCCAGGTTGGAGTAACCTGGGATGGTGGGAGGTGTCCCTGCCCATGGGATTGGATGGTCTGGAAGGTCCCTTCCAACTCAAACCACTCTGGGATCCCATGACTCTGTGCTCCAAGGGTCAGTCCATGCAGGCACAGCCATGGAAAATGTGCCCTGGGGGGCTCAGAGGAGTCAAAACCAAAGGTGAAGTTCACAAAGAAACCTTGAGTGCATAGAACCATGGAATCCCAGACTGGTTTGGGTTGGAAAGGGTCTTAAAGATCATCCAGTGCCACCCCCTGCCCTGGGCAGGGACACCTTCCACTGTCCCAGGCTGCTCCAACCTGGCCTTGGACACTTCCAGGGATCCAGGGGCAGCCACAGCTTCTCTGCCCAACCTGGGCCAGGGCCTCCCCATCCTCCCAGCCAGGAATTCCTTCCCAATCTCCCATCTATCCCTTGGGAAGCCATTTCCCCTCGTCCTGTCCCTCCAGACCCTCGTTTCTCTCCATCTTCCTTGGAGCTCCCCCCATCCCAAGTTGCCACATTCCCACAAACCTGTGGCACAGCCCAGGCCCCTCCATGGCCACAGCACAGCAGGGACAGGAGCCACCAGTGCTGGGACAGGTCCCAGCCAGGCGCCAGCAGCACTTTTGTTCTGCCACTGCCATTTGCATCCTCTGCTGCTCCCGGTCCTGCCCTGGTCAAACCTGCTCCTCCTGCTGCCTCCACACCCCCGGGTGCAAATGAGGGGCCAAAAGGTTGGCACCAGGTGCTCCCGGGGTGATAAATGTCTTCTGAGCACCGTGGGTGGTGCAGCAGCCTCCTGGGAGCCCAGAGGAAAGGAGGTCTCACTGCTGTCACGGCTGAAGCAAGAGGACAAGGTGGCCTGAATGAGCCAACGCCTCCTGGCCTCGCTCCAGGGAGCCTTCCCGAGGGATCCACGGCACGTGGTGGTGGCTGCCCCATCCCTGGAAGTGTCCAAGGCCAGGCTGGAGCAACCTGGGCTTGTGGGAGGTGTCCCTGCCCGTGGAATAAATGATCCTTAAGGTCCCTTCCCACCCAAAGCATTCCATGGCCCTGTGATTGCTGCAGCGCCTCAGGAACAGCTGGAAAGGGCCCTGAGGGAGATCCCAGCCCAGCCCAAAGGCATCACCAGAGCCATGTGACTGTCCCAAGGTGCTTCCAGAGGTCAGGATCAAGGGCAGCAGCTCTGGAAGGCCACAGGCTCCAGGCTCTGACACAGCTCCTGCTCTGGCAGAGGTGCCACAATCGTAACACGGCGTTATCTTATTTCTGATCTCTGTTAGTTTTATCTCCCTGCTCCCGGTTCCCCGCCCTCTCCTGGGCTTGATCAAAAGAACAATCGGGCCCCGCCCGCCCGGAGCTGCGGGGATGTTTATCCAGCCCGGGGATGCCGCAGGTGAGAGGTGTGAAGTGCCGAGCACTGGCACTGCAGCGACAGCCCCGCAGCCGCCCCCGAGCTCCTTCACCACCAGGAATCGAAATTCCTGCCCTTTCCCAGCTGCTGCTTCCCTTTAGGGGAGGGAAAAGTAAAAGTTTAAGTGCTTTGTTTATCTCAGCTGCCACCTGCGGCCGGGTCATCACCTGCCCACCCTCCTGCTGCTGATTCACAGGGAATCCGAGCTCAGCACCCAAAGTGGACAGAAAGGTGGATTTAGGGACTGAGAGCTTGGATTTAGTTTTCCTCTCCTCAGTGCAAGAGGCAGGGGCAAGTTTCTCAGGGAGGGGGCTGTAAATCCTCTTCCCTGACATCCCCTGTCAGCACCGTGGGCACATCACAGAATGACAGAATCCCAGGATGTGCTGAGCTGGGAGGGACCCCCAAGGTGTGCAACCCTCAGCCCTGCACAGACCCAGCCCCAAGAGTCCCCCCCTGTGCCCCAGAGGATCATCCAAACCCTCCTGGAGCTCTGGCAGCCTTGGGGCTGTGCCCACTGCCCTGGGGAGCCTGGGCAGTGCCAACCACCCTCTGGGGGAAGAACCTTGTGCTGAGATCCACCCTGACCCTGCCCTGGCACAGCTCCAGCCCTTCCCTGGGTGCTGTCCCTGGTCCCCCCAGAGCAGAGCTCAGTCCTGCCCCTCCTCTGCCCCTGCCCAGGGAGTTGGAACTGCACTGAGCTCTCCCCTCAGTCTCCTCTGCTCCAGCTGAACACCCCAAGTGCCCTCAGTGTCCTCACATGGCTGCAAATCAAGGCCCTTCCCCACCCCCTTTGCCTCCTCTGGACACTCTGACAGCTTCAGATCTTCCATTGTGTCCCCCCAACCTGCCCCACTATTGCAGGAGAGGCCGCCCCAGGTCAGAGCAGAGGGGGACAATCCCCTCCCCGATGCCCCCAGGACAGGTTGGCCCTCCTGGCTGCCAGGGCACTGCTGAGTCCTGCCCCACCTCTGCCCCTACAACCCTTCTCCTCACCCCCTGCTCTGCCTCCAGCCCCCAGGAACACCCCAGTTCCTTCCTGGGAGCAGACTCAGCTCAGTGCCTTCTGTGGTGGCTCCAGCAGCTCCGCACGGAGCAGAACTGAGCAGCAAGGGTTGGCACATCCCTTTGTTCTCCACACAGACTCGCTGGCACCACCAGCCCCAGCAGGTCGTGCCCCCCATATCACAAGCACCAGCCTGCCCAGAGCCCGGGTTGACCCCTCCACCCTCCTCCTGCAGCCACAGATGAAACTGGGATCCCTTCGGTGCATTTTCTCTGCTGCCATAAATCAGCAGAGCTCGGGGTTTGCTCTGCTGCAGCATCCAGCTCTCCTGCTCTCCTTGGATGTGTCACACTGCTGGCAGTGGAGACCTTGGAGTCCCAAAAGGGGGGTGAACAGAGGGATGGAGAGGGATGTTTCAGGAGGACATGGAGTGATGGGACAAGGGGATTCTCCTTAAGCTGAAGGAGGGAAGGTTTAGGTGGGATATTGGGAAGGAATTCTTGATTATAAGGGTGGGGAGGCCCTGGCACAGGGTGCCCAGAGAAGCTGTGGCTGCCCCTGGATCCCTGGCAGTGCCCAAGGTCAGGTTGGAGCAGCTTGGACTAGTGGAAGGTGTCCCTGCCCATGGCAGGGGGCGGAATGAAATGATCTTTAAGTTCTCTTCAACCCAAACCGTTCCCTGATTCTCCAAATCCCAAATCCATCTCTGCCTCATTCATCCACTCCCTGCACAGGCACCACTGGGGGAGCAGGGCAGAGCTGTGCAGGGTGCCATCAACAGGACAAACAGCTGTTTAAAGATTCTTTTCAGGGAAAAGAAAGAGCTTTATGACAGGGATGAAAACCCCGGAGCGTCCCGTCAGTGGCATTTTGCACGAGGAGGGAACTTTGTCACGTTGTCTCCTCTCTGACCCTGAGCACACCTCCAAATTTGCTTGCCCTTGCTGCCAGGAGGCTGCTTCCACCCCCAGCACGGCCTGGGACTTGCAAATGTGCTGTTGTTTGGTGTTTCTCTCCCCAAGCAGCACAGACTGGTGGCAGGGTGGAGCCACCCCGATGTGTTCAGTCCTTTCCTTTGCTGAAGGACACCCCTAAAGCCACCGGGGCTGCCGAGATTTCCAACAGCAGTGCCAGAGGAATAAAGTCAGAGCCATGAGGAGACTGTTCTGGGCACAGGGAGCTGCTCCTTGTGAGCCACAAGTGGAATCAGCCCTGGATTATCCTCAGGTTGTTGTTATTCACTGCCCCAAGGTGAAGGGAGAAGCTGCATCTGGTGTTGGATCAGAGAGTCACAGAATCATGGAATGGGTTGGGTTGGAAGGGACTTTAAGGATTATCTTGTTTCATCCCCCTGCCATGGGCAGGGACACCTTCCACCAGCCCAGGTTGCTCCAAGCCCCATCCAGCCTGGCCTTGGACACTTCCAGGGATGGGAATTCCACAACACAAGTTCAAACCAGTGAAATCTCATCAGCACCACCCCAAAACACAGCAATAACTCCCCTAAAGACTGTTCTGGGGCTGCTTTGAAAGATCTTCTAAAGATTTTGGGATTTCCAGGGTGATGGTTGTGGAGGCTTCAATGGGCACGAGAGCAAAGGAATCTCTTTGCTTCCCTTTTGCTCAGAAAACCCAAAATTGGGTGGTTTGAGGACAAGCCCCAGTTGCAACATCAGATCAGGGGGTTGAGCCTTCATCCTGGACCACTTGTTTTTTGCCCCAGTCCGTGGTGATGCTCTGATCACCTGCAGCTGATCCGTGGTGTCCCTGCAGTCAGAATCCCAGAATCCCAGGATCACTGAGGTTGGAAAAGACCTCCAAGATCATCAAGTCCAACCTGTGCCCCATCCCCACCTTGTCACCCAGCCCAGAGCACCGAGTGCCACGTCCAGGTCTTCCTTGGGCACCTCCAGGGCTGGAGACTGAGACAGAATCATCCACGGAAAGGATCCTGAGAGAGGATGATCCCCAGCAAAGCAGGAGCTGCACTGGAAGAACACTTCCCTAATTGCCTCCTTTTGGCCTCCAAGGCACCCAGACATGAGCTGAAGGCACTTATTTTGTGTGACATGTGCCAGACACACACTGCACAGCCTGGGACACTTCTGGCCAAAAATGTAGAGGTTCAGTAACATCAGCATTTACACTGTGACCAACAACTGCCTGGGCAGGGGAGAGGAGGGGCAGGACTGAGCTCTGCTCTGGGGGGACCAGGGACAGCACCCAGGGAAGGGCTGGAGCTGTGCCAGGGCAGGGTCAGGGTGGATCTCAGCACAAGGTTCTTCCCCCAGAGGGTGGTTGGCACTGCCCAGGCTCCCCAGGGCAGTGGGCACAGCCCCAAGGCTGCCAGAGCTCCAGGAGGGTTTGGATGATCCTCTGGGGCACAGGGGGGGACTCTTGGGGCTGGGCCTGTGCAGGGCTGAGGGTTGGACTGGGTGGTCCTTGGGGGTCCCTCCCAGCTCAGCATTTCTGGGTATCCTGTGGTTCTGTGAAAGCTTTGCGAGAAACCATCAAATAAAGAAGACTGTGAGGAAAAAAAGTGCCCAGGAAAGTCATCCCCCCTCACCTTCTTTCCTCCCAGCTCAGCTGTTGCATCAGATTTTTCCCTCAGTCTCCCAGGTCTCTGTATCTCCTCATCTCAGGGTGGGTCTGCTCCTCACTCCACCGGCCCAAAACCTGAGGAGTTCCTGGACTCAGCATTTCCTGGAGGCACCAGGACCTGCAGGCCCAGGGTCAGAGGCACGTTGGGACACGATGCCCAGGCTGGGCTGGCAGATCACACACACACTGCAAGGCCCAGCTCACAGAGGCTCAGCACTACCCAAATTAGGCCCTGCTGTCACCTCCGCTCAGGCACAACAAGGTCTCTAATTACTGGGCCTGTCTGGTGCCTTCCCAGACTCCAGAGGACTCTCCCAAACTGCATTCCTGCCTGGCCAGGCTCCTCCTGAGGCTGCAGGAGGTCACCCAGGAGCCCTTTACCCCGAATGCCACATGCTCCAGCAGCAGAGTTGGTCTGAAGGCCAAGAGGACCTTGAAGGGCAAGAAGCCCTGGAAAGTGAAGGTCATCTCCAGGGAGGTGTCTGATCTCCAGGGAGGATTCAATAACTCCAGAAGGGTTTGTGCAGTTCCTGAAGGAAGCAGAGCTTCCATCCATTAGTCCTGTGCAAAGAATCATGGAATAGTTCGGGATGTAAAGGATCTTTAAAGTTCCTCTTGTCCAACCCCACTGCAGTGAGTAGGGACACCTTCCACCAGCCCAGGTTGCTCCAAGCCCTTTCCAACCTTGCCTTGGACACTTCCAAGGAGGGGACATCCACCACCTCTCTGAGCAACCTCTTCCAGCATTTTACCACCCTCACTGTAAAAAAATTGGCCTCATATGTAACCTAAACCAACCCTCTCTTACTTTAAACCCAGCACCCCTTGTCCTCTCCCAGCTGGTGGCAGGATGAGCCAGAGGACACACATCCCACCAGCTCCTGGGCCATGGCAGTGCCAGGGCAGCCTGGCATTTCCCAGAGTCTCTCCTCAGCCCAGAGTGGCTTTTTTTTTTTTGCCTTCCTGCCCATTCCCAAAGGCCTGGTAGGCCCAGTTTAGCTGCAAAACCCCGTCCAGAGAGCTGGGCTCAGTGTAGCACATCCAGGAGAAGGGGATTCCTCCCCTGATGAACAGTGCCCACCACAGGAGCTTGGTTTCTCCTCAGTTCCATGTCTGGAACATGTTCTTCCAGCCCTGCTCTGGCAGCAAAGTCTGGCTCTCCCTTGAGGGAGAGTCCCGGGGGCAGGGACAGCAAAAACTGCTCACACGGAGGGACTTGTGCAAATATTGGTCTGAAAACACCACGGGGGGTTCCCCTGGAGAAGAGAAGCTCCAGGGAGAGCTGAGAGCCCCTTGCAGGGCCTGAAGGGGCTCCAGGAGAGCTGGAGAGGGACTGGGGACAAGGGAGGGAGGGACAGCACACAGGGAATGGCTTCCCACTGCCAGAGGGCAGGGAGAGATGGGAGATTGGGCAGGAATTCCTGGCTGGGAGGGTGGGGAGGCCCTGGCCCAGGTTGGGCAGAGAAGCTGTGGCTGCCCCTGGATCCCTGGAAGTGTCCAAGGCCAGGTTGGAGCAACCTGGGCTGGTGGAAGGTGTCCCTGCCCATGGCAGGGGGATGGAACTGGATGGTCCTTAAGGTCCCTTCCAATCCAACTCATTCCATGATTTTATGATTCTACTTCTCTCAGCTTTTCCTTCTCTTCCCTGCTCCATCCCCTCCTCCTTTGCCCCAGCACCACCAGAATTCCTGTTTGCTCTCACACCTCAGGGTATTTCCTGGGCCCCAATTCCAGCAGCCAGTTGTTGATATTTAAACCCCGATGCAGATTCTGTCCCTGGAACAGAGAAAGGAACCCCGTGACCTCTCCCCCAGCCTAACCCAGTTTCAGACACATCTCAGACACAAGTGAGTCAGAGCCAGGGCTAATTTAAATTCCAAAGGATGGTGGAAAAGCAATGCAGATCAGCCCCAAAATCATTAAATCTGATTCAGTTGGGGGTTTTGACAAAGCAGAACTTCTGTGTGGTACAGGGACCTTCCCAACTAGGCCGGGATGGTTCATGGACAAGATCTGGTTTAAGTTCTACAAGTCCTTCCCTACTTATCCTACGACGTGTCCATCGAAGAGAGGAGGGCACTGGGTGTGTGGAGGTCAAGGGCTCTAAATCCCACTCCGGTGTTTCCATGGAATAACATTCCTGATGGGTGGATCCCTGTGCTCCCCTGGGCACCACCAGGAAGTGGGGAAGAGCCTGGTGAGTGTAACTCAGGGTTCCCCAGAGCCAGGTGGGTGTGAGATGGAATCTCCTCCACATGGAGCGGGGGAACAGGAGCCCCCTGGAGCAGCAGGTCCTCCAGGCACTAAGGCTGGAATTCCAGAGGTCTTGCTTAGACACCCCCAGGCAAAATCCCCCTCCCCTGTGTCTCAAAGAGGTTCTTGGTCTTAGTTAGGCCCTCACCTGAGCCCGGCCAAGCGCAGGTCTAAGTGGTTGCCCTGCAGGGGAGTTTGCAGTGACACATTCCTGATCCAGCTGCAGGGAGCAGAGATTCCCATCTCCTCCTCCCATACCTCAGCTGCTGATGTGACTCAGCCCAGCAGAGGCAGCCCAGGAAGCCCCAGAGGTGCCGCTGCCCTCGCAGCTGGGCTCAGCCTCGGGACTTTCTGTTGCCCTAAAACTCCCCCTCCTGCAAAACCCGACGTGACAAATCCTCACCCGGCGTCTCCGTGGTTGTCCTACACCTCTGGGGTCCCACCACGGGTGCTCCATGGGATTCCACTTGGGAGTTTCCTGCTGTTTTCCACCCCGTGGTTTCACATGGACCTGGGCCAAAGGCAGGGAGAGTTTCAGTTGCGCATCCTCAGGTAGGTGGGACGAGAATCCAGCCAAGGCAAAGGCCCAGATGGAACATCCCAAGGCCACCCTGCACCTCACCAAGGGAGAATGAGATGGAAAATCCCACCATGGAGGGAAACTCTTGGCAAGGAGCTCCAGCACTGAGGGTTTTGCCCCCATCTCAAGCAGCTGAAGATGTGTGTGAATGCAGGATTCCCATTCCCTGCCATGGTCACTCCTGCCTGAGTCACCAGGAAAGCTCCAGCTCCTTTCTCCAATGGTTAAATTAGAAGAAAAGCTTCATCCAAACTCAGAAAAGATGGTGCAGGACAAGCAGAGAGCAAACATCTCCTTGGTGAATTCTCCCAGTTCCCAGCAGTCAGGAGCATAAGGAATTCTGGTGGAGAGTTTGCAGAGGGACCAGGGTGTGACCAGAGAATCATCATGGAATGGCTTGGGTTGGAAAGGGCCTGAAAGATCATCTTGTTCCCATGGGAAGAGACACCTTCCATAGCCCAGGTTGCTCCAACCTGGCCTTGGACACTTCCAGGGATCCAGGGGCAGCCACAGCTTCTCTGCCCAACCTGTGCCAGGGTCTCCCCACCCTCCCAGCCAGGAATCCCTTCCTAAAATCTAACTGGAAGCCATTTCCCTGTGCTGTCACTCCCTGTAACACCCCCAGTTGTCCCCTCCGCTCCCCTGTCCCACCTCTGCTGACTCCAGGGATTTTACACCTGTTTTGGTGTCACACAGGAGACTAAAATAGGCCTTGGACAAGTTTGGGCTGGACTGGGAATTTCTGTGTCCTGGACAAATAAAGCAGCAGCCGGTGCTGCCACCACGATGTGCAAGGAGGGGCTGAAACAGGGGAAGGGAGGGAAAAGTCCCAAGAGACCTGGCAGGAAAAAAAGATAAGTTTTCTTTCTCCTATTGAGGTAAATAATGAGAATATGCCCAAAAAAAGAGCAGTTCCTGAGGTCTGTAATCCGGGTTTGTACCTTTAAACCCCTTCAAAGTGTCCAGGGGGTCTCACCTTCACTGCAACGTGGTCACATAATTAATAATTAATTAATAATTAATCTTTGTGAAACTCAGTGAAGAGACCCAGGTCTGGCAGCTCGAGGAGCTGATTCAAAATCACCAAATATTCAAATATTCAAAATAACCAAAATAACTCGACCTGTTTGATCCGTCAGGTAGAAAAATCGATCGAATAAAATCGTTTCCTGGAGGCCACAGAGTCAAGTCAGAGGAAAACCTCAGTTCCATTTTGTATCATTGGACTTTTACAAGAGATCAGGATTTAATCTGAAAAAATTAATATTAAAAAAAAACCCACTCAAAAATGAATCTAAAAAATCACCACGGAAAAATTAATCTAAAAAAATACCACTCAAAAATTAGGCAAGAAAAAGGTTTTTTTTTTTCAAAAGGCAGCAAGAAAAGTCAAAATTATTTCATTCTATTTCAAAAATTAGGCAAGAAAAAGTGGGGTTTTTGAAAAGGTAGCAAGAAAAGTCAAAATTATTTCATTCTATTTCAAAAATTAGGCAAGAAAAAGTGGGGTTTTTGAAAAGGCAGCAAGAAAAGTCAAAATTATTTCATTCTATTTTCCAACTGAAGCTGTTTCAAATTTCAAACCCATAATCACAAGTGTTATTGATCCAAGGTTTTATCTGGGGTAAAGCCCAGTTTTAGATGGGAATATCTGCATCCTAAAAATTCCCAACTTGGTTTTCTTCCTTTTTATTGCCCTAAATTTCAGGGGTTTGGTTCGAAACTAAAGATTTTGTTTTGGGGCTCAGGATAAACGACACCAAAACCTCCCAGAGGTGTTCCCATGAATCTTCAAGCAGCTGAGATTTTTTTTTTTTCCCTGCCCCCTTCTCACTTGGGACACTTCCAGACCTGGAAAAACTTGTTCCAAAGTGAGAAACAAAAAGTAGGTGGAGCTGTTGCCAGGAGAACACGAGTGTCAAAACCCACCCCGGGAATTTCAGAGGGGCTTCGGAGCCCACACCCGGCTCAAGTCTCTGCTGAGGGATGATCTTGATTCCTGATGTTCCTCCATGGCAACACCGGGATTCTCCAGGAGATACCTCCTGTGGACCTCAGCTCCCTTCCCTGGGGTGGGAATGGGCCCATCAGGTGTTGGAGTTGACATTTGTCACCTCCTCTGCAGAGGAAGGGTTTGCCCGGGGTGGAGATGTTCCCGCTGGGTTGGGCTCCGTGTTTTCCAGCGGATTCCAGTCCCTATCAGCTTCCCCCAAACAAGTTCAGAGGCAGGTGTGGCCCCTGGCAGGAATTTCTTTGGCTGTGGGAAACTTGCACTGAGAACAGTTTTTGGGTTGCTTGTCCGGGCGTGTAGCAAACCTGTCCCCAAGGTCCCATGGAGGCTCCGGTGCTGGGGAGGACGTTGCCTGATCCAGGGCAGCACCTGGACACAACCTGCTGGAGGTACCTAAGGAAGGCTCTGACACTGAGGAGGAGCAGCCAATGGATTGGGAGAAACTGGGAGACTCATCAGCAAGGGGGTGGTGGGAGATCCTGACACGGAGTGGAGCCCAACCACGGCAGGTCCCACATCTTGCTGGCCAAGGGTCTTCCACAGGAATTCTTCCTGCAGGTGGGATTGTCCAGAAGAGACAATCCCTGCCAGTTCCCTCAGCTCCAGAGGGGTAGAAGAACCCAATAACCCAGCCTTCCCAGAATCACAATGTTCTCTCTCACACCCGGTGCCATCCTGGTGTCAAACATGGGAAGAAAGTCCCATCCAGGACCATCCTTTCCCAGAGCAGGGCTCAGGAAACCTGAGCAGCTCTGGTTGTCCCAATCCAGAAGATCCTGCCTCAGGATTACAACACTGATGTCCAGCTCATTCTTCCCAGGCACTACAAACTCCTCCATCCCTCAGTTTGAAAAGCCTGGATAGTGCAAAGCCTGAGTCACTTCCTGAAGGAGAAAGGGAATCCCATAATCCAGCTCCTTCCATGGAATACAAACACCTCACAACAGAAGTGTTTGTACAGCACCGAGCACCATGATCAGAGAACCACAGAATGGTTTGGGATGGAAGGGACCTTAAAGATCATCCCATCCCAAAACTCTGCCATGGGCAGGGACACCTTCCTCTAGAAGAACTGGAACCTTCCGCATGATCTTTGATGGAACCTCCAGACACTTCTGAAATACAGAGGAAAGGTTTGATGTTCTTCCAGTGTCTGAAAGGGACTACAGGGAAGCTGGACAGGGGCTCTTCATCAGGAGTTAGGGACAGGACACAGGGAATGGCTTCCCACTGCCAGAGGGCAGGGACAGATGGGATATTGGGAAGGAATTCCTGGCTGGGAGGGTGGGGAGGCCCTGGCCCAGGTTGGGCAGGGAAGCTGTGGCTGCCCCTGGATCCCTGGAAGTGTCCAAGGCCAGGTTGGAGCAACCTGGGACAGTGGGAGGTGTCCCTGCCCAGGGCAGGGGGATGAAACAAGACAATCTTTACAGTCCCAAACCATTCCACGATTCCAAGTCCTTTCAGTGCCTGAACCTCTTCCCTGACAACATCCCAGGACAACCATCCCCAGGATCACCTTGTCCACCCACCACCGGCCTTGGAACCAGAGCTCCACCCTGACTAAAGCTGCAGCCAAGGCTGCTCTGGCCAGGACTGTAACCTCAGCCCCCAGAGGGTTTTAATCCTGTTTGCTGGAAGTGGGACACAAATGACCCTTTAAATCCACCCACACCGGGAAGCACCCACGGAGAACCACCCAGCTGGGGGCCAAGCGTCCACCTGGTGTTAGAAGCACAACTCCTCATGGATCTCCAGCCCAACACTCACCAAGATCAGCTGGAATAGGGGTGATTCCCACAGCTGAGTACCTTTTGTACCTGTGGTGTTTCCGAGATGGCTGAACGGGTTCCTCAGCCATTATTAGAGCTGCTGGGTTGTGCAGAGCTGCTGCTTTGATGTCCTTAATTCCCTGCTGCCCTGATCCCAGGTGGAGCAGCACAGTGCTCGGAGGGGGGTTCCTCACCTGAGGTTTTGCAATTACCTCCCTTTTGCAGTTTAAGCTCTTTCCTGTTCTCCACTGAGCCCGATTAACATCTCCAGCCACTTTGCTGGGCCCTGCTCTCCTCCCCAGGCTCAAAGGTGGGTCTTCTTCTTTTAGACATTAAATTATAGGTGCTGAACATGCAAGATTTTTCTAATCTTCCCTCAGCACTCCTTCCTCAGGCTGAAAGAGGGGATGCCACGAAAGGGAAGCTCCCTCTGCTTCCAGAACAAGTTCCATGACCTTCCCTCGACCCTTTAGAGCTGCAACAGACCCTTTGGAGCAGGAATTCCTCAGAGATTCCCACCCCAGAAACCAGTCATAGAATGATAGGATGGTTTGGGTTGGGAGGGACCTTAAGGATGATCCAGTTCCACCCCCTGCCATGGACAGACCACCTTCCACCAGCCCAGGGTGCTCCAACCTGGCCTTGGACACTTCCAGGGATCCAGGGGCAGCCACAGCTTCTCTGGAGAATCTCTTCCACTCCCTCCCCACCCTCACAGAGTAAAATCCCCTTTCCCAGAAATCCCTGTTATTACACATTTTTCCTCCTGATACTCCAGCTCTCTGCAGTGCTACAGGACACTGATCCACAGGGGTGTCAGGGACAGATTTTAACCAGCCAAACTCTTTTTTTTGAGGGAAAACTCCTTTCTCCTTCAGGCAGGTGGAGAACACCTCACGTGGCAAAGTCAAGCACGCAGGTACCTCCCCCATGCTCCCAAATCCGGGGGCTATTTTATGGATGTTTCCATAAAGAAAAGCTGCTGCTGTGAGAAAACACCCCAAAAGCTGGTGGCAGGGAGGAGAGGGGGGGAC
Source organism: Pachyramphus minor (assembly GCA_013397135.1). Taxonomy (NCBI): domain Eukaryota; kingdom Metazoa; phylum Chordata; class Aves; order Passeriformes; family Tyrannidae; genus Pachyramphus; species Pachyramphus minor. The sequence continues at coordinate 92,126 of VYXB01001199.1, read as the reverse complement.
AATGTCCCACCCTGAGCTCCGGGAGGAGAAGGGACCGTCCCCACCGCTGTCCATGGTACCGACGCCGCGGGGGCTGCCCGGCTCCCACCCCCGGCTGCCCGAGGGCTCTGCTCCCTCCCCCGCCTTTCAAAGGAGAAGGAGAAGGTTGATGTCACACTTTGGGAGCGCCCAGCCTGCCAGAATCTCCCAAAGTTAAGTGCTGTGCTCTCAGGAGACCATAGTTATGGAATCATGGAATGGTTGGGTTGGAAGGGATAATAATGATCATCTTGTCCCACCCCTGCCATGGGCAGGGACACCTTCCACCAGCCCAGGTTGCTCCAACCTGGCCTTGGACACTTCCAGGGATCCAGGGGCAGCCACAGCTTCTCTGCCCAACCTGGGCCAGGGCCTCCCCACCCTCCCAGCCAGGAATCCCTTCCCAATATCCCACCCAAATCTCCCCTTTTCTACTATGAAGCCATTCCCTGTGTGCTGTCCCTCCCTCCCTTGTCCCCAGTCCCTCTCCAGCTCTCCTGGAGCCCCTTCAGGCCCTGCAAGGGGCTCTCAGCTCTCCCTGGAGCTTCTCTTCTCCAGGCTGGACATCCTGTCTAATCTCTCACCAGAACCTATTCCAGGAGCCTTAAAACCCAAATACATTTGTGAAACAATCCAAAGCACAAAATCCATCCTGACCAAAGGCAGAGCAGCTTTTTTTGTTGTTGTCGGGAAAACCCTGGCGAAGTTACAGTTCCCAGTTGCTGCCCACAGTCCCCACACACAGGGAGCTGAGGAGGGTTTGAAACACTCCTGACCCTCTGCAGAGCTTTCAGTCAGAAATGAGTAAAGGTTTGAGCTGAGATTGAGCATCAGGTCACAAAACAGCCGAGGTTTAGGAGCCCCCAGAGCCACCCCAGCAGCAAGGGACAGCTGGGGGTGGCAAAGACAGAGTGTCCTGTCCCTCCAGGAAGGGTCACCAGTGACCAGGGCCCAGCAGCCCTGCTCGTCCCAGGTGAGCAAAGCTGGGACCCCCCACCACGAAGGGGAGACACCCAAGGAAGGGACAAGAGTAGAAAACCATGATCTGAAGTCACCTTCATTGTCCCTCACTTCTGTGCAAATCCTGTTGAGGACACGCTGCCCCTGGATCCCTGGAAGTGTCCAAGGCCAGGTTGGACGGGGCTCTCAGGGTACAAAAAGCTCAGGTCCTTGATCAGGGCATAGATGACAAAATTAGGGACCAATATTCCTGGTGGAAGCTCTTCAGAGAAGGAGGGGGTTGAAGAAAATCCCACAGAATCACTGAGGTTGGAAAAGATCTCCAAGATCATCAAGTCCAACCTTTGGTTGGTCCCCACCTTGTCAATCACACCATGACCATGTCCAGTATTCCTTGGACACCTCCAGGGATGAGGCTCCACCACCTCCCTGGGCAGCCCCTTCCAGTGCCTGACCACCCTTTCCAGGAGGAAATTCTTCCAAACTAAATTCTTCCTGACTAAATTCTTCCTGATTAAATTCTTCCTGATTAAATTCTTCCTGATCAAGAAGGGAGAGTGGAGGAGAAGATCCCCCCTTTTCCTGTCTTATTTAACTTTCCTTTCAGATTCTTGAAGGATATTTCCTTTTTCTTTTTTTAGTTGAAAATAAAAAAACCCACGTGGGCACTTCCACACTTGGCAGAGGGACAACAACAGAGGAACTTTTGTTTTCAAGTTTGCAGCTNGGGAGACACCCAAGGAAGGGACAAGAGTAGAAAACCATGATCTGAAGTCACCTTCATTGTCCCTCACTTCTGTGCAAATCCTGTTGAGGACACGCTGCCCCTGGATCCCTGGAAGTGTCCAAGGCCAGGTTGGACGGGGCTCTCAGGGTACAAAAAGCTCAGGTCCTTGATCAGGGCATAGATGACAAAATTAGGGACCAATATTCCTGGTGGAAGCTCTTCAGAGAAGGAGGGGGTTGAAGAAAATCCCACAGAATCACTGAGGTTGGAAAAGATCTCCAAGATCATCAAGTCCAACCTTTGGTTGGTCCCCACCTTGTCAATCACACCATGACCATGTCCAGTATTCCTTGGACACCTCCAGGGATGAGGCTCCACCACCTCCCTGGGCAGCCCCTTCCAGTGCCTGACCACCCTTTCCAGGAGGAAATTCTTCCAAACTAAATTCTTCCTGACTAAATTCTTCCTGATTAAATTCTTCCTGATTAAATTCTTCCTGATCAAGAAGGGAGAGTGGAGGAGAAGATCCCCCCTTTTCCTGTCTTATTTAACTTTCCTTTCAGATTCTTGAAGGATATTTCCTTTTTCTTTTTTTAGTTGAAAATAAAAAAACCCACGTGGGCACTTCCACACTTGGCAGAGGGACAACAACAGAGGAACTTTTGTTTTCAAGTTTGCAGCTTATTTTAATAATAATAATAATAATGATAAATGTTTTAAATTTGTTCTTAACAGCTGAACCACACCAGCTCTGTGTTGTTTGACTCCCACACACTGACCTGCAGCACCTTCACTGACCCTTTGGGTGCTCATGGACCAGATGTGCTCAGGACACATCCCAGTGTGGCTTCTCCTTTGCCAGGGACACCTAAAATTAGGGACGTGGGGCAGTGGTGGCCTTGGCAGTGCTGGGTTAATGGTTGCTCTTGGTGATCTTAGAGGGCTTTTCCAACCTCAGTGATTCCATGATTCTGTGATCTAACCCCGTAAAGGAAGAGGATGTCCCAGAAGTGGGAAATATGGGATGTGCTGGGCTTCAGGTGTCCCATATCTCCCCTGGGTACAGGCACCAGCCCAGGTCAGGGGTTGAGTTTAGTCCATGGAGTCATGGAATGGTTTGGGTTGGAAGGGGCCTGAAAGATCATCTTGTTTCATTCCCCTGCCCTGGGCAGGGACATCTTCCACTATCCCAGGTTGCTCCAACCTGGCCTTGGACACTTCCAGGGATCCAGGGGCAGCCACAGCTTCTCTGTCCAACCTGGGCCAGGGCCTCCCCACCCTCCCAGCCAGGAATTCCTTCCCAATATCCCACCTCAATCTCCCCTTTTTCCATTCCCCTCTTTCATCTCCCCTTGAATCCCTTCCTCTTTGTCCTCTCACTGCTCCTGTAAAAAATCCTTCTCCGTCTTTCCTGGAGCTCCTTCAGGTCCTGGAAGGCCACAGTCAGGTCACCCCAAAGCTTCTCTTCTCCAGGCTGGACAATCCCAGCTCTCCCAGCAGAGCTGCTCCATCCCTGGGATCCTCTTGGAGCCTCCTCTGGACTCTCTCCAGCAGCTCCACGTCCCCCCTGTGCTGGGACAGCCCAACAAGTCATGTCAAACCTTCCCTCCAAACCCACGGAGCCAAAATGAGCTTAAACTGAACAGAATCGGCTGAAATGAAAACAAGAAAAGCCTCTGCAGCTGAGCTGAGTGTCCACAGCGGGTTTTCCACCTGTTTTCCTAAATTGCCACATGTTTCTCACGCAGCCAAGGCCCAATTTACCTGACCCTGAGCAAACCCCACAATCTCCTCGTGCTTTTTGTTTCCCCCTTTGCCAGAGGAGGGGAGCTCTGCCCCCGCCTTTGGGGAGGAGAAGTGAGACATCAAACGGAATAATAAGAACTATTTACCTCGACATTCCCAAACAAACAACAACAACAATAGAAAACCCCGCCAGTTCTCCCCTCTTTTACTGGCATTTTGTGCCTTAGCAGGAGCAAGAGTTTAGGGAACAATAAACCCGAAGTTAAAGCGTTCTCAGCTCATTACCCATTTTCCCCACGTCTTTTCAGACGCAATTAAACCCAAGAACCCTGAAATTAACTGGTTTCCAGCCTGAGCAACACTGGAAACATTTATTTCCTCCCCTCCGTGTCTAATTAGTGCTGTTTAGTCCAAAGGGGAGCAAAACTCCAATTTGTAAGTGAAACTAGACGTATATTAAAAACACACTCTGTAATAATGCCCCGGTGCTTCTGTAATGCCTCCTGCCTTCAAAGGGCTCGGCGAGTATGATCTCATTAATTCTCACAGGTAGGTAATTTGGGGTTATTAGCCTTGTTTTACAGCCAGATCTTAGAGAGGTGGAAGTGATTTGCCCACAGGCACCGACTCAAGGCTTGAGGCCGAAGGAGAAGTGGAGAAGTAACCGGAGCTGGGGACCCTCCACCTCTCCAGAGGGGCCTCCAGAGCCTCGGAGGGTCAGGAGACGGCTCCTGGGGGATTTAGGGTCTATAAAGGTTGTTAAAAAGCCAGAGGGGCAGCCGGGGAAATGTGGGAGCACCAAGCTCCGTGGGAGTTGCGCAAGGAGAGCCTCTCCTCACTGGGAATGCCGGAGATATCAAAGCTTTCCTGGGCAGGGGGTTTTCCTGCCGGGTTTTGGGCCGCTCTGCTTCCCAAGGGGCCTCTCTGAAGGCTTTCCCTGCCCTTGGAGGCTGCCAGAGCTCTGCCCAGGATAAATCAGCGGCAGGAACACTCTCCCACGAGGGGCTGTACGGCCAAATTTAGCTGCTGACATCCAAGATTTCCCCTCTCACACCCTGGCTCACCTGCTGGCTCACCCTGGGGGCACCACAGTCCACGGAAAACCTGTTCTTCCAGGGAAAATTCCCAACCCAAAAGCACCAGGACACAGGCAGGAGGGTCTCAGGACATATCTGGCCATTGCACCACGTCACCAGCAAATCCAGATCCAGAGGTGTTCCCACCACATCCCACACTGTGGGGCACTGGCAGATTCCTGTAACAGGCAGGAGTAGGAGGCAAAATTCCTGCTCTCCCTTCCCAATTAACAACTGAAATATCAGTGAGCATTCCCTGCATGTGGGAGACCCCAGCCCAGCTCCCTCTGACATCAGAAAACCCTCCAAATCCAGGAGAACCGGGGCTCCCATCCCCCTTTTTTTCCCCGAAGAAACTCCTCGGTAAGGGATAAAAAAAAATAATAATAATAATAAAAAAAAAATCCATAAAATCAAAACCTGAAGCTCCGGAGGGCAAGAGTGAGCATGACTCCACAGCCCTGGGATCGGGGCACTCCCCTGGGAGTGGGGAGACCTGAATTCCAGTTTCCAGCACCATGGGTTGTTTAATTTGAAAACACATAAACAGTCCTTGGAGCGGGAACCGGAGCTCCGGCCGCTCGCGCTCCAGGTGAATTTCCCCGAGCGCTCACACGAACGGCTCGGCTTGTTCCTTCTTGCTGACCCACTGAATCCGGTGTTTCCCCGCTCACAGCGTTCCCAAAATACAGGGAAAGGGGTGGAAAGAGGCACCTGCCACCACATCTCCCCCGGGGAATGGGGGGTTGGTAGGAAAGCACAGTGGGAGACGTGGTTGGACTTTTCCCCGACGGAAAAGGGACCTGAGCCCAGGTTTTCCCTGCCCTGAACACGTGTTGGGGCTGGTGAGGTGAAGTGCTGACACAGGAGGAGAATCCAAGCCCCTGGCAGGGACGCCAGCACTTTTTTGGGATAAGAAGGGTTTACATGCTCTACGTGCTGCCCCCCACGCCTTCGAGTCCAGGAGAGCCCACGGCACTTCCGTGGGATTTGGGAGCACAGGGTTGACCCTGGAAGGGGGAAATAATCAGGCCTGTCACAACAACATCAAAATCAGGACAATTCTACCCTTTTACAGGAGTTTTTGAGGTCATCTACAGCCCAGCCCTGACCCTATAGGTGTCTGGTTGTCCCTCTTCCCTCAGGAGCGCGATGGTGGAGATGTAGAGGTTCATCTTCTCCATCCCTCAGAAGATGGCAAGAGGAGGCTGTTGGAGGGAGGAGGAAGTGTTGGGCTGCCCTAAACACCCCTGTGCACCTGCCCTGACCTCCAGCACACCTTGTTGTACCACCACGAGCTGCCTAAGACCTGTCCCGAGGCCCAGCAGGAAACCCTTCTCCTCCAGGGGTCCACAGACTCCAGAACTTCTCGAGGTGGGTCGATTATTTCGGGAGCAGGGGCCTGTTTGAACACTGCAGAGCTCCAGAAAGGTGTTCAGAGTGTGGGGATGGAAAGCCAGGCACAGTCTCACACACACCTCACACCCACACACCCTCACTTCCAAATATTCCTTTCTCACACCCCCGGCCGAGCTCTGTCTCACACAGGGACAGTGTCACAGCACCTCCCAAGTGCTCTCCTCTCCCAGACACGTGCACACACTGTCCCCCTTCTTCTGCCCAGCTCTGTGTTGGCCCAGTTCTCCCTTCTCAGCAGGTTCATCTCCCGGAATCATCCAAGCTTTGGGAGATCCTAGGAATGTTTCTGGAGGAATTTAGTAAGTGGAGTAAAATCTGGGAGGGGAAAGGAGCAGGGCAAGGGAAATCCTAGGGGCAGGACTGAGCTCTGCTCTGGGGGACCAGGGACAGCACCCAGGGAAGGGCTGGAGCTGTGCCAGGGCAGGGTCAGGGTGGATCTCAGGACAAGGTTCTTCCCCCAGAGGGTGGTTGGCACTGCCCAGGCTCCCCAGGGCAGTGGGCACAGCCCCAAGGCTGCCAGAGCTCCAGGAGGGTTTGGATGATCCTCTGGGGCACAGGGGGGGATTGTTGGGGTGTCTGTGCAGGGCTGAGGGTTGGACTGGATGGTCCTTGGGGGTCCCTCCCAGCTCAGGATATCCTGTGACTGGGAAGTGGGGTGGTTGCCCCAGGAAGGAGCTTGGAGGGATGTTTTGAGAAGAACAACACAAGTAAAGGTCTGGGGACACTTCTCTGCTCAAGGCCACCATCCCTACATGGATGACAGAGAAGTTTATCCATGAAAGCCACAATCTTGAGGGCTCCTTTCCCAACTTTCAAGCCTGAGATGGGGGTTCAAACCTCCCAGCTGAGCACAAGGCACCCAAGGTGCTCCCCAGGGCACATCCCCCAGCCCAGGAGCCCAAGGCCTCACCTCACATCTCCCTCCTCCCCAGAGCTGCAGGGGCTTGGGCACAACCACAGACCTGTTCCCTGTTCCTTGGAGCTTCCTCCCAAAGCTGGAGCTCCCCCTTGGCCCCAGGAGTGGGGAGGAGAGAGAGGAGGAAAAAGCAAATTGGTGGTTTGAGGAATCGCCACAGAAATGGGGATTCAGATCCCTTTTGTTTGGGGACTGAGGGTCATGTATGTGACCCCCCAGCAGTGGAATCTGCTCACCTGGCACCAGGCTCAGCTCTATGGTCCCTCCAAGCTGGTTTTGGAGCAGGAAGAGGGGAACAGGGGTCCCCACATCTCCAGCAGACCCTCGCTGACACATTTCTCCTCCCCATTTGTGCCAGCAGGAGATGCCACCAGCTTCATGGTGGGCAAGGCTGGTGAGCAGGACTGGCAGGACAAGGCCAGGGCCGGGTTTTCAGCCACAGGGATTCCCTGGTCCAGGTTTCCACACAACCTTGCCAGGAAAAGGCTGAGGGATGAGGAATTCCATGAGGACAATTGGCATTGGCCCCCGTGTCACATCCCAAAAACATCACACTCCTTTCTAACAGGAGTTTAAAACTCCTCCAAACCAGGGAGCAGGGACCTGACTGGCAATGGAGAGGCCCCTGGACTCAAAAATTAATTTAGTTCATTAATTTAGTTAATTTAAAACTGCACAGTCCAAGGAGCAAGAACTTGTGGCAGGGAAGGTCCCTCCTTACAGGGTGTCCATCCAAGGCCTTTCCAACGTGCTCCACTTGCACATGGAAAAACATCAGAAACACACTTTCTTAAGCACCTCTAGACACACTCATTCCCAAAATACAAGGACAGAGCAGTCCAAGACTTCCAGACTTGTAGGGAGGGAGCTGAAGCCTGAAAATAAAGCCCAAATACTTCATGTAACACTAACAGAGTTCACAAAACACCCTGGAGGTGCCAAAAGTGCCTTTTCCCAACCTGGGAAAATGCAGAGCACAGCTCCTGGGATACAGCACAAGGATGAGTGCAGTCTCTCTGTCTCTTTTAGGGGCAGCGTTCTTCCCAGATCTCGGGACAGCATTCCCTACCCTGACTGACCTTTAGGGGAGCATCTCTCTCCCAAACAAAGCCACTCTCTCGCATCTTCCGGCGGCGCCGCTTCTCCAGAACCTCCCTGCGCCTCATTTTTGTGATGTTTCCCTTCCCGAGCCGCGGTTTTCCAGCGGGCCCTCCCCTCCCGGGCTAATTGATTTCTCAGGAACCGCAGCTGGAGTTTGGCACGGCGCATCCCGCCCACCCTGCTCTGGGAGCCGCAGAATCCCCTCCCCTGTCTCCCTCCCCCTTTTTCCCAAGCCCTCCTTACAGGAAATGTCTCCCTGCTTATAGAGCTCCTGCCCCAGCTGTGCTCCATGTGGGGAAGGAAACCACACACGAGATAAGAGATGCAGGAGATGAGGGCCGTGCCCAGGGAGGGGAGAGACAACTCTGCCAAACTCTGCCAGGCCGTGGAACGGCCCAACCTGCTCCTGGCACCTCAAACCCAGGCTTATCGGGCTCCTCCATCCCTCAGGTGCTCAGGGAAGTGGCTCCTCTTCCCAGAAGTCCCCCAGGGGTGTGTGGCCCGTGCTGTGACACCCAAGGGAGGTTTGGAGGAGACACCCAGAGCAGGGGGGAGGAGGCGTTTGCTGGGGGCTGATTTTGTTCCGCGGCTCGGGCGCGTTCCCGGCCCACGCCGGGTGCTGCAGCCGGGCTGGAAGGGCTGTCCCACCACCAGCTGGGCTCCAGAACAGCCTCCACACGGCCCCTGGAGGGCCCTGCCAGCTCCAGATGTCCACAGGAACATCTCAACCACCTCAGCAAACCACTTTGCCCCCGGGTCACTGTCCTGCAGCGCTGCCCACAGCAGGAACCTGTCCCCGTGGGATGACCCCACGTCCTGTGGGGTGGAAGCAGGAGCAGCTGGGAGGGTGTTTGGCTCCAGGATTTGCTCCCTGTGCTCTGCAGGGATGAGTCTCTCCCGGGTTTGGAGCTCTCCACCCTCCACAAGCCACCCAACCCTTACAGACATCCCTCCCAACCTCCCATTGTGCTCACCACCAGCTCTCAACACACTCCTCAGGTGTCTCAGGCACTCTGAGGGAACAAAAAGGAGTTAATTATATCAGAGAACGACGAGGGGCACAGGAGAACCCCAAATTCCACATGGGGTGGCTCTGCAGCACGGGCTGGGGCTGCCCTGGTGGCAGGGCAAAGGTATCCAGAAGAATTCCTGCAAAATCTTATCTTGTGGAGGCTCCTGGGGGAGGTCCCAGTTCTGGGGAGGAATAAGTAACTATGGATTGTTAGTCAGAGATGGGCAGGTTTCCAGTCCTCTGCTTGGGGCACAGCAGCTCCTGCTGCTTCCCACTGTTCCAGTCACTTCACCTTTTCCTTGCTCACATTCCCTGAACCATCACTGCCCTGGCACAGGAGAGGCACCTCCAAGCCCTCCTTATTTGCATTGTGGGCTGACAAAAAAATAAAGAAAATAAAAAACAATCTCTTTTTTAGAGCAAGGGGAGGATAAATTATGAGTGTTTTCTCATTTAGTTTGTGGAATTCTACACAAGACCGTGATCTTGGAATAAAAATCATGGAATCACAGATTGGTCTGGGTTGGAAGGGACCTTAAAGCCCATCTGGTTCCAGCCCCTGCCATGGGCAGGGCCACCTTCCACTGGACCAGGGTGCTCAGATCTAAAAGCTGATCTTTTTGAGATCTCAGACCTGATCTTTCCTTGCTGAAAAGCCACATCACAGAGCAGACTTGTCTCAGCAAACAAAAGTCACATTCACAGAGCAGACTTGTCTCAGCAAACTTGGGATGGTGTCAAGGATGGTTTCATCCCAGGATGGACCTGCCAAGCCCCACCTGTGGCTCCCTGGTGGCACCAAATGAAGCCTTGACAAAGGTCGGGGGGTCACAGAGGCTTCACATCCCCCCTGCCAGGCTGAGTGTTGGCATCAGGTGTGCCAGGAACAAGGGGTGGACCACAGGGACAGAATCCCAGGATCACTGAGGTTGGAAAAGACCTCCAAGGTCATGGAATTCAAGCTGTGCCCACCTTGTCCCCCAGCCCAGAGCCCTGAGTGCCACGGCCAGGCCTTCCTTGGGCACCCCCAAAGGTCACTCCACCACCTCCTTGAGCAGCCCCTTCCAAGGCCTGGACACCCTTTCCAGGGGGAAATTCCTGATGTCCAAGCTGAGCCTCCCCTGGCCCAGCTGGAGGCCGTTCCCTCTCCTCCTGTCCCTTGTTCCCTGGGAGCAGAGCCCGACCCCCCCCAGCTCCCCCCTCCTGTCAGGGGGTTGTGGAGAGTGAATTCACCCCTCTCTCTGCCAGACTGAGAGCTCATTCTCATGAAGACCAAAACCAAGAAGATCTGTTGATTAAGCTGAGATGTTTTCATAGCCCTCCCCACAATCGGCAAAATTAGTTTTACATCTGAGAAGTGACATGGGAAAGAAATCAAATGAGGCTCGTTTCGGTGACCCAGCCTTGCACCGAGCAGGAGAAGCCACAGTTATTTGATGGAGTCTGTTTGGGGCCTGGTTAACCAGCTGGGAGACACAACAGATAGAAACTCTTATCTTTGAACCAAAAAAACCCCAGATCTCAGAACCTTCAGAGCCTCCCACCAGCCCCAGCAGTGCCAGCAGCAACAACAGAGCTCCTCAGAGCAGAGGCACAGCTCTAAAAAAAGAAAAAAGAAAAAAAAAAAAGGCATTTTGGCCTCAAATTCCTGCCTTTTGCCATGTGATTTTAGCACCTCGAAGCCTTTTTGAAGCCCAGCCAAAGGCAACAGTTGTTGCTGTGGGAATGGAACCAAGGAAGTTGTGTCTGCTCGGTGTGGGTGAGTCAGAGCAGCTTCCTGGAGGAGATGTGGGGAATCATCTCCCATCCCGCTGGCAGAGGCTGGGGCTGATCCCAAGGCCTGGAGGTGGGAGCCCAGGGGCAGAGGTCTGTTCCCAGCTCTGCTCTGTGACCTGGAACTTTCACCTCCCCAAATTAAAGGGTTTGTGTTTCCATGGAGGGTCAACATGGCAAGGGAAGTGTCCCCAACAGGAGATGTGGGGACCTGTTGGAAGGAATCCAGAGGAG
>VYXB01001199.1:41631-74639 GCA_013397135.1 Pachyramphus minor | reverse complement strand
AACACAGAGCAGGGAGGGATCCTGAACACAGAGCAGGGAATGATCCTGAACACAGAGCAGGGAATGATCCTGAACACAGAGCAGGGAGGGATCCTGAACACAGAGCAGGGAATGATCCTGAACACAGAGCAGGGAATGATCCCAAACACAGAGCAGGGAGGGATCCTGAACACAGAGCAGGGAATGATCCTGAACACAGAGCAGGGAATGATCCTGAACACAGAGCAGGGAGGGATCCTGAACACAGAGCAGGGAGGGATCCCAAACAGGTAGTGAGCAGCAAGTGATCCCAAACATTGAGGCGGGAATGACCCCAAACAGGCCTTGAGGTACTGATCCCAAACAGGGTCTGAGCAGGGAGCGATCCCAAACACGGAGCAGGGATTGATCCCAGAGTCAGTGTTGTGTGTGGGGATTTCAGGAGCTGGAAGCACCTCCCTGTGGGGGATCCCAGCAGGGATCAGAGGTAATCCCCAGCTGAACAAACTACTACAAACACCCGGGTTCAGGGGAGATGAAATCACCCAAATGAGCCACAGTTCCTAAACCCAACCTGCAAGCCCAGCTCCAGGCTTTGAAATGAAGATGAAGTCCCTCAGTATTCCAGAGGTTCCCTTAGTTTCCCAACAACAACAACAACAACCACCAGCCAGAGGCCTTTGTTGAGGGGTGAAAAGGGATTCTCTGGTTCAGCCTCTGCGTTTTTCAGCTCCCTTTGTGGGCATTAAAGAGTCAAAACATCGCTCTTGGTTCACTGTTGTTCCTTTGCCTGGAGCTCAGAGATCCGAGCCCAGCTGTGCTCTGGGATCCAGGTGGAATAAACAGGTTTCCCTGAGGTCATGCAGCATAAAAACAAACAAAAGGAAACGCAGAAAAGAGCCCTTAAAATTTGTTTTTCTGGAAATTTCCTGTGTAACGTTCTAAGGGAAAACATAGAAATGAGTTGTAGGGCAAAATCTGGGTCTTGGATTAATCCACCTCCCACAGCCAAACCCATCCCACCTGCCAGGGCTCAGCTCCAAACTCATTCCAGGCTGCAAATGGTCACTCTGGATGTAAAATGAGAAGGAGCAGGTGGATATTTTGGGGAAGGGCATCAAACCTGGACTCTGCAATGCCTTGGAGTCCTCTTTGCAGCACAAGAGCAATAATTCCATGGATTACTCTCCTTTTCCAAAGATGTTCTACCCTGGCCCAGGCTGGGCAGAGAAGCTGTGGCTGCCCCTGGATCCCTGGAAGTGTCCAAGGCCAGGCTGGAGCCACCTGGGCTGGTGAAGGTGTCCCTGCCCATGGCAGGGGATGGGAATGAGATGATCTTCAAAGTTCCTTCCAATCCAAACCATTCCAGGATTCCACTTACAAAAATCCCGTGCTCATGTGTTTTCCCTCCTTGGTTAGAAAGGGGACGTGGAGGAAAAGGTTTTTCTCGAGCCTGAAGGGAATTTTTGGGGGTTTGTTTGAGACTGAAGCCATTTTAAACCCCAAAACACACATTCCCAAGAGACTTTAAAGATGCATCGCCCTCCTTCCCAACAGCGCAGTCTGAATTAACAAGGAATAACTTCCCGGCTCATACACCAACTGGCCCAGGTGACTGATGGATTTGGGAAGAGAATCCAGCCCTTTCCCACCCAACTGTTGACACGGTTGGAGGAGGAACCACGGTCAGACCTCGTTCCACCCTGAGCTCCAGCAGCCGAGCGAATCCCCCGCGACTATTCCAGGCACCGCTTTGGAGGCCAAGCTTGGAGAGCTCGGGCTGTGGTTCACCCTGGGGGAGCAGGAAGAGGAGGGAAAAGGAGGACAAATTGAAAATCGAATCAAACAAGGGGAACCAAACCAAAAAAATAAAATAAAAAAAAGGCCTCAACAAAAGGCCTCGCAGTTGAGCCTGCTGGGAACTCCTTCCCCGTGCTCCTGATTTACAAGTTACATATGGAGGCTTGTTTACATTCTGCTGCTGGTTTATGTTCTTCCAGCAAGGAGAAATTCCTCCAGTGGATTTTGATTGCTTTCCTTTCTGCCTCTCTCTCCCAACACCCCCACCCTGGAGGATCTGGTTTCGCTTAATATGCCCAGAGGTTTCCGGAACAAAAAGGGTCGTTGGATTTTTTTTTTTCTCTCTCTTTTTATGGCTAAACAAAAACTCTACTATTTTTTCAGGGAGGTTCGGGCTGATTCCCATTATGTGCCTGTGAATCCAGGCTTCCAGACTCTTCCCTGCTTATGGAAGCCGTGTCTTCATGTGTCACATGAATTAAGAGCAACAAGAAACAGCCAGAAATATCCCAATGGAAAACATTCCCACCCATTCCTTTGGTGGTGTTCAACTGGGATTTCCCTGAGTCGAGCAAGGACTCCTGGTCTTGCAGTCCTGCTCCACAGACTCAAAACCTCCTTGGGCCAAGCAAAAATTCCTAAGGAATATTGTTGGTCACCCAATGAGGAATTTCTTTGACTTCCAAAAAATCCACACTAAAAAAAAGAAAAGCTCCTTCAGGATTCCCTGGAACTCAGGTTGTGTGTGTGGAACAGCACGTGGATAATCAAAGAGCAAAGTGCCCACCCAAACCAGTTGTTCCTTGAATTCCTGTAGGGAAGACTTATTTATGCAGCCAAATTCATCTGGTGTGAATTCCAACCCTATTCCCGTGGGATCTGCGTCCTGGGCTGGATTAAGATGTAACAGCAGGTCCAAGGATGTGACTCTTCCCCTCCATTTGGCACTTGTGAAAGCACAGAGAGGATTTGGGAATTCCCTGTGCAGGAAAGACATGGACACCATGGAGAGAGGCCTGGGGAGGATCCAAGGTGGTTGGAAGTCTGGAGGACTCTCCTTGTGAGGAGAGCCTGAGAGAACCAGGTGTGGTTCCAGGAGATCTTAATGGGGCCTCTCAATATTTAAAGGGGTCTTATGAAACATTTGGAGAGACTTTAAGCAGGGCCTGCACTGAGAGGAGCAGAGTCATGGTTTTGAGATTAAAGAGGGGGAGAGATTGGATACTGGGAAGGAATTCCTGGCTGGGAGGGTGGGGAGGCCCTGGCCCAGGTTGGGCAGAGAAGCTGTGGCTGCCCCTGGATCCCTGGAAGTGTCCAAGGCCAGGTTGGAGCAACCTGGGCTGGTGGAAGGTGTCCCTGCCCATGGCAGGGATGGAATTAGATGGTCATTAAGGTCCCTTCCAACCCAAACCTTTCTGCAATTCCATGGGCAGCTTTAAAGAGGGAAGGGACAGGCAGGACCTCACTGCTGCCAAAGTCTTCTCATATCAGAAGACATGGGAGATATCCAGACTCTTCCTGGAAGCTCCCAGGGAGAGGACAAGAGGCAACAGACACATTCTACAACATGGGAAGCCTTGATTGGATTTAAGGACTTCCCTGGTTTCACCCTGGCAGTGGTGAAATGCTGGAACACGTCCATGGAAGCGGGGCCAGCTCCAAGTTGGAGTTATTCAGGACTCCACTGGAAAAGCCCCAGAGCAACCTGATCTATTAGGCCTGATCTGGGCAGGGGTTTGGGCTCGATGACCTCCAGATGTGCTTCCCAACCTGAGCTGCTCTAGGAGTCCATAATTCTAATTAACAATGACTTTAATGAGCAGGCCAAGTGCCAGCTTGGCTTTCCTGTGCAGGCTGAGGAGAGAAGGGAGCTGTGGCTCAGGGGCTGCTTCTCCTTTCAATCCCTGCCCTTTCCAGGCTCCACAGGAAAGAGGAAAAGGCAACAGAGCAGATGTCCTGGGCTCCAGAGCTGAGATCCCCCACCCAGTGTCCCTTGCTCCATCCTGGCAGAGCCCCTTCCCTCATCAGCCAGCACTGGAACCCCCCTCTGGAAAGGGGGTTGTGGCAGCACCGAGTCCAACGGGATGGCTCTGGAAGCTGGACTTTATCCCAGGAGGAGATTGCCATGGCCATAAATTCAGCACACTTAGAGCTGAGCCCAAGTGTCTGAGGGTGACTTTTCACACCCAGACAGAGCAAGAAGCCACTTCACTGCCCTCTTTGCAAAGAAGGGAGTGAAAAATGAGGATCTATCGGGAAAACAGAACCAAAATCAGACTTTAGAAAGTCTGGAGCCATTTCTTTAGCTCAACAGGGAACTGGATTCTGCTGCCTAAGACAGCTCTGGAAAAAAACCAGGAATTGCCACCAATTGATCCAAAGACAGGAATAAAAGGATGAAACCACAAGGAATCTCAAAGGAAAATCTTGCAGTGTGCTGATTTCAGTACATGTGCTTAATTATACCGAATTATACATGTGCTTAATTACACAAACGAGGTTTAAATAGATTCTCCTGCTTGGGAATCCGATGGAATTCGACAACCAGCAACGTTTTGATGTGCAATTCCAGGAAAATAAAAAGAGATAAAAGAAACTGAGAGCACCAAGGGACTCCATCAGCCTGCTCCTTGTTTTCAGTCAAGAGCCAAGGAATTGGGGAAGAGAGAGTTGAAAAAAGTCACTCTTGGATTGACACTCTCCAGAACAGTTTTCCAGTGTCCTACAAGGTGTTCCCTTTGGTGCCTTTAGGTCACCTTGTCCAGCCCCTGTTTAAAGCAGGTCTGACCAGATCAGGTTGCTCAGAACTCGTATATTTGAGTCCTGAACACCTCCAAGGATGGAGAAATCCCTTGGGAATGTCTCTGCTAATAATTTTCCCAGCTGATTTATGACTCCAGGTGAGGTTTAACCACCTACACCATGCGTAGGTTCCCCAGCACAAGGACCTTTTGCCTGTCACAACTTCAGTAAATTAAGCCCCAAACCCCAAGTCAAATCGTACCTCAGGTAGGAAGAAAGAAGAAGGAAATAATATTTCCATGGAATTCATCAGTTCTGTCTTTTCTGTGGCTGCTTTGCCTTGAAACAACCCGAGAGACAAGAGACAGGAGTCACTGACCTGGTGGGACCCTCACACTCCAAGGAATTCAGCTGGTTGGGGCTGGTCATCACCAAGAGCTAAAACACCCCTTGATGGACTCATCAGCTTTCCAGATGCTGTAAAACCGGGAGCAGGGAATGTTTCCTCTCTGGAAGGTCAGGAAAGGAGTCAGAGAATGTGCCCAGAGAAGCTGTGGCTGCTCCATCCCTGGCAGTGTCCAAGGATGAGGCTGGACCAGTGGGAGGTGTCCCTGCCCATGGCAGGGGGTGGGAATGGGGTGATTTTTAAGGGCCTTTCCAACCCAACCCATTCCTGGACATTTACACTCCCGGTCCATCGATCCATTAAAAATGAAATCCAACAGGGATGCTGAGATTCCACGACCCTCAGGCAGTTGCTGATTTAGAGCAGCAGATGCGTCTTGTCTCCTCCTGAAGTAAAACGAACCAGAATTCCAATAGAAAAGTTCATCTCCAGTTCCTGGGGCTCTCTGCTCCAAGAGGAGTCAGGACTGACACAAAGGCTGCTCCTTTAAGAGATCCCAGTTCCACCCTTCCTTGAAAAAGGAAGTCAGGAATAACCACTGGGCCTGGACAGCCCAGAGTTTGGGGTCACTAGAATTGAAATAACCTGTTCCACATGAGCAGCTCCTGGAGTTCAGAGGTCAGGAAAAGTTCCTTCATAAAATGGAGCATTCCCAGCTTTATTCCCAGAAACCTTCAGGTTCCTCCAGCATCAATCTGCTCCAGGGGAAAGCAAAGCTGCATCTCCAGCCTTGCCTCATCCCTTGGTGAAGGGACCAGAAGACGTCCTGGAGGGTCCTGAGAGGGTGGAATATGTCTAATGAACATTGGAGCACTTGGAATAAGGAATTCTTGCTCATGGGAGTGTTGTCTGAGCAGCTGCAATCTTTCTGTCCCAACTGCTGCCCTAGACTGTCCCAGGAGTTCTAAGAGAATCATCTAAGGGAAAATGGCCTCAGAAGACCTCACAGACCACCCAGTGCCACCCCTGCCATGGGCAGGGACACCTTCCACGATCCCAGGTTGCTCCAAGCCCCATCCAACCAGGCCTTGGACACTTCCAGGGGTTGGGAGCTCCCAGTCCAGATTGTCCACGAGAAGAGTGCTGGAGTTTGCAAACTGGGCTCCAAAGAGCCCCAAAATCAGAAGATGTTACGAAGAAAGGAAAAGGCTTTTGGTTTCATAAACATTGGGATCCCTGTTACAAGCCAGAGGAACCTCTGGCCTACAGGATTCTCACTCCAAAACCTTCTCCATGAGTTTGGCTCTTCACAACACGGAAAAATCCCTTCATTAAACTCTCACTTTTCCCCTTTAGAGACACCAGACTCACCCCTAAGGGAAGGTTCTTCCCAAACACTGGTTCTTCCCAGTGTGTTAAACTCGACTGCCACATCCCAGGACAGTTTTTCAACCCCTGGGGGCAAAATCTTCCACTTTGGAACTAAAGGCAGGAAGTTTTCAAGGAAAGGAAACTTTTTTAAGGAAGGAAGAGGCTGATGGGGCAGTTCAGTTCCTGGATAAGACTTGGGAAGGGAGAGACTGAAGCATCCTGTCCACCTCTGGACAATATCCTGCTGTCCAGACAGGAATTCCACAACAGGGACCCTGTTTTCACAGAATCCCAGAATATCCTGAGTTGGAAAAGACCCACAAGGGTCAGAGAGTCCAACTCCTGAGCTTGAGGCTCTGTGGACACAACAAGAACATGGAGAGGTCTGAGAGACCAGACTTGGTCACAACCAAGACCTCGTGGAGCACTGGAAGAACCCAGGGCAGGTAACACTGAGGTCCCACCTGTGTAGAAACACATTGAGTGGCCCAAGAAGGGGTAAAATGCCATGGAATTTTAGGGGAAGTTGGCTCCTTCGTGGAGAGAGGCAGCCTGAGAATTTGGCATTCAGTTTAACAAGAAACAACAGCGATGGGGTTGCATCTCCTTGGCTTGTCTGGTTTTTATTTACCCTCCCTTCCCCTCTTTGGAAAAGCATCCCAGAGCAAACCAGCCCAGAAGGGGAACCAGCCTGATAAATAGACCATCAAGAGAAATAATTAGCCTAGATAGGAAAATTAAATAGGGGGAGCCACTAATCAGCTGCTGCCTCTGCAAGGAGGAGGCTGGGAAAGTAATTTAAAAAACCTTTTGGAGGAGCCTGGGAGGGAGAGCGGAAAGTGAAAATACAGATGGCCAAGAATTAGAGCAAGTCTGTGCTGCACAGGAACAGGTGGAATTGGTTAGAGAGGCACAGCTCCCTCCCACCCTGCTCCTACCCCCTCCAATCCTTCTCATGACTTTACCTTCTGCTTGGCAGCTCCTGGGAGCTGGGAAATAAAAAAAAAAACAAAGCAATCTCCCTCCAAGCTGGTGTTTCCAGCTGGGAGATGGCACCAGCTCCCAGGGGCTGCACACAGAGCCCCAGCACCAGCAGGGTCCTAATTCCACTCCCTGCCCCACAGGCTGGGGGGCAACTCAGCACCCCCAGAGCCTTGGGCAGGAGGAACCACAGGGAAACCTCTCCTGGGTAAAACAACGCTGGATAAACTCATCTCCTCCCAGGAGGTGAAGTTTTGTGAGGATCAGACTGAGTTAATCCACCACCAAAGCCAGTATTCCCTCAATCCACACATTTCCACCCAACAACAGTTCAATCCCAACAGTCCATGTTCATTTGGCACAGGATGGAGAAGACCACGGTCCCACTCTGCCCTCATCACATTCCTGTTTGCTCCAGGATCCTACTGTTCCTCCCATTCCTGCAAGGAACTATGAGCTCTATGGTTGGGATCACCCTGTGGATCATCATGGTGGCATCTGGTCACCTGCAAAGGCCACTCTCACAAGAATGATCCCAATTCCACTTCCCAGCCCACGATTTGAGGGGTAACTCAGCACCCCCAGAGCCTTGGGCAGGAGGAACCACAGGGAAACCTCTCCCGGGTAAAACTACACCTCCATCACATCCCTGTTTGCTCCAGGATCCCACCGTGCCTCCCATTCCTGCAAGGAACTCCTTGGGATCACCCTGAGGACCATCATCATGGAATCTGGTCACCTGCAAACTCCAGAGCGTGTCCACCACGGCCCAACAAACTCAGAGGCTGCTCCGGTGTCAGAAACATGGAAATCCTGCAGGAAAAACGGGATGGACGAGCATTTGGAACGCAGCTGAAATCCCTCACCCCGAGGAAGTTTGGATCTTCGGCTCCCATTCCATTTGGGAAACTTCAGCTGCTGTCTCCCAGAATGGAATCCATTCCAGGGCTGGAATGCCGGTTGTTCCCAGCACTAACAACGTTTGGGACCAAAAGGGGTGTGGGGGGTTTTTTGGGGACGTTGCCAGGAGGGGGTCGAGGGCAGGGCCACAACCCACAGCCCATCATTTCACTGCCACCCCCCAAAAGTGCCCCGTCCCAGCACACCCACAACACAGGTTTCAGCTGCTCCTTGGGCACCCAAATCCCAGGCTGGGACGGGGGAGAAAAGAGCTGGAAGGTTTTTAGGGAACGCTCAGGTTTCCTTCCCTCTCTCTGAGTGAAATCATGTACCTTGTGACTATAAAAGCTTTCAAAAAAACTCCTTTTTTTCTTTTTTTAAAGGAAAAAAAAACCAAAACACCAGAAACCAGACTTCTGTCTACCTCATCCAGCAAAGGGGAAGTTCATCCCAGGTTACATCTGTCAGTGCTCAACAACCAGGAATTCTTAAGATCCCTCTGCCCCTGCTTTTTAGGGAAGATGACCTGGCTCGACGCCCCGAGGAGAAAACAGGAGCCTGAGGAAAAGCAGGGCCATATTTTAGAGAGGATTTTCTTTGGCAAACACCAAGCTTTTCCATAGAAAATTAAATTCCCACCCAAAATAGGGTTTACTCTCCAAGTAAATCCTTTCTGATTTATGGTTTGGGATGATGGTGGGGATATTTTATTATTTTTTTTTTCTTTCTTTTTTATGCTTCTAATATTGGAGGCAGCAGCAGCAAATGGGAGTTTCAAAAGGAAGGTCACAGTTTTCTTTCTCCCCCTGTTTTGGGGAGGTTTGAACGATGTTTAGTTTTTCCTGAAAACGTGAAGATTTTGGAAGGATTTGCATTCATCTGGTGGTTTTCAGACTAATCCAAAAGTTGGCACTGAAGGGGTTAAAAATTAATTTTTAGGACATTTATAGTGAGAGGCAGAGACCTGATAAAGGGCAGCGAGCGGGTGACAAAATTAGCAAGAAAATGTCAAGCCAGAGGATTTCAAATCCAAGGATTTTCCCTTGAGTCGTCAGGATTTTAACCAAAACCACCCAATTATTTCAGGGGTGAAACTGGTGATTCTTCACGAGCCCGTCCCGGGCTGAGAGGACGAAACACTCACCCGTGGTGGGGTTTGGAAACATGGAGCTTCCAGCTCCAAATTGAATCCCATATTCCCTTCCTAAAGCCACGCCAGGGACCTTCTTCCCTAATGGAATCCCGAGGGATTTGGGGTCCAGCTGTTCGTGCACAGAACACCCAAAATGCACAGGGCTTGTGCTGCTGCTCCCGAATTTGGCCCCTCTGGAAAGAAATGCCAAGAGGGAACGTTTCCCCCTCGGAATGCAGGACTTCCCTGCCCTTCAGCACTCCCTTGGGAAGTGGATCCTTCCATTTGTAAGGAATTCCCGCTTCCAAACTCACCAAGGGAAAGGGAGAGAGTCCCTTCTGCTGTTTGGCTCCAATGTTATTAATCCTGGACCAACACAGATCAAAAAGTGATGCTGCACCATGGAGGGGGCAAATTTTTCCTTGGAATATCCCTGCAGGTGCTGGAGAGATTCACCAACTCCTGCTGTCTCTGAATCTTCCAAGTTTTCCACTTTTCCAAGAAAAGCTGATGCTTTTTGAAAGCCTTTGTTTCCTCGATCCACACATTCCCACCAAATAACAGTTTAATCCCAAAAGTTGGTGTTAATTTGCCACATTTTTTTCCCCTGGGAGGGCAAAAAAAAAGAGGAAATCAGGATGATTTGGTCACCCCTTCCCCATTTTTGGAATAAAAGAAGTGACAGAGAGAGGAAAATGAAGGAATAAAAACCAAAAGGTGAAAAAGGCAGCAAAGGAAATTCCTCAAAATTAAAAAGATGATGGGTTTTCTTTGAAGGTTTTCGTGACTCTCCATTTCATGAAGGGCCAATTCCTTCTGAATCCTGGGGGATAATTGCTCTGAAGCTCCACAGAATTCCTTTCACCTCTAGAAAGAGAGGGAGGGATGAGCCAGGGCCAAGTTTGGATAAGTGGCTGTAAACTGAGACCCCCTGGCCCCTTTCCAAGCTGGCCAGACAAGGCAGCTCCAGTCTTGGAGTCTCATACCTCGTGTATCCACAGCCCCTGCAGCTCCTGAATCCATCTGGATCCATCCTGTGCTCCCCAGCAAAGCCTTGGGACTGTTCTTCCCCAAACTCCTCTGGTTTGGAGGTGAAGGGGGTGTAAATGCACCTCAGAGAGGCTTCAAACTGAGCTGGTGACACACACAGAGGTGTTCCCTTCCCGTGGGATTCCACATAAAGGGATGACAGCCCCAGGCTTGGAAATCAACCTGGAATTGCCCTGGAATCAGAAGGCACTTGGAAGCAGAGGAGGAGGAGGATGAGGAGAGTCAGCTCAGTCACCTCTCCTGTCCCACTCCAGGTTTTCTGTCCTGAAGCGTTGCCAGGACGACTCCGGATCCTGTGGAGTGGGGAGTCAGCTCCCAAACATTCCCAAGCTTGGATTTGGTGCCAGCAAAATGCTCCCAGTCCAGCACAGGGTTTTACCAAGCAGGACACCCCAGGGGGACGGGCAGTGAGGGGCTTCAGTCTCCAGCTGCTCCTCCCAGGCCACTTCCAGCTGTGAGGCCCAGGTGGGATTTGCAGCACCAGATCCACAAGGAATCACTGCAGTTCCCTCAGAGCCAAAACCCCACTCAGGGTCAGAAGCTCCAAGTGTTTTGTCCTTTGGAAGTGATCCAAGGAAGGTGCTGCTCAAAGGGAAGGGGGAGAATGGAGTTTATTCTGGGATGGGGCTGATAATCCTTAAAAGAAAGTGGTTTCCATCCCTGCAAGTGTCCAAGGCCAGGATGGAGCAACCTGGGATAGCAGCAGGTATCCCTGCCCCTGGCAGGGGATTGGAAGGAGATGATCTTTAAGGCCCCTTCAGCCCAAACCATTCCATGATTTTATGCTTGGAGAAAGTGGCTTCCCAAAACAACTTCCAGAGCCAAGCAGAGAGGGCCTCTGATCCATCCAGTCTCCAAACTACCACCCCTTCCCAAAGCCACCAGGAGCTGTTTTCCAAGGTAAACACACCAATGCCACCACGTGGGAGTTCAAATTCTCAAAAACTAAAGACATGAAGTCGATAAAAACCCCCACAATCCAAAAACAAGAAAAAAAAAAAGATATTTAAAGGCCACACCCACCCACTCAGGACACACCCCCAGTTCTAAGAACAAGTCCTAAATAGAAAAGCCCAGAATGGCTTAGAAATGTGACTTCAGCCCAAAAAATAAAAAAAGGCATGGCCCAGACACAAGGACCAAACTCAGAGTCATCCAGAGGCCAAACAAAGAGCAGATGAATCAGGACCAAACGATCAGCGAGAGGAAATCAAGGTTTCTGATCTGTCCAACCTGCCTAGAAAGCACAGGTCCTTCCTACATCAACATTCCCCAGCACTTAGTAAGAGATAATAACACCATTATTATGGGGTTTCTAGAGGCAGTTTAGGCAAAAGAAGGGAAAAAAAGAAAAAAAAAAATAGGAAATTTGTGCTGCCACAGAAGGAAACCACAAGAGAAGCTCTGAACTTAAAGTTCGTCCGCTGTGGCCGTCGCAGCAATTCACTGAGCAAATATCAGGAGCCAAAATGAGTTATTAAATCGAGTTTTTCTCAGCTTTCCTGGGATAAACCGTGTCAGACACCCCTTGTTGGGTCATCCCTGGATCCTGCAAGGTCTGAACGGGGTGTGGGAGAATTTGGGGGTAATTTACTCACTGCCCAAACTCCGGGGTTTTGGGACCCACCAAAACTATTTGCACACTCAGGGGATAGTTCCCACCAAGAGCCTGAAAACATTTCAAGGAAGCAGCGTTTCTTTTAGGCTTTTTAAGTTCTAGTTTGGTTTTGGTTTTCAGTCCAGAAATGGCTCTGCTTGGAACCAGCTTCCCAGGGCAGAGCTGCTGGATTTTGGGCTCGGAGGGAGATGCTCCCATTTCACACGGAACATTCTCAGCCTCCCCTCCATGGGCCAACCCAAGGAAAGCAGTGGTTTGCAGAGCTCTGGTAGGAACTGCTGGAATGATCCTGCTGGCTCAGGATTCCCAGGGAAAGGCTGGATCCAGCAGAGCCAGCTCAGGAAAAGATGCTCCGTGACCTGGAGCAAGGGAGAGAAAGAACTTCTGGCCCGAGGAGATGCTGGATATGGAGCTGTGCTGGGAAGCCTGGGAATAACCAAACCCTGGGGTCTGTGGGGTTGG
Organism: Pachyramphus minor; assembly: GCA_013397135.1. Classification (NCBI taxonomy): domain Eukaryota; kingdom Metazoa; phylum Chordata; class Aves; order Passeriformes; family Tyrannidae; genus Pachyramphus; species Pachyramphus minor. The sequence goes on along the minus strand of VYXB01001199.1, from coordinate 62,258 downwards.
GAAGGCAGAGCTCTGGGAAGGAGGTAACCCTGGAAATGAAAGTCCACAAAGAGACCAACTGAGCTGATTCTGGAGGAACTGGAGAACGGGAATCAGCTCCTGATTCCTCCAGGCTCCTTGAAGACCATGGATTTGCTTCCCAATCTCCCATCTCTCCCTGCCCTCTGGCAGTGGGAAGCCATTCCCTGTGTGCTGTCCCTCCCTCCCTTGTCCCCAGTCCCTCTCCAGCTCTCCTGGAGCCCCTTCAGGCCCTGCAAGGGGCTCTCAGCTCTCCCTGGAGCTTCTCTTCTCGAGGCTGAGCCAGATACACACTGACCAGATTCCATCCCAAAACATTTCCAGTTCTCTCCTGCTCAGACTTCCTAAGTCAGAGGTGCCATCCCCACATTTCCCAGCCCTTCATGGAGTTTTGTTGCTTTTCCCTGCATTGTTCCACACTGGAGAGAAGGGCAGAGAAAACCCAGTTATTAAAAAAAACCAACAAAACCAACAATATAAGCCAAGAATTGTTTCCTCAGAGGATGGTGTTCCTCCATCTCTGCACCAAAGGGACCTTGTTAAAAGCAACCTGATCCCATTTTGGATGCTCAGGAATTTTGGCCACCTCCACAGAGACTTTCTGGCCACGTGCAAACACCCCCCCAGTTCACACAGACCCCTATTCATGTTCTGCCCAGCCCTGGACGGCAGAACCAGACCCTCCAGCCATAAATCAGCTCATGGTGAGTTTGTCCCCGTGCCATGAAGAATTCTCTGAGAATCCTGCAGCTCCAGGCAGGAAATTCACAGCTGAGACCTGTTCCAGGGCTGGAGCTCGGGCAACTGGCAGGGAACTGCAGCCAGAGATTTTGGAGCTCCTGAGCCCAGATTTATGCTGCTGGAATTCAGCACAAATATTTCACTCTCAGCAAGAGGTGGGAAGGAGGGAAAGATCTCCTTGTGTGGGAGCTTCGTGTGTGCAGGGCTGTGTCTCCTCTGGTTTTGGAGGAGTCCTGAGGCAGAAAACTGTTCCCAGAGGGGTTTGGGAGCAGGGGAAGGTTCAGCAGCTCCATCCCAGCCTGTTTCCTCCTGGAATCCAACATCCTCTCTCTGCTGAGCCTCCTATGGAGACTCCACATCTTCCTGGGCTCTCTGCTGCTCAATAAACAGCACTGAGGGAGGAAAGGACTTGGCTGAGGTGAGAATTTGGCTCAGTGTGTTTGCACTGTCCCCAAAGCCCAGCTGAGACAGGGAACTGCAAGTCTTGTCACCTCCAGGATGGCAGAGGTGGTGCTCAGTGACCTCTCGTGTGCTTGGCAAGCACTGAGGTGGAAGAAGGTGCTTTTGGGGTGGAAGAAGGTGCTTTTGGGGTGGAAGAAGGTGCTTTATCCAACCTGAGATTCCACAGCACCAGATTCCCGTGCCATGAATTAGAGAGCTTGGTTTTGAGGACTTAATTAAGCCCTGTGGGAACACAGGCTTGGGGTTGGTCTTGTGAGTGCAGCACAAGGTGAGGGACAACTGGGCAAACTGGGGCCACCTGGATGTGCTGGCACAGCCCTGGGCTGGGAGCCTCGAGGGCTCTCTGGTCACATCCAGTCAGGTCAGGGATGTAACCTCTCCACAGGTGCAGGCAAAGCAATTTGGAATGATAAATATTGCCAATCCCAGCAGCTGATCAGAGCAATGCCAGGGGTGACCCCACCCAGCTCCCTGCTGCACCCACGGGGTGTCACCTCCCCCACATCGGGGTCACCAGAGGTGCCCACGGCCCAGAACCAGTCACAGGAACTGAATTCACCTTCATCCTGTGTTTGCCTCCAACACACCTGGCTGGGAAAAGCAGCAGCTCCAGGAAATCCCTGCCCTGAGTGGTCCCTATTCCTGCTGGAGCCACTCCTGAAGGGCTCATGGAGCAGGGAAGAGAAAACCTCGGAGCGAGAGGTGCAGTTCATTGTGGGTGGGGAGGGTTTAAGTTGGTGACAAAGGGACAGTTTGCTCAGTGCCACCCAAACACCCCGTGGGCACCCAATTCCCACCCTGAGGAGCTGCAGAGCCCAAATCCCACGGGGAGGCTGAGTCAGACACCTGGCAGCTCATTCCAGCAGCAGGTTTCATTCCGAGCTCCTTCCTTCCTCCTCCTCCTCCCCATTCCCCACCTTTCATGAGTAACCAGACCTAAATTCCTCCCCCTGGTTCCTCCTCCTGGATTTGGGAGGAAGTTGCTCAGGTGATGCAACGCTTGAACTTTGACCTTTTTTCGTGCCTTTCCAGAGCTTTTCTTCCCTAATATTGACTATTAACCCAGGAAACATCCTGAGGGTGTCACCAGAGCACAGGGCCAGCTCTGCCTTCGCCCTCAGCACCTGCAGCTCACGGGGACACAAAGGAGGCCCCGAGTCCCACTTTTGGCAGGGAACGTGTCTCGGGGTTGGGCAACTTGTTTACGGTGGCAAATTTTGGCAGCTGGCACAGGGAGCCTGGGATGGGACAGGATTCCAGTTCAGCCTCTCAGCAAGTCCCAACAAAAACGTGCTCCAGTCAAAGTTTGCCACACCAGGATCACGCTCCGGCCTGGCTCCCACAGCCACACGTGTGTGGGGGGGACATTCCCAGCCCTGTCCACACCCCTGCACATCCCACTGGATAACATTTCCCATCTGAGCCAGGGAGATGAGCAGGGGAGTACAAAGTTCAGGGAATCACAGGATATCCTGAGCTGGGAGCGACCCACAGGGATCAAAGCCCAGCTCCTGGCCCTGCACAGACACCCTGACATTCCCAGTCTGTCCCTCAGGGCACTGTCCAAACCCTCCTGGAGCTCTGGCAGGTTGAGGGATCTGAATTTCAAGTGGTCTTTCCCCTTCCACCAGCCCAGGTTGCTCCAAGTCTCATCCAACTTGGCCTTGGACACTTCCAGGGATCCAGGGGCAGCCACAGCTTCTCTGCCCAACCAGTGCCAGGGCCTCCCCACCCTCCCAGCCAGGAATTCCTTCCCAATATCCCATCTAACCCTGCCCCCTGCCAGTTTAAAACCATTCCCCTTCGTCCTGTCCCAATTTGCCCAAATAAAAAGTCCCTCTCCCTCCTTTTTATAAGGTCCCTTAAGGTCATGGAACACTGGAATAAGTGTTTCCTGGTCCAATTCCCCCTATCCCTAGAAAATGATGGATGTGATGTGACCCCTGGTACGGCCACCAAATGCTGTGACTAGAACAGGAACAGAAGGAGGAAAGTGGGATCTGCCTTCCAGTGCAAGGAATTTTTCCACAAGCATTCCCTCAGTTGCAAAGTCCCTTCCAAACCACTGGGCAGCTGCATTTTTTGGGGACAAAAAATAACAAAATCACACTGCCTAATTTCTTGGGATGGGGGGAAAACTACTTCTCCTCCCCCTAGAAGGATTCCTTAGTTTTTTAAGGCACGGCCCAGAAGTGGAAGCAGCCACCCCTCAGTTGTCTCAGGGAATCGAAAATAAAACCCCAAAAGTTTTGTTTCGGAATTAACCAAAATATTTTCGACCACTTGGGGTTGATTTCAAGTTTTCCCTCCTGTTTTCCAGCCCAGTCAAACTAAAGAATTCCAGGCCCTTGTCCACTGGTTACTGAGCAGCAAATCCCACGTTTTGGGTCCAGACAAATAACTTAGGAGGTGGAAAAGTGATCCATGAACTCCAAGAAATTCCTAAATAATGGAAAAGAGCAGATTCCAAGTGTGAAAGTCAGGGAAGTTTTTTATCCCTCCATTTTCAAAGTGTGTCAGTTCAGGACAGTGGTGCTGATGAAACGTCCCATTGCTCAGGAAAAGGCTTTTCCAGCAGCAGCATCAATGGATTTGGGATCTAAACTGTCTGGAGACAAAGGGAAAAGAGGCCAAAATGCTTGGAATGAAGCTGAGGATTAAGATGCTGCTCTGCAGCATCCCAGGAGCAGGGAAGGGTCTCCATGGCAAAGGAGGATTGACAGGGGATGACAAGGGAGGGTTTTCCACAGGTATTTGCAGAAGGAAAAAAAATCAGCCCTTTCTGGGGCACTTCAAACACCCCCTGAAGTGGGTGACGTTACAGGGACACAATTCCTGACTCCTGAAAAGGAACTATGCCAGGAATGTGAAGTGACGGGGATGGTTTCACAGAAACCTCTCCAAGGGCTCCCTGCCCTCCAAAAAAAAATAAAATAAATAAATAAAAGGGAAAAAAATACAGAAAGGAGAGGTTTTCCCAACCATGAAGTCATTTCATGTTCTTGTTCCTCAGCAGAGAAGGGGGAAAAGGAATGTGAAGCATTTTCCAGCAGGGCAGGAATCACCCAGAAACGGAGCGAGGCCACTAATTACGGGAGTAAAGACAATTAACTCAGCCTGAAATGAGCTGAAATCACTGCTTTTAAAAACGAGCCCCTTCTGCCCAGCAAGAGGCTCATCTGGAAGGGAAATGCAGCTGGATGGGGATACAACAACCCAGGAGATGCTTCCAAAGTGCTGGTCCCTCAGCTGGGAGTGAGGGACACACTGAGCCCGGAATTCCCAAAGCTCCGGGCACTTAAGGGAGTTGGGAGGGAGCAGAGGAGGGAAGGAAATAAACCAAAGGGGGAAAGGGAAAAAATAAAAGAAAGAGGGAAAGGGAAAAAATAAAAGAAAGAGGGAAAGGGAAAAAAACACCAAAGAGGGAAAGGAAAAAAAAAGCCAAAGAGGGAAAGGAAAAAAGAAACAAAGAGGGAAAGGAAAAAAGAAACAAAGAGGGAATTACTTCAGACTGGGAGAGAGCAGGTTAGATTGGATATTGGGAAGAAATTCTTTGCTGTGAGGATGGTGAGGCACTGGAACAGGTTGTCCCACCCCTGGAATTGTTCAAGGCCAGGCTGGATGGGGCTCTGAGCCTGGCCTGCTCTAGTAAGAGCTGTCCCCATGGCAGGGGATTGGAGGATCTTTAAGGTCCCCTTCCAATCCAAACCATTCCATGAATCTGTTCTAAGACCTTCCCCTGGGGCCACATCCCAGCAGTTTTCACTGCCCACAGTCAGGAAAGGATGGGAACACGGGCAGTGCTGGCACTCCACATTCTAAGAACAATTTTGGAAGTCCTGAAAGGGTAAAGAAAAGCTCAGGACAGGATGTGAAGCACCTTTTCAGAGGATACACAGCTCAGGACAGGATGTGAAGACCTTTTCCAGAGGATTCACAGCATCTCCACTAAAACCTCCAGGTATCCCCTGGAGAAAACACCAGCCACAAACTCACAGCTCCTTCCAGCAAGAGCTGCTCCAAGTTACAGCCAGGGCTGGGATGTGCTAAAACAGATTCCAGAGGAGGAGCAGCACTTGGGCTGCTCTGGGCAATCCCTGTCCCTGGAGGAGGAATCCAAGCTCTGGACATGTCTCACTGGGTGACAGTCCTGGAAGGGAGGGTGGAGGTTCTGCCTCCAAGGAGCAGTTCCAGGAGGGCAGGTTGACACCAGCCTGTGCTTGTGGGCCCACAGAAGAGCTGAGCTGATGTTCCTCCCCTGCTGATGGAGCAGGACACCAGAAAACCCCCTCACAGGTCCCACTTGGGGACACGGAGTGATTCTGATGTCTAGGAAAGCATCAAAGAGCAACCCAGGGCTTTGCAAGCTGATGACAAAGTTCTGGAGACCATTTTCCTTCTGCAAAGCTACTTGTCCTCTGCACCAGCCCTCTGATATTTTACCTTCTTCCTGAAATAGCAGCCTAAGAAGGTCTCACAGCTCTAAATGTCTAGAAAAGCATCAAAGAGCAACCCAGGGCTTTGCAAATTGATGCCAGAGTTTTGGAGACAACTGCCCTTGTGGAAAGCTCCTCATCCTCTGCACCAGCCCTCCAAAACTTTGACTCTTTCCTAATAAAGAAATAGAAGCCTAATAAAGTCTCACAGCTCTAAATGTCTAGGAGAGCCTTGAAAAGCACTCCAGTGCTTTGCCCAAGTTTTGGAGACAACTTCCCTTCTGTGCAAAGCTCCTTGTCATCTGCACCAGCCCTCCAAAATTTCCACTCCTTCCTAAAGAAGAAATAGCAGCCTAATAAAGTCCTCACATCTCTAAATCTCCAGGAAAGCACTGAGGAGCAACCCAGGGCTTCGCAACTTGAAGCTCAAGTTTCAGAAATGATTTCCCTGGTGCAAAGCCACTCGTCCTCTGCACCAGCCCTCCTAAACTTTGAGTCCTTCCTAACACAGGGATAAGGCCTCACAGCTCTAAGAGTCTACAAAAGCACCGAGGAACAACCCAGTGCTTTGCAACTTTAGGCCCAAGTTTTGGGCTTTGCAATTCATGCTCAGCTTCCCTCGAGCAAAGCTCTGCACTGTTGGGGGTTAGAAATTGTGGCAATTCATCCCCTTAATCCCAACACTGCACCAGCCCTCCAAGGCTCTTACTCCTTCCTAAGACACAAAGAGCAGCCTAACAAAGCCTCACAGCTCCAGGAAGAGGAACAACCCAGGGCTTTGCCCAGGTTTTGGAGACAGCTCCCCTTGTGCAGAGCTCTGCACCAGCCCTCCAAGATTCTTCCTCCTCCCTAACACAGAACCAGCAGCCTAATAAAGCCTCACACTTCTAAATCCTCTGGTGGTGCTGGTTGGACTCAACCAGGAGGGTTTTAAGCCGGATTTTGAGCTTCAAGCAAAGCACTGCAAGGGTTCAGCGGGGATTGTGGAGCACAGCACCAGGGTAACACCTCCAGGACGTGCTCCTGGCTCAGGGCTCAGCCTCCAGCAGCAGGACAGACGTGCCCCTGGGCTACCACTTCTGTAGGTGTGGGGCTGCACCCTCCCGAGGAACCTCCGCGCTCAGCTTCCCCACAGCGGTGACGAGCGGCAGAAACATCCCGCTGCTCCACAGGATGAAAGGCAGGAGCTCAAAGGATTAAGTGAGCAGCCTCTTCCCCTCCTTTCAGAGCTGCTGAACCATGCAGGGATGTGTGGCAGCTGTGTTGGTTTTGTGGCAGGAGCCAGCACGAGGCACGGCCCGTGGGTCCCGGTGCGTCGGCACCTCCGGGGAGGATTCCCACCATCCCAGCGAGGGCCACGTAGGTGGCAAACAAAAGGGAGGAAAAGCCCTTCAACTTTTGACCCTCCTGGAGTTGACAAGTTGAGAGGAGAGCTCCTGTCACGGGCAATGAGTCAAGAGGGAGCTCACAGAGCCCGTGGGCCCGCGCCGCACGCGCCACCTTGTCACCTCCTCAGAGGGTTTGTCCTGGCCCCACCAGGGAGCAGGAGAAGTTCCTGGGAAGAATTCCCTGTGGATGGGCCTGTCTGTGGTGGCAGCAAACCAGTTAAAGCCCTCAGGTGCACCTGTCACCTCTGGGATGGGTGTTAGTCCAGGTGCACGTGGGAGAAGAGCAGATTTACCCAACCTAGAGATGGATTCCCTGGGTCTGCTCCTCTCCAAGTGACCTCAGACGTTCTTCACCCTCCCTGGGGTGGCCTGAGAGGATCCAGGGCCAGGTTGGGTGAGACCTGGAACAACCTGGGCTGGTGGGAGGTGTCCCTGCCCATGGCAGGGGTGGAATGGGATGAGCTTTAAGGTCCCCCCCAGCCCAAATCAATCTGTGAGTCTGTGAATTTATGCTCAGCAACCAAAGCCTGAAGGGGCTCCAGGAGAGCTGGAGAGGGACTGGGGACAAGGCAGGGAGGGACAGCACACAGGGAATGGCTTCCCAGTGCCAGAGGGCAGGGAGAGATGGGAGATTGGGAAGGAATTCCTGTCTGGGAGGGTGGGGAGGCCCTGGCCCAGGTTGGGCAGAGAAGCTGTGGCTGCCCCTGGATCCCTGGAAGTGTCCAAGGCCAGGCTGGAGCAACCTGGGCTGGTGGAAGGTGTCCCTGCCCAGGGCAGGGGGGGAACTGGATGGTCTTGAAGGTCCCTTCCAACCCAACCTATTCCATGATTCTGTGAATTCATGCTCAAAGCAGCCAGTGCCTGGAGGCAGGAAGGGACACCGACCTCTGTTTGCAGGTGAGGAAGCCAAGCACAGGAGAGAGAGATTTGTTCAAAAATCACCCAGGCTCAGCAAAGAATTGAGCCAAACTGCCCTGAAATCCCAACCCTGTCCTGTCCAGGAGAACCAAAACCAGAGGGTGACACAGAGGCCCTTCCACAGGCAGTCAAGGCCACTCTTATTTCAGCCCTTCACTGATTTGGGGTAATTTGGGGGGTTTTAAGGCAGCTTTTCCATCACACTTTGCTGTGTGTTGGTTTGATAGGAGTGAGATCAGCAAGAAGGACACCACCCAGAGCTCACCTGACTGGTGCAAACTGTTATCAAGTGTCACCAAACTGTATCAGCTCTCAGGGGAAGCTGCTGCCAAATGTATTTTACCTACAGAGCATCCCCAGGAATTTCATAATCTGTAATAAATAATCCACCATAGAACATAAATCATAATAAACCACAAAATTCTCTGGAAAGACAATAAAAAAAAAGACATCCAGGCTTCTCAGGATGACAGGACTGACAGAACTTGCCAGGTGATGCCAGTGGGAATAAATAAATCCAGATAAATGTAGGAATGTATGGAATCAACTCGGAGCACAAGTGAGCAGAGTTCACACTCTGGGACAAACATGAATGTCATCATTTCCCTCAGCCAGTCAGGACTAAGAGCACAGTCACACCTGCCCAAAGGCAGAAGGTAAATCCACACATTCCTGAGCTTGAACTACTGGTTAGGGGCTGGCACGGAGCCGGAATGTGCATCCACAGCTCTTCCACCTTTTCCCCAGCTGAGGAGGGAAACTGGGGCTTCCCAGGAAACCAGGCTGAGAACCAGCACCGCCATCCCACCTTCCCTAAACACCACAAACATTCCCAGGCTTTTGCAGGACTCTTTGTACCTTCACCTGCTCCCGCCGCACGAGCGAAGCCCGAGGCAGGAGGGAAGGTGGAAAATATAAACCTCCATTAAAGATTTTGTAAGAAGCCAACGAGGCCAAAAGAACTGAGGATGTAATAGAGCCATAAATATCTCCCACAGCCATAAACACTTCCACCTGCTGCAGCCTGGCCATTTATAAGGGCTTCAGGCAGCTGGGGCTGTGGTCACACTTATTCCAGCATTTCCCACCCAAGGGAGCAGAGGGAGAGGCAGATGTGGTGTCCTGGTTTTGGGATATGGGCTTGGGTACCTTTCCTAACTCTCTTTTCCAGGGATTAGAGCTCCTGCTTCGAGCGAGGGGCATTGAAGGGTTGTGCCTGAGCTCAGGACCCCTCATATTTCAAGTGTCTCAGAAGAGACTCAGCAAATGGAATAAAAGGGGAGAAAAAACCACCTTTACTCAACATTAGTTTTAGAAAAAGATCCCTGAAAACAGCAGGATTTTTCCTAATCAAGACTGAAGAGAAGGTGGTGCTTCCAAGAGTTCCAAAAAGCCTCTGGAAAGTGGAGAGAACTCCTCAGGTCACTAAAGAAGGACAAGTGAACTTTCAGAAACACCAACCCACTGCACCATCTCTCATGATAACTTGGGAAAGGGGAAAATGTTTGGCTTTGCCAAGGGAATTCCTTATTCTGCCTTCAAAGCTGGACATAATTCCTCGTGTCCATCCAGCTGTTTGTCACAAAGCTTCTCGGGTTTGAGTTTTCCAGCACCCCTGGCTGCACATCCCACCACTTCCAAGGGCCACAGGACAAAAGCTGAGGTATTTTAGCAGTAGGATTGGGTTGATGAGAGTTGAGGTGGTCAAGGGGTCTCCAAAGCAGAATATTCACACCCAAAGTAGAATATTTGGGTGTGCTCTTCCCAAAAAATCCATGTCTTTGCCTAAAACAAAGCCATCCTCACCTCAAACCTTTGAGCAGCTACAGACATTCCTCAGCTTTTGCAGAACCCTCCTCAGATATTCCACAACCTTCTCCACCTCACACAATGTTTGCCCAGAGAGGTCGTGGATCTCCATCCCTGGAAGTGTCCAAGGCCAGGTTGGAGCAACCTGGGATAGTGGAAGGTGTCCCTGCCCATGGCAGGAGGTTGGAATTAAAAGGCCTTTTAGGTCCCTTCCAAACCATTTCATAATTCTGTTTCCAGCTTTTCCAAGCCCTACAGGAGATCTCTAAATGCCTTAAATTCCCTTCTTCACCCCCTGCAAGGTCCTACAACAACACCTGAACCCCGGTGAGCAGCGTATGGTTGTGTGTTGGATACTCCAGCCATGGCAAGAGGTGGAGAAGAAGCCCCTTTACAGCACTGACTGAGGTGCAGAGACACAGAAAAGGGCCTGAACTTGTCCTAAATTGATCCTGAAGGCTTTTTATTTGCTGCAGAGCTCCAGTTTGTCCTGAGCTCACCACCCACAAAATATCTGCCAGGAGCCACAGAGTCACCTCACTGAAGATGCTTTTGCTCAAGCTGTACATTTGTTTTGGGACACCAGAGGTGGTTTCTCCTTGCTCTTTTGAGCCTTCCCAGGACGTTGCCAACCCTGATCCTGAGGGCTCTTTGCTGCAGAGCTCCAGCTTGTCCTGAGCTCACAACCCACCTTGGTTGGGAGACTGGAATATCTGCCACGTGTCACAGAGTCACCTCACTGAAGGTGCTTTTGCTCAAGCTGCACATTTGTTGTGGGTCATCAACGTGGTTCTATTTGCTCTTTTGAGCCTTCCCAGGACGTTGCCAACGCTGCCTGAAGTGGGATTATAGGAAAGAAGTCGTGACTCACCTCCAGAGGGACCTCAAGGTGAGTGACATTTGTGAGGCTTAATCATGACCTGGCGAACAATGGGTGAATCACAGAGCTGAACTTGCCATCACTCCCCCAGATTAACGTGGCCTTGGCCACCTCCTCCCAGGGCCCAGGCCAAACATGAGCCAGTTCCTCCCCAGGATGATTCAGAGCTGAGATTAACAACAGAGAAAGCACCAAGCCAGGCAGAATTCCTTGCAAAGCTTTAGTTGAGCAGGAAATGTTTTGCTGGCCCGTGACTCCAAGATCACATTATCCCAATATTACAAATCCCTTGGAAGTATTTTTCCACACACATGGAGGGGCTGAGGGGCAGGAAGGAAGGAGGACAAACAGGTCAGTTATTAGAGAGCTCACATGAGACAGGAGGGCACTTGGAACCCTCTGCATGAATCACACACAGAAACTGGAGCCCGATGACCTCTGAGCCAAACTCTGCCTAATCTGACCTTAAGAACCACCTTCAGCCTGGACCAAGCACCTCCTGCTCGGTGCCTCAACTGATTCACTCCTCCACAATGAACCCTTGTTTCAACAAATCAATCTTTTCCAGAGAAAAGGTTCTCAGGGCTATTTCAAGCTTCTTTTACAAGAAATAAAAATAAAAGGGACCCTGCCCAGAGCCCAAAACCTCTGAGAATCCAAGTTCCCACATGTTCACTTCTGCAGTTTACACCATATCAAGGGAATTGGTGCAACTTGTGGCAGGTACTCCAACTGTCTCAAGAGACAAGGTAAGAACAATTCATTGCTCTTGCTAATCCTTTACAAAGTATTGTGTGGAAAAAAACCCCCAACAATAAAAAACCTCAGTCCTACCTTGAGCTGCTGCCGTCACACCACCTCTGACTCAGCCCTCCCAGGCTAAAAGGAATCCCTGCCCAGGTGCCACCTTAATAAAATCCTTTAAAAAAAAAAAGCTGCTCATTTGCCAGGTGAACTCAGAGCACCTGAAGTGTCCCCTCTGTAGCTGCAGCTGATGGCAAAGTCTCACCCCTGCTGGGTTGGACCTCGGAGGAAGGGAGACCTGAAAGCTCAGCAAAATCCAGCTGGGACCTGCCCCTCCTGTTCCACACCGAGGGATTTGCCTTGTTTAGTTCAGTTTGTGGGGAGGAGAAGTGAAGGTTGTTGTTGTTGTTGCCTTGGTAATTCCTTGTGGTAACGGGGGCTGGACAACCAGGAATGACACCCTGAGGTGACTCGGTGGCTGTGCCCAGGCTGCACACCCTGCCCTCCCTGGAGAAATCATCCTCTTGTGTTTGAAGAACAACTCCTTGGGCCACCCTCTGCTTTCCAGGCTCTTTAAAAAGCCACTTTCCCTGTGCAGAACACCTGAGCTGGTACCACTCAAGCTCATCCCAGGATTTAGAAGGGCCTTGAGCTCCACCTTCTCCAGCCAGGCTGTTTTTATGACCCCAGTGAGCTGGAGGAGTCACAGGGGGCTCCTCCTGTGTCCTCCTTTTCTTACAAACAGAGCAATTCACAGCACAAATAATCAAAGACACCGACCAGAGCTGCAGAATGGGTTGGCCAGGATGGAATTGCAACCTTCTCTCTAAATCATTCCCAGAGATCCTTGGGTGGCAGCATCCAGAGGACTTGGAAAGTAGTGGAGACCACAAAATCATTTAGGCTGGAAAAGATCTCCGAGGTTGAGTCCACACCTTGGCAACCAGAGCACTGAGTGCCACATCCAGGCATTTTGTGGACACCATTTGATGTCAACTCCAGCTCAGGCCTTGCTTTTTGTTAGACTTCTCTCTCTATCAGCACCACAGGGGTCACTCCTGGGGAACCAGGTCTCTTCCCCCAGGGAACAAGCGACAAGGCAAGAGGAAACATCCTGGAGTTGTGCCAGGGGAGGTTGAGGTTGGATAACAGGAAAAATTTCATCATGGAGAGAGTTGTCAAGCATTGGAGGCTGCCCAGGGCAGGAGTGGACTCCCCACCCCTGGAAGGGTTTATAAAACATGGATATGGCACTTGAGGACGTGGTTTCGTGGTGAACGTGGTGGTGGTGCTGGTTAATGGTTGGAATTTCGGGATTGATGATCTTTGAGGTCTGTTCCAACCTTAACAGTTCCATGATTCTCTATGTGGAGCAAAGAGACACAAGCAGATCATTGATGGTCTGAAGCACATAAAATCATGGAATGGTTTGGCTTGGAAGGGACCTTAAAGCCCATCCTGTCCCACCCCTGCCATGGGCAGGGACACCTTCCACCAGCCCAGGTTGTTCCAGCCTGGCCTTGGACACTTCCAGGGATCCAGGGGCAGCCACAGCTTCTCTGCCCAACCTGGGCCAGGGCCTCCCCACCCTCCCAGCCAGGAATTCCTTCCCAACATCCCATCTAAACCTCCTCTTTTTCACTTTGAAGCCATTCCCTGTGTCCTGTCCCATGAACCCCACACGGATCACTCCACAATTCCACCCAACCACGACGTCCCAATACTCCCACCCAGAGGCCTCCCTTCAACCCATGGCCCTTCCTGGGCAGCACCCAAGTCCCAGCTCTACACCGAGGAGGAACAGGGATGGAGAAGCCTTCAGAGTCCCTGACCCCTGGGTTCTGGGGCGGGTTTAAGCCGCGCTCACAGAGGCCCGAGCGAGCGCACGTGGGCCTTGCCCGGCCCCGCAGGAACGCGGCGCTTCCCTGCTCTGGATTTCTGCGGCAGTCGGTGCCAGAATCCATCCCCTCTCCCGCGCTCTCTGCCTGCCTTCCACCCATCTTCCAGAATCCATCCCCTCTCCCGCGCTCTCTGCCTGCCTTCCACCCATCTTCCAGAATCCATCCCCTCTCCCGCGCTCTCTGCCTGCCTTCCACCCATCTTCCAGAATCCATCCCCTCTCCCGCTCTCTCTGCCTGCCTTCCACCCCGTCGGCCCAGCCCCGGCTCAGCCCACGCGGAACCGCAGCAGAGCAAACAGCGGCCGCCCGCCTCTCCCTCCTCCCTCCCCGCCAGCGCTGCTGCTATTTATGGGTCCCCCGGGGAGAAAACAGTCGTGGCCATTGTATTTGTTTAAGGGTTTTCTGTAATTTCCTGGGGTTTGAGAGCAGCCTCTGAGGTTAACCACAGCCAGCTCTCGCGGCCGCGTCTCCATCGCTCCCCATTGTTCCGCGCTAAGGTGGCTCTGCCTTGTTTTCTTGGAAGGTCGGGAGATTGTTTGTCGTTTCTGGGGAGAGGGCGATGGGAGGGAGGGGAGAGAAAAAATGAGGCTCTTCCTTTTTTAGGCCTGTGGGTTTCTGAGAAAGACCAGTGGCACTGGCCAGCCAAGGTCAGCCCGAGGTTGCTGAGATGGGATTTGTAGCAGCAGGAGGCTGAACCCGGCTCTGCTTTGAGAGGATTCCCTGGAGGGGTTCCGAGGAAAATGTCAAGAATCTCCCACTTCTGCCTTCTTCCAGCGGGGTGTTCTGAAAGTCTTTCCTCCTGAGAAAAGGAGGAGAAGGCCATTCCTTATAAAGCCTTTCCCCTGCTGGTGCAGGATCAGCCACATTTGGGTTGTGTCCTGACCTTTTGCTACTGTAAAGCTGAATTTCCACAGCTGTGCCAAGAGGTGATCCTTGTCCTGGCTTCCAGTCTTGCTCCCCGATGGGAGGACACGGTCATTCTCCAGCCACAGAGAGACAAATTCTTCCCAGCTCAGCTCTGTCAGTGCCTAAGACTGGAAACTTAGCTCATGGTCATGGATGCATCCCAGAGCCAAGGGTTTGGGCTCTGATTCATGCTTGGAGGGAAGGGAAGGAGCTGAGAGCACGACTCCATTGACTTCAGCGAGTTACTCTGAGGAGTCACCAAGGGGAACAGTGGAATGGAGTCCAGAGGACACCAGGCAATAAGGGAACCTGAATTTTAATTAATATCATGGAATCCCGGAGTGGTTTGGGGTGGAAAAGACCATTAAAGACCATCTCATTCCCACCCTCTCCTGTGCAGGGACACCTTCCACTAGTCCAGGCTGCTCCAAGCCTTGGAGACCTTTCCCAACCTGCTTTGTGATCCTGGGGATGCCACTGTCTCACAGAGCTTTTGTTCCCCCTTTCCCCCCTTGTCCCAGTAATTACAAGTGGAAACACTGGATGGGGTTGGTCCTTTATAAAACATGGATCAGAGAGGAAAAGGCACTGGAGAAAAGACGCCACCTCAGCCCAAAGCTGGTGCCTGACACAGGTTAGAGGAGGTGACATGTCCTCCCCATGCCCTTCCTCATGCTCTGCTCTCTGATGGGGATGTCTGAGATGACCCAACCAGAGATCTCAGGAGGCAGCAGCTGGTTTGGAGACCACAACCAACCCTCTCACTGCCAAATGCTGAGGCCACATCGAGTTCTCCTCCTGTGGCTGGAGCAGAAGCAGCTTCAAACCTGCCATGGTCAAGGCACCAACCCCCTCCGAGTTCAAGAGGCATCTGGATGATGCTCTTTGTCACGTGGTTTAGTCTCAGGTCCTCCTGCAAGGAGCAGGGAGTTGGATTTGATGACTTTTCCGGGTCCCTTCCAACGTGAGACCTTCTCTGAACTAATGAACATATGAACTGGGAGATATTACAGCTGCTAATTTACACCCCTACAGGTTACACCACACATCTTCCAGGGGGTTTGAGCAGAGCTGAGGCACTGGACTAACTTATATTTGACTCCCCAGTGGTGTGATTTCACTGAAATGGTGCCAGGCAGGGAAAAGAAAACCATTTGGACAAAGAAGTGAAGTTGTTTCATGGTAAAGATGAGACAGCAGAAGGAGCGGAGAGCAAATCTGAAGCAGAGAAAAAGGCTGACTGGAGGGTTTCCATTATTCCCAAAGGAATATCAAAAGACTGGACAACTGGGCAAGAACCATCTTCTGGAGGTATCTCTTTGGAGCTTCATTCAGACCTAAATATTCAGTCTCAGGTGGCTGAATTCACCCCTGCAATGGGAGTTGAGCAGAATCCAAACACTCAGGGCCAAAAACACAACCCAAACCCCTCCCATGTTCCAGTGGCTCTGCTTCATCCACTAATTCCCTTTTGAATTATTCTTTTTAGAGTAATTCTAAAAATTAGAGAAATTCTAAATTAGAAATTCTAATTAGAAAACTCTAAAATTTAGAGAAAGAAAACCCAAAAAAGAACAAAGGGCAGAGAGGACCCCACCCCACAGCAGGGGGGTGTCCCTCCCTAAGTGGGTCCCTGCCTTCAGGCAGGATCAGTGCCCTGGGTCCTCTTTGAGCAGAAGCTCCAGTTTCCAGCAGGAGAAGTCCTGTGGGCAGGACCTTCTATTGGGGGGTTTGCACTTGTTGTGTGGGATCTGGGAATTCCACTTTGGCTGAGCCAGATGTTACGGCACCTGCATGTGACACCCTCCATCACCTGATCTGGTTCTCCCAGGAGTTCTCCCAGATCTCACCTGAGAGGACCCAACACAACAGATCATGCCCTGCACAACTTTCCCTCAGAAAAACAGGATTATTTGCATCTCCTTCCCTTTTCCAGGACATTTTTGGGGTGCAAAGGGCAACAGTTCATGGAGAAAAGGTACCTGTCAGAAGCAGGGACAAGATTCCACAGGGGATGAGGAGAAAACAGCAACACTCAGGACTAGGAAAGAATAAAAGTCATCCCAGCAGAAGATATCCAGGGCCAGACAAAGAAATTCCCATCAAACACAAGTCCTGGGTCTGCTTTGAACCCCCTGGAACAGAAAAAGGGCTGGAAAGGAATTTCATAGAATCATGGAATGGTTTGGGTTGGAAGGGACCTTAAAGACCATCCAGCTCCACCCCCTGCCATGGGCAGGGACACCTTCCACCAGCCCAGGTGGCTCCAACCTGGCTTTGGACACTTCCAGGGATCCAGGGGCAGCCACAGCTTCCCTGGGCAACCTGTGCCAGGGCCTTCCCACCACTCTCTGAGTAAAGATATTCTTCTTAACACCCGACCTAATTTGATTTTAATTATTTTAATTTTATCTGTCTCTGTCCCCTTTCCCTCCCCCCTTCCCCAAAATCCACCATCCTCACCACNTTGGACACTTCCAGGGATCCAGGGGCAGCCACAGCTTCTCTGCCCAACCTGAGCCAGGGCCTCCCCACCACTCTCTGAGTAAAGATCTTCTTCTTAACACCCGATCTAATTCAATTTTAATTATTTTCATTTTACCTGTCTCTGCCCCCTTTCCTCCCCCTTTCCCAAAATCCACCACCCTCACCACTCCCAGCATTTCCTGCAGCTCTCAGCAGGATCTGGCTTGGCTGATGGGACAAGGGGCTGGTGACCCCCAGAGCTGCTCAGCTCTGCAGCAACAGGACTCAGTAGGAACTCAGGTGCCTTCACCTGTTGTGAACAAGTTTTTATGGAACACTTGGAGCCAGCCCTGGCATTTTTTGGGCTGGGACTGCTCCATTTTCAGCAGCAGCATCAGGACACGTTGCTGCCATCACAACGAGCATCAGAGGACTGTAAATGTCAGACAGAGTGTTAAAATCCTGAGGCCCTACAAGAAGGGACATTTAAACCAGCCAAAATCCACCCATGAAATGCACAGAAACCCCGAAGAACAGCCAAAAGCAAAGGTTGTCCCTGTCCTGGGCCACCACCACCGGCCAAACCTCATTTTAAAGGGCTTTTCTCTTTTCCCTCCCAGCTCAGCGCTCCTGTTTCCCACTCCTGGGAAGCTGGGAAGATTTATGTCTCTTAGTGGAGCCACTGCCCCAGGATCCTGTATAAAAATGGCTTTTAAAGCAGCTGAGATGAGTCACCCACCCCAATGTCCAACCCCGGCAGCCCCGGCCGGGGAACGAGCTGCTGACAGACCACTGGGAAATGACTGTGAGCGAGAACAGCCTCTTGTCTCTGCCTCAAGCACCCTTGACCTTGCTCTGAGATCTCAGAAGTGGCCTGTGAGACATATGAAGCCAATTACTTCGGCCTAAAATTGCCCTTCAAGGGCCTCATTCCACTGTAACCCACCCCCCTCAACCCTCTGCCGAGCTTCCGAGTGTCATTCAAAAACCAGGGGGCTGAGAGATACAAACCCCACCAGACACCCCCCAGCAGCAGCAGGGCAGCTAATTAGCACTGGTGTTAATTATTAACTCCTTGGCTGCTCCAGGAGAAGCCAGGAAAGCTGGGACACAGGTGCTGCTGGCAGAGGGGGCACCACGGGCACGGGGGGTTTGGGCTGAGCAGCAACTCGGGGGGTGGGTGGAGGTGGCACAAGGATTTACCACCCTGGGGCAAAACAGACCCCGTGGATTCTTCCTACAAGGAGAAGAAGGACAGAATGAAGAGGGAAAGAGGAGACAGAGCTGGGAAAGCCATGAAATTCCATTGCTGCAGAGAGGAGGAGGAAGAAATGGAGGAGGCACCTCCTGTTTCACCCCAACATTGTCTCATGGGGTGGGTGGAGATGGCACGAGGTTTTTCCACACTGGGGTAAAACAGACCCTGTGGGTTTTTTCTGCAATGAGAGGAAGGACAGGAAGAAGGGGGAGAGAGGAGACAGAGCTTAGGAAAGCCACTAAATTCCAAATTCCACTGCTGCAGGGAGAAGGAGGCACCTCCTTTTTCAACCCAGCATCTTTTGGGTGGAGATGCTACGAGGTTTTTCCACACTGGGGTAAAACACATCCCATGGATTCCTCCTTGAGAAGGGGAAGGACAGAAAGAAGGGGGAAAGAGGAGACAGGGCTGGGAGAGCCATGAAATTCCACTGCTGCAGAGAGGAGGAGGAGATAAAAATGGAGGAGGCACCTCCTGTTTCAACCCAACATCGTCTCATGGGGTGGGTGGAGACGGCACGAGGGTTTTCCACACTGGGGTAAAACAGACCCTGTGGGTTCTTCCTACAAGGAGAGGAAGGACAGAGAGAAGGGGGAAAGAGGAGACAGAGCTGGGAAAGCCATGAAATTCCACTGCTGAAGAAAGGAGGAGGAGGAAGAAATGGAGGAGGCACCTCCTGTTTCAACCCAACATCGTCTCATGGGGTGGGTGGAGATGGCACGAGGTTTTTCCACACTGGGGTAAAACAGACTCCGTGGATTCTTTCTACAAGAAGAGGAAGGACAGAAAGAAGGGGGAAAGAGGAGACAGGGCTGGGAGAGCCATGAAATTCCACTGCTGCAGAGAGGAGGAGGAGGAAAAAATGGAGGCACCTCTTTTTCAACCCAGCACCCCAAGCCAGCCCCCAGCAGCTGCAGCCACCACAGTTTCCCAGGAGACTGGGAAAAAAGGACTTCCCTGCTTTGTTGGCTTCCCCTACAAAGCATTTCCTCTGCCTGCTGCCAGAAGATCCCCTCCTGTACCAGTCTGCACCAGTTCTGTCCTCCTGAGCACCAGCTCTGGGCACTGCAAGTGCTGCCTCCAGCCAGGGCTGAAAACCAACATTGGGTTTGGGCAGAGAACCAGGACTGGAGCCCCTCGGGCCAGGCTGGGGAGGAACTGGCTGAACATCAGCAGTTTGGGCCAAGGAGGTCACTGCAATGCTTTGCTTCAGCAAAGACAGACTCCAGGCTGTCCAAAACTCCACGAGCAGCTCAACACTCTGCTCTTTGCTCTCTTGGAAAGGGTTGGGAAGCAGCAACTCAGAGCCCTGAAGGTGCAGGTCCATCAGCAGGGAGGGAATTCCACCCCTGTGGGGGAGCCTCCCGCTCTGTCTCAGGTATTTTGAGGTCTGCACATTGAATTTTTGCTTCTCCCTCTCCCAAATCTTTGCTGTTAATGGTGAATTTAACAGGAGAATTAATTGGGCAGAATTAATTGCTGGATGTTCCCTGGGATGTTCGACCTGTGCCCCAACACATCACCTGAGAGTTTTCCAGTTGCAGCAGCTCATTCCAAGCTCCAAATTCCTCATTTCCCACCCTGGAAACGTGACAAAGCTCTGCCACAGCCAAGCAAGGGGCAACTCCTTGTCATTCTTCAGCAGGACACCATCCAAACGTCCCGGCCTTTCAACACAGGAGTAAATATTCCAGGCACCACTTCCACCCTAAAAAAAGAATAGGATAAAAAAAGAGAGAAAAAAATGACAGAAAGGAATTAAAAAAAAAAAAAAAATGGAAAGAAAAGGGGGTGGGGGCAGGAAAAAAAAAAAGCAAAAAGCTCTTTAGTGTGAACTGACAGTGACCTGTCAGAAAAATGTTGCATTCAAACTTTCCCATAGAGCACCGAAAATTTGTTCCTTATTAAAGAAGGGGGGGGAATGTATCCAGTTCAAAGGAGAAGCTGCAGAAGGGAAGAATTCTGTGGCTACTACTGTGGTGTGTGTTTTTTTCCATTTGCCTTCCCCTCCTTCCCCCCCTGCCTTCCTTTCCAACCCCAATTCCTGGGCAGTCGCCCTGAATCTCCCAATTCCTGCCCAGTGCACAAAAGATATTATAAAAAAAAAAAAAAAAAAGAAGAGAGAGAAAANACACTGGGGTAAAACAGATCCTGTGGGTTTTTTCTGCAATGAGAGGAAGGACAGGAAGAAGGGAGAGAGAGGAGACAGAGCTTAGGAAAGCCACTAAATTCCAAATTCCACTGCTGCAGGGAGAAGGAGGCACCTCCTGTTTCAACCCAGCATCTTTTGGGTGGAGATGCTACAAGGTTTTTCCACACTGGGGTAAAACACATCCCATGGATTCCTCCTTGAGAAGGGGAAGGACAGAAAGAAGGGGGAAAGAGGAGTCAGAGCTGGGAGAGCCACTAAAATCCACTACTGGAGGGGAGGAGGAGGAAGGAAACAGAGGAAACACCCTCTTTCAACTCAACATCTCATGGGGTGGGTGGAGACGGCACGAGGGTTTTCCACACTGGGGTAAAACAGACCCTGTGGGTTCTTCCTACAAGGAGAGGAAGGACAGAGAGAAGGGGGAAAGAGGAGACAGAGCTGGGAAAGCCATGAAATTCCACTGCTGAAGAAAGGAGGAGGAGGAAGAAATGGAGGAGGCACCTCCTGTTTCAACCCAACATCGTCTCATGGGGTGGGTGGAGATGGCAC
>VYXB01001199.1:29234-40491 GCA_013397135.1 Pachyramphus minor | reverse complement strand
GGGGGCAGGAAAAAAAAAAAGCAAAAAGCTCTTTAGTGTGAACTGACAGTGACCTGTCAGAAAAATGTTGCATTCAAACTTTCCCATAGAGCACCGAAAATTTGTTCCTTATTAAAGAAGGGGGGGGAATGTATCCAGTTCAAAGGAGAAGCTGCAGAAGGGAAGAATTCTGTGGCTACTACTGTGGTGTGTGTTTTTTTCCATTTGCCTTTCCCTCCTTCCCCCCCTGCCTTCCTTTCCAACCCCAATTCCTGGGCAGTCGCCCTGAATCTCCCAATTCCTGTCCAGTGCACAAAAGATATTATTAAAAAAAAAAAAAAGGAAGAAGAGAGAGAAAAGTTGGGGAGGAGGGGAGGGAAATCTCCAATTTGTGGGAACTGCTGGTGTTTTAGTGGGAATGCAGAGAGGCTTTTTGGACTTTCCCATGCTTTGAGCTCAGAACACTATTTTTACAGGGCCTTTTAGAAAGAGGGGGGAGGGATTAAAGCAGTGTAAGAGCGGTAAAAAACTGGAAATGTCACTGGCTCACAGGTTGCAGGAGCTGTTATTGTTATTTATGGTTTCAATCCCACTTATTCCTGGGGGGGAATCCACAGTAGCTGGGCCTCCATGACACAAACCCAGCAAAAAGCAACCTCTGGCCCTCAGGAGGAATTCTGTGACTCTCCCTAAGTTTCCTGGTGTGTTTTGGCTCAACAAGGTGTAAAGTTTAGTGGAGGAGTGAAAAATGGACGGGATCATCCTGCCTTTCATGGACTGGACACTGGTCACCTGAGCTGGGCCTTCATGGGACCATTAGAGTTGGAGAAGATCTCCAAGACCATCAAGTCCAACCTTTGCCCCAACCCCAACTTGCCAACTAAACCAGAGCAGTAAATGCCACGTCCAGGTGTTATTAAAGGAGTCCTGGAAATGTCCTGAAGCACTTAGAAAACCCCTGGAATGGGACAGGACTTGCCACAAAGGCCCAGAGGAATAGGGGTGTTGATGTGAAATGTGGGATCACGTCCTCATGGAGACCCCCAAGACAAACACGTGGCTCAAATCTTACTCCAGAAAAGCAGGATGGGCAGGGCCAGAATCCCTCACAAATCCATGCTCAGGGTTAAACCAAAGGTCCAACCAAGCCCAGGTCCAGCCAGCAGCAGATGTTTAAGGAAGACCTGAGACCAGCAAAGTTACGGAGTTATGTTTTCCCAGCCCTCAGCTCGTGTAAACCACAGCAAACCACATCCCTGGAATGATCAAGGTCCATCTCCAGAGCTCCTGACCCACACTCCTGGGACTGGATGGGTTTTCCTGAACCTCACAGCTCCTCCACCTCTGAAGGGAATTTATGGCCATTTTCTGCCTGATCAAAGCCCCCAAACCCAGTTTGGGCACAGCAAAAAGAGCAAATAAATGGTGGGAGAAGGAGATGTGTCCTCTGGGACACAGGTTTGCCAGGAAAGAAGGAAGATAACTTTCATTTTCTGGCTGGAGCAGCTGGATAATGATGTGGACATTCCCCCCCTCCATCCCAAAACAGGGCCAGACCCAGACAAGCTCCTTATCATCACATTCACAGAGCCATGGAATGGTTTGGGCTGGAAGGGATCTTAAAGCCCATCCAGCTCCATGGGCAGGGACACCTTCCACCAGCCCAGGTTGCTCCAACCTGGCCTTGGACACTGCCAGGGATCCAGGGGCAGCCACAGCTTCTCTGCACAACCTGTGCCAGGGCCTCCCCACCCTCCCAGCCAGGAATTCCTTCCCAATATCCCTCTAAATCCACCCTGTTGCAGCTCAAAGCCACCTCCCCTTGTCCTCTCCCTCCACGCCCACAGATGTGCCTGTGCAGGGAAGAAGCAAAGATTCTCAGCAAAAGCTGAAGAAAAATCCCACATTTTCCCTCCTGAGCACTCCCAGCTCTTTCCAGATTGGCAGGGAGTTCCACTGGAGCTCAAATCCATCTGCTGTGCTCCAGTGGATGTGGAAGAACAACACAGGGCTGGATACAGCCCATGGAATCGTGGCTCCATCTGGGTGAGGCTCTTTTTTTGGCAGCACAGGGACCTGGTGGCATCACAGCACCTCCTGCTATGGGCTCAGCACAAAGGGGGTTTGGGGCTGTGCTGGCTCTGCCTGAGCTCCTTTTCTTCCCAGGAGCTGGAATGGGGCCCTGTTTGGGATTTGGGTGGGAAATGGTGTTGGTAACACCGGGATGGTTCATTTTTGCTGAGCAGAGTCAAGGAATTCTCTGGTTTTCCCCCAGCTCCAAATGAGGAGGTTGGGGATGCACAGGGAGTCAGGAGGGGACACAACCAGGACAGGTGTGAGCACAGGGATATTCCAGGCCATTCCAGGCCGTGTGGCATCATGGCCAGCAGACAAAACTGGGAGAGAAAGAAGGAAGGTGGGAACACAGGGAGCGATAACATTTTGTCTTCCCAGCTCATCCTGGGGGTGGATAAACCCACCTGTGATGGGAATTGGGGAACCATGGAATGTGAAGGGCTTGGAATGGACCTTAAAGGTCACCTAATCCCTGACATGGGCAGGGACGACTCCCACCAGGATAAATCCCTCGTTTTGCTTTGCTCATGTGGCTTTTCCTTTATGTCAACCCAGGACTTCAGCCACCTTCACCCTCCCAATTCCCACCTTGGAGGAGTTTCCAGCTGAGGTTAAACCAACCCCACAGGAGTTTCCCATTGTCACGTAGCTCCTTCTCATCCCAGCTTTCCTCTCTCTTCCTCCAGCTCACTCAGCATTCCAAAGGCACCAAGCTCCCACTGACTGGGCTGTGCCCAGGAGCCAATTCCTTGGAGACAGGAGGAGATGGAAACACAGATGGGATGTGCACAAGATATGCCCAGAGCACAAATGCCCTGCTGAGTCAGGGCCTGGGCAGCTGCAAAATTAAATGGGGGGGGAAAGCTGATTTTTTTTTTAAGTAAAGTGTTTGCCTGCCTATTTTTAACAGAGGCTGTTGTTTTCCTATTTTTAAAATAGGCTGGAGGAGCAAAATTAGAGGTTGTGTTCTAAATCTGAAGAGGAATTTTCTGGGTTGACCTCCAGTAATCTGCAGTTTTGGTACAAAGCACTGTCAGCTCCAGCAGCCTGGCCATGATTCAGAGCCCTTCACTGCTCGGTATTTGGGTGGAATAAGCTCAGGATTGCTCCAGAAATATGGAGTTTAGTCCTTAAGCTGCATCTGGGATGGTCAATCCTTCAAACCTCTGTCCACTCACAGCAGTGTGGGGGAATCATGGAATATCCCCAGTTGGAAGGGACCCCCAAGGACCATCCAGTCCAACCCCTGGCCCTGCATAGGACACCCCAACAATCCCACCCTGTGCCCCAGAGGATCATCCAAACCCTCCTGGAGCTCTGGCAGCCTTGGGGCTGTGCCCACTGCCCTGGGGAGCCTGGGCAGTGCCAACCACCCTCTGGGGGAAGAACCTTCTGCTGAGATCCACCCTGACCCTGCCCTGGCACTTCATAAGGATGGAGGATGATTGTGTATTAAAATCCTCACCTGGAGAAGAGAAGCTCCAGGGAGAGCTGAGAGCCCCTTGCAGGGCCTGAAGGGGCTCCAGGAGAGCTGGAGAAAGACTGGGAATAGGGGATGGAGGGACAGGACACAGGGAATGGCTTCCCACTGGAACAGAGAAAATGTAGATGGTATATTGGGCAGGAATTCCTGGCTGTGAGGGAGGTGAGGCCCTATCCCAGGTTGGGCAGAGAAGCTGTGGCTGCCCCTGGATCCCTGGAAGTGTCCAAGGCCAGGTTGGACGGGGCTTGGAGCAACCTGGGCTGGTGGAAGGTGTCCCTGCCCATGGCAGGGGCTTGGAACCAAATGATTTTTCAGGTCCCTTCCAACCCAACCCCTCCTGTGATTCCATTTCAAGCAATTCATCTTCAGGTCCTGGACAAGACCTCAACTCTCAGCGCTACAAAAACGAGCTCCTGAGAAAACCTCTCCCAGCGGAGGCAGCCGAGCACTCCTTCCTCCCTCACCCAACATTTCTGCTCCTCACCATTAACACGAGAGGGGAGAAAAGCATCGTCTCCTCCTCCCGGCGTGTCAGTTTTGATGGCACAGCCGTTTTTTCGCTGCCAGTGTCATTAAATCTTCGCGCTCGGGGCGCTCAGGGCAGCAGACAAAGCTCAGCCGCAAACAACAGACGCCCCCACCGTCATGAATTTCAATCGCGGCCGAGGAGCTGCGAGGGGAACAAACACTGCGGGGCTTGGTTTTGTGCCACGGGCAAAAGGTTCGTCACGGCACCTCCCGATGACACCTCGGGCTCTAATTAAGGCCGAGACATTACTGCCATCCTGGGAGGAATCCTGCGCTTCCAAGGAGCCCTGACCCCTGGGCCAGGGAGCGCTGGTTAAATCCCCACTTCCAGCGGCTTTTTCGCGGCGCTGAAAGGAACATAAAGAGCTGGAGAGGCTCAGGAAAGGAGCCATTCGGGCTCCGTGGGGTGATAATCACCTTGAAATCCTCGCTGGTTCATTCAGCCTGCTTCGAGACAAAAGATCTGCGCCGGCCCAGCATCGTTTCCTTGTGCTGCCAACGTGTTCTTCCCAGAATTCCAGGATGGGTTGGGTGGGGAGGGACCTTAAAGCCCATCCAGTCCCACCCCTTGCCACGGGCAGTGACATCTGCCCTCCAAACTCCGTCCAACCTGACCTGTAACACTTCCAGGGAAGCCACAGCTTCCCTTCCTACATTAGTTCTTCCTATTTTTTTAAGGAAATATGAAGAATGGGGTTTTTTTTTAGCAAACACATCTTAACACCCAAAGAAAACACATCTTAATACCCCAAATAAACAAGGGGAGCATCAGCCTTGGCTCAGGACAGATGGCAAACAAGGAGGAAAATCCTTTCCTCCACTCTCCAGAAGGAAAGTCCTTTCCTCCACTCCTCAGGAGGAAAAAGGGTCCTGAGGGAACTGGACTTTTTCTCTGGCATTGCCAGGCTCTGGTACTCGATATGAATTTTTTGGGTGCCTTTATCTCTCCATTTCCTTATGCCAACCCCTCCCTCACCATCTCCCAATAGGATACAACAAAATTAATGAAAATAAGTCAGCAGACCATAATTCCTCAGGGGTTCCCAGTGCCTGGATTCAATGAAATATTTGACTGATGTTCTCCAGCCGGGTCTGAGGGGTGACACCAACCTTCTGCTTCCACCCCATGACAGAGGTGATGGAGGCTGGAGGGGTTTTCTCATAAATGAAGTTGTCTCTGTCCACCTCCTCCTTGGGCTGAGCTCTCTGGGGACTTTATTTGTTCCCGAGCACCTCAGGAGCGCTGGAATTCTGGAAGCTGGACAGGAGTCCAAGTGGGACAACGTGGATGATTGAGTGGCTGGAAGGATTGACTTAGGAGGAAAAAAAGCTGAAGGAGCTAAATATGGACATTTTGGCTGGAGGACAGGGAAGGAGGACAACTGTCTGCTGACAGACATGGATGTGGAGGAAGGGGAGGAATTATTTGGGTTAGCCCATCAAGGGAATTACCAGGAATCCCAAACTGGGGTTAAGAAATGGAAAATGAGCACTGGCCGTCAGGGGAAACGTTCTCAGTGGTGAGATTTAACCTACTGGATGGTGGAACATCCTCCCCCAGGGGGCTGGGTGGAAATCCTGCTCTTGGAGATGTTTAAAAATGGACTAAATCACGGTCTGGTGGGAATAAGGCTTGGATTAGAGATGGACTGCAGCCAGGAGGGGTGTTCCCTGCCAGGAGCACAGCACGTCATGCTGAGCACGCCTGACCCATGGGAAGGTGCTCAGAGAGACCTTTGCCCAAATCTGGGAAAAGCCAGGCATGGACTAGGCATTAAATCATGGAATGGTTTGGGTTGGAAGGGGCCTTAAAGCCCATCCAGTGCCACCCCTGCCATGGGCAGGGACACCTTCACCAGCCCAGGTGGCTCCAACCCGGCCTTGGACAATTCCAGGGATGGGGTGGCCACAACTTCCACGTGGAACAAGGTTTGCTGTTCCTGGCTGGGATCATTCCATATGAAGGTGTGGAAGAAGAGTTGCTCACCTTCTTCCTGGGGGGAAAATCAAGATCCAAGGCTGGGAACCTCATCTGGGGACAGTTTCAGGACTGTCAGGACTTTGCCCAGAGTTTGGACACAAAAGTGATCCAGATCCCTGAAAAACTGTGGAAATAGGGCCGTAGATCCTCGTTATCAGGGAGGCTCCAACATGTGGGATACACAGGGATTATCACCCGGGGGGATTGGCCTGGGCTTCAAACAGCTCATCCAAGTGATCCATGAGCTCCAAAGCCAAGGGCCTGTTCCATCGCTGAGCTCAGGAAAACAAAAGCAAACAATGGAACCGAAGTAAAGAGCAGCAGCCACAGCCTGAGAAACTCAGACTAAATTAAATAAAGAAAAATAAAAGAGGAAAAATAAAATAAAAGAGGAAAAATAAAATAAAAGAGGAAAAATAAAATAAAAGAGGAAAAATAAAATAAAAGAGGAAAAATAAAATAAAAGAGGAAAAAATAAAATAAAAGAGGAAAAAATAAAATAAAAGAGGAAAAAATAAAATAAAAGAGGAAAAAATAAAATAAAAGAGGAAAAAATAAAATAAAAGAGGAAAAAATAAAAGAGGAAAAATAAATAGGAAAACATAAAAAATAGGAATAAAACAGGAAAAATTAAATAAAATAGGAATAAAACAGGAAAAATTAAATAAAATAGGAATAAAACAAAATAGGACAAATAAAATAAAATGGGAAAAATATGATGGGAAAAATATTATAGGAAAAAATATGATAGGAAAAAATAAAATAAAATAGGAAAAACAAAATAAACACACAAAAAAAAGAGAACACTGAGAAGGACCTGGAGCAAAATGAAACACAGACAAGGCTGAACACCCACCAGCTGCTGCAGCTGCAGTACCTGGAACAAGTAGGGTCCAAGAAGGGAACAGCCACATTCCATTGCACCTATTTTTCCTCCAGGATCTCCCTCCAGTCCCTCCTGGTGGGAACAATCCAGGCTGGAGCTCCTGGCTGTCACCTCCTGCCAAGAGAGAGAAGGCTGAGAGCACATGAGCTGAAGGGCTGTGGTTTCACCGAGACCTCTGAGGGAGTTCAGGCAGAAAAACATGAACATTGGTGCTGACTGAGGCAGAGGTACCAGGGAACGGGATGATTTTGGTGCCTCTTGGCAGCAGAGGCTTAAAGAGCCTCTTGGCTCCAGTAACAACTCCGGGTTTTGAAAGCTCATCATGGAATCATGGACTACTCTGGGTTGGGAGGGATCTCCAGAGGTTTCTAGTTCACCCTCTTGCTCGAAGCAGAGGCAGCTCAGAGATCAGAGCAGGTTGTTCAGGGCTTTTCCAGCATGATCCTGAAAACCTCCAAGGATGGACAAACCCCACCAGGTCCTCCTTGGCCTGTGTGGTGAGTTCTCCAACCCCAACCCCCTTGGTGGCCTCCACTGATCCCACACCAGTTTAGGAATGTCATTCCTGTCCTGGGAAAACTCAGCACGTTCTCCAGGTGAGTCCTAACAAATGCTGGGTAAAGGAGTATTTGAGGCCTTACATCCAGGAACATCCCCAAACTCCAGCTTCCTGCAGTGTTTCCACCCAAAACTGAGAAGAATGATGGGGACAAGCACGGAGGGACCTCACCAGGGAGTGGATTTTCTCCTCTCATACCTTCTTCTCCTTTACAGGCACAGTGGATGGACCTTGCAACCAGTGGAGACTCCCAGGTGACCCAGAGATGTTTGTGGTTCTTGTTTTGCACAGGACAGAAAGGGCCTGTGTCGAGTTCCTCCTCCTGAACATCCCTCTTGGGGTTTCAAACCAGAACTTACATCCCAGCTGCACATCTCTGAGGGCACCAGACCAGCAGCAGGATCAGAACCCAAACCACTTCAAATATCCACAAAAAGACAGAACGAGAAGGGGTTTTGTCAGATCTTACCCGTTCTTCTCCCTCACAGGATCAGTTCTACCTTGGCTCAACATG
Source organism: Pachyramphus minor (assembly GCA_013397135.1). Lineage (NCBI taxonomy): Eukaryota > Metazoa > Chordata > Aves > Passeriformes > Tyrannidae > Pachyramphus > Pachyramphus minor. The sequence continues at coordinate 32,485 of VYXB01001199.1, read as the reverse complement.
ACTAACCTTCTCCTCCTGTCCAACACAAATGCTTTGCTCCTCTTTTGGTTTAAAACATGTTGTGTGGATTCAAGGAGCAGGTTCTTCCCTGCCTTTCCACAGTCCCCTTTTGCACACTTGCAGTGTCCCAGCAAATGTCTTTGCAGTCCTCCCTCCTCCAGACTAAACAACCCCGACTCCCTCAGTCCTTCCTTGGAGGTCATGTTTTCTGGGCCTCTGATCATTCCTGCTGCTCTCCCCTGGACTGTATCCAGTTGGCCTCTGTCTCCCTCAAAATTCCTTGCACCGGACACTCGGGCTCCAGCTGAAGCCTTTTGGGACTGCTCAGATCAGAGATCTCTGCTCAGCCCATTAGAGAGGGAGACTTGAGTTACCAAGTCTGGACGTGCTTCCGAATCCACATTTCCTCCGTGCTTGGGATGGCTCTGCTGTTCCCACCAGGGACCGTGGCCGGAATGCAAAGATCTGGAATGCTCCAGGAGCTGGGAGCCACTGGCCACTGAGGGAAGATGGGGCAGAAGCACATGTGGGGACTTCCCAGCTCCGTGTGGTGGGGTGGGACAGAGGGAATTCTGCTGTGCCCAAATACAGCTCTTTTCACACAGGTAGGACAAAGGGCTTTTAGACTGAAATGGTTTTAAACTAAAGCAGGGGAGATCTAGGTTAGGTTTTAGGAAGAAATTCCTCACTGTGGGAATGGTGCTGGAACAGGTTGAGTCCCAGAGAAGCTGTGGCTGCCCCTGGATCCCTGGAAGTGTCCAAGGCCAGGCTGGAGCAACCTGGGCTGGTGGAAGGTGTCCCTGCCCATGGCAGGGGGTGGCACTGGATGGGCTTTCAGGTCCCTTCAACACAAACCATTCCATGATTTTATGATTTCTCTTCCCAAATGTCTCACCAGGTCTCCTTTTTGCTGCCCAGCCCTTCAGCTCCACATCTCAGACGGGCAAAGAAGTTGAAAATCAAGTCAATACAACCAAAACGATGTTTCCACTCCCCTAAATCAATAAGATCTGTTCTCTTGCCAACAGAAACCCATCCCCACAAAAGAACCCGTCTGTTAAAGGCAACAATCCCCCTCCAAATTGACACTAATTGATGATTAACCAGGTTCCAGCCTCTCCTTTGTCCTCCCTGGACACAATGAAATGCAAAAGGGAACAAAGAGCTTAAAGGATGAAACAGGAGATTTTGGTAATCCTTTCAGCTTCACTCATTTCCAGTGCTTAACAGGACAAGAATTACACTCCCAGGCAGACACTCACATTTTTTTCTCCCCTGGCAGAGCACTGGCATTTTTCTTTAGTCATATTTATTATTAAAGCAGAGCAAACAATTCCCTGCAAACCCCACTTTGATTTGTTGCTGGTTTTCTCTGTCTCCACTTACAAATTAGCAGGTCATGAAATGCATTTATTTGGTTGATTTGTAATTAATAGCTGTTAAATCCTTGCCTGGGTCTTCAGCACTTCAAAACATCTCTGTAATTCCAGTGCTGGTCTGGTCTCCCTGGAGTGATGCAAGGATCAGAAATGGAGGAATCCAGGGACAAGCAGGAATAAAAAGCAGTTTTAGGTGAATTTTAACACCCCACCCCTCACTCTGGGAGGGGTTCAAGGGTGACACTGAGCTCACTAAGAGGTGCTTGGACAAGCTTTGCTTCCCTTCTGGGGGGATGAAATCCCTCTTCACCTCCTTCCTCTCCCTTTCCCCCACCTTTGGCTCCTGTCTTCTGCTTCCATTTTGGGGATTTATTGGGTGCAGGACAAACGAGTCCCCTCCTAATTCCATCTGGAGCTTCCAAAGGGCGCTGTGACACCGAGTCAGCTGTTACTGACCCACCTCATTTATCCAAGCACAGATTCATCTCCAATTCCCACACCTGGAATGATGTCTCAGTGCTTGAACAGCACATCTGTGAGATCCTGCAGAAAGCCAATGGTTTTGGCCCAGCTCAGCTGAAAAAAGGCCCTTGATCCTGTGTTGGTCCAACTGCCAAGAGAGTTTAAACCAGCTGTGGCCACCCAGCCCAGCCCCCTGGGCAGGATCAGGCACCACAGGAGCATCTCCATCCTCACCTTGAGCAGCTTTCTCCCCAGTTCACCACCTTCTTCCAAGGTATTTGCTGGGGGGAAGCACCAGCCTTCCCTTTCCAGCTGGGATGACGCTCGGAGCTCCGGGATCAAAGCCCGTGGCTGGTTGGCAAACAAGGAGCTGTCCTTGCTGCCCCATTAACTTAAACCAAGCTTAACCACCTTCCTAGAGAAAGAGAAGGGGCAGGGAGGGGATCTTGGATCGTGTCTCGAGGATTCATCCTGTGACTTACCTGAGACGCCCCAGACCGTGAGTCACGCGCGTCCTGAGGGGGAACAATGCGTTTCCCAACCTTTGGAGAGAGAGGCCGTGCCAACGTTTCAGCAGGAGCAGTGACTTCACTCAGGGAGCTCCACACGGGCTCCAGATGAATCCTTGCTCCTTTTGTGCAGCCGCTGGAGACAGGCAGGCACTTCCAGGCAGGACTCACCCCACTGGAAGACAGATGTCTGACCCAGATTAGGTGATTCAGCTGCTGCAGGGCTGATCTCCCGAAGCCTGGAGCAGAGGGACAGCTGTGCTTTGGTTCCAGTCAGCCCAGGTGACACCACTCACCTCCAAACAATTCCATGGACAACCAGTGTCCGTGGCTGCTTTTCCGTGGGAAATGGGCCTGATGTCGTTTTCCGGCAAAATGAGGAGTTCTGCTCATCCAGGAGCCTCTCCCTGAACCCAAACAGGGCTTCACACGGCACAACCTGCCCTTGGAAAAGCTTCCGTGCTCCACAGAAATCCCACAGAATTCCAACCAGTGAGGGTCGGTGGGATGTCCTGCCTCGCCCTGGGGTGCTCAGGGAAGGAAATCTCTTCCTTGGAGCTGGTGCCAGAGGTTTGGGGCACTGAGGAGGGCCCTCAGCTCCACCAGGACCATCCAGCTGCACACAGGTTTTGGAGCCAATGGATATTTTAGGAAGTGGAATATCCGGATGACGAGGAATATCCACCGTGCCCAGAGAGCAGAGACCTGGGACCTGGAGGAGAGAGATTTTCTGAGCACTTGAGTGTTGAAATAGGAAATAAAGAACTAAATAGGGATATAAATATTTATGTTTATATATAAAATATAAGTATATAATATAAATATAGAAATGTAAATATTTTATATATTACTATTTTATATGTATTTATATTACTATATTTTATGAATATATTAATATAAA